>JARQOC010000005.1:457991572-458467378 GCA_033576535.1 Allobates femoralis | reverse complement strand
CAATCACGGATGGGTCGGATCGCTGGTGGGATCGCTGGAAAGTCTCAGCGTGTAAAGGGGCCCTAAGGCTGAGAAGGGCCTAAAAACCCTGGACCTTGCCAGCCTTATAAAATTAGCCCACAGCTTGATATCAAAAAGAAGGGTCATCCCATTTTGTTTTGTTTTTTATTATTTATAAAATTAAACAACACATCCTTTAGTGCCACATGAAAGGTACTAAAGGGTGCAAGTTTATAATATATAGGGGAATTGTGACATTATGTAGCCAAAGGATATTCTATCTATGACACTCGCATGACGCCCGACAACATTTTTGACTGAAAATCTGAGCAAATTTTATATACGCAGGTGTGAGTGAACCCTGAGACTGGAATCACAAGAGTGTATGGCATCCGATGCAAGAGCATTGAATGCAATATGCTAATGACACTCTGGGTAAACTCTGCTACAAGAGTAAACTGATTGTCATGTTACAGTGATCCGATTCTCTCACATGTGAGAGTCAGATCAAGTGCGGCAAAGGAGAGATTAATCTCGCCATCTTCTCCATTGCCTGCCTCAGTGTATACTGCACTGCACTCATATGATATCCGAGTGCAGTCCGATGTTACACATGCATCCATAGGCTTGTATGCAAGCAAGAAAAAATCTCCAGCAAAGACAGACAGGGCACATGAATTAAAAAACAGATAAAATTTATTCTTCTGTTTAAAACATCATCCAGCAGTTGGTAGAATGACACCAGCACTAGGAGACATCCCACGCGTTACGTCTTCAAGAAGCCTTAATCATGGATTACATTTACTGGTGTACAACATGGATTGAAACAGTGTAGCTGAAAATAGGGAGTGGTGCTGCACAGAATATGCAAATGCATTCACTTAATTAGTTTGTTAATTGACAACTCCCTGAATTAGTATGCAAGAGATCCTTTACAATGTTGATACATCCACAAGATTTTCACATAGTGTTTTCGTATTTTTTATGCGAATGCAAAACTAAAAGCTTTTCTACCTGACATCAGTAAAAATTACTAAATATTAGAATGGACATTCATTAAAAAAAAGCATATTGGAGCATAAGTTTTTAAGAAATAGAAGAGATATAGATGTTAAATTGCAAGGGAAATAAAGCAACATTAATTTAAGAGAGATACCCAATTAAACATATATAATTTATCAAAAGCAAAGGCTATATATAGTATCTAATTAATGTAATTATATTGGAGTATTAAATCTTGCCTGGTATTCAGACCCACAGGCACTCGTATGCACAGTTTAACCCCTAGACGACAGCCTAACGTCTACAGACGTCCGAAAAACAGGGTACTAAAGCCCAGCCTTACGTCTGTAGACGTCGGGCAGGAAATAGCCCTGTAGCGCCGCCCCTGGAGCTAATACCTCTAGGGTGTCAGCGTACCGATTGTAGCTGACACCCTAGAGAGTAGTAATTAGCTCCTTTTGTACCCGCACCTGTAATGTGATGACCGGTAAACACCGTTTACCGATCATCACATTACAAAAGTGAAAGTGCTTTGTACAAAATGCTTTCACTTTGATCCGACATGAAAACACATGTCGGATCAAAGTGATCCATTAACCCCTAAGGCCCCTAAGACCCCCTGTGCCTGAGATTACCCCCCTTACCCCCCCACCCCTCCCCCGGGCCATCTCAAAATGGCGGCGCATGTAAAAACGCGCCACCTCCCCTGCAGCTGCATGCGATCTGACATGTCACAAGTCAGATCGCATGACTGACACATCCCCCTGTGCCCCCCAACACTTTCTGCAGCCTCCAGCCCCCCATCTCCAGCTCTTCCAGCCTCGCTCCTGCAGCCCCCTCCTCGCTCCTACAGCTTCCCTCCTCCGGTCCTCCAGCTTCCCTCCGCTCCTCCAGCCCCGCTCCTCTGATACCCACAGCCCCCTCCTCGCCCCTCCAGCCCCGCACCTCTAACCCTCTCCTCCGCTCCTCTTCCCCGCTCCCCCGGCTCCCCGGCTCCCCTCCTCGCTCCTCCGGCCCCGCTCCTGCAGCACCGCTCCTCCAGCTTCCCTCCTCCTCTCTCTCTCACCTGCTCCTCGTTCCTGGGGTCCCGCTCCTGGATCCTGGAGTCCCGATCCTGGGGTCCTGCTCCTGGATCCTGGGGTCCCGCTCCTGGATCCTGGAGTCCCGATCCCGGCACCAGCAGCAGTCTGTCTCCTCTTCTGTGCGCGCAGCTGTGTGAACTGCGCGCACTCTCAGGGGAATGATAGGTCATGAACTTACAGAGTTCATGACCTATCATTCCCCTGGGGTCACACAGGGGTTAAGTGATCTTCATGGTGATCTGCTTTAGAGATCATGAAGATCAGTTACCCCTGTGTGGTCCCTGGATTGTGATGGGCCATGACCTTAGAGTTCATGACCTATCATTCCCCTGAGGTCAAACAAGGGTTAAGTCATGAACTCTAAGTTCATGACCCATCACAATCCAGGAGTCACACAGGGGTACCTTTACACGCCGTAACCGTTGAGAGAAATATTGACGGCGATATGTCGCCTTGCAATAATCGCCGTTCAAAATCTCTCCCAATTGCGGCATGTAATTGGGAAATTTGGCGGCGATCTGTCGCCTCGCCACGGTCGCCTGATCTCTGTGCACTGCTCTGAAATCAGGTGACCGTGGCGAGGCGACATATCGCCGCCAAATTCCCCAATTACACGCCGCAATTGGGAGGGATTTTGAACGGCGATTATTGCAAGGCGACATATCGCCGTCAATATTTCTCGCCGCGATTGCGGCGTGTAAACGTACCCTTAGAGATTATTATGAAGATCCGTTAATCTCTGTGTGACCCCAGGATCATGATAGGTCATGAACTTACAGCGTTCATGACCTATCATTCCCTGGGAGAGTGCCTTATTATAGCATATGGGGGATGCCCCCATATGCTATAACACCGAGAAACATCGCGGGACCGCCCACTGGACTACGTCGGACGCCACAGACAAATAAAGATGGGGTCTAAATTGTGTTTGTTTTTTTTTCTAATAAAAAAATCTTTCTCTGTGTTGTGTCTTCTTTACAATTTACTAGAGATTCCTAATGGCGGGTCTAACATTGGCCCTATATTATGAATCTCGGGCTTAGTGCCAGCTGCCAAAAAGCTGGCATTAACCCCTTATTACCCAGTCTGCCACCGCTACACGGCAGCTGGAAGAGCTGGATACAGCGCCAGAAAATGGCGCTTCTATGAATGCGCCATTTTCTGGGGCGGCTGCGGGCTGCAATTCGCAGCGGGGGGGGCCCAGAAAGCTTGGGCCTCCCTACGCTGAGGATTCCAGCGCCCAGCTGCCTAGTTGTACCTGGCTGGCCCAAAAACATGGCGAAGCCCACGCCGTTTTTTTTTTAAATTATTTCATGAAATAATTAAAAAAAAAAAGGGCTTCCCTATATTTTTGGTTTCCAGCCAGGTAAAACTAGGCAGAAGGGGTTGGTGGCAGCCCGTAGCTGCCTGCTGTACCTGGCTGGACCAAAAGTGTGGCGAAGCCCCACGTCATTTTTTTTAAAAAATTTAATAAAGAACTACTAGAAAAAAATGCAGGAGAGGAGACGACCAGGACACGGTGTCTCCGGATCTTGTGCACATGCTCTAAGGCTGCTTTCACATCAGCAGCTTTTGCCGATCGCGGCAGATGCGGTGAAAAAAAAGCATCTGTCGCGATTACCGCATAACCGCTGCACTTACGGCAAGCCCCATGCAATGTCTATGGGGCTTGCGGTAAGTGTGCGGCAGGTGCGGCAAGTACGGTTTCGGCACTTGCAGCAGGTGCAGCCGCGAAAAAAAAACGCGGTCAGCCGTGTTTTTTTTGCTGCCGCATCTGCTGCAAGTGCTGATACTGCACTTGCCGCACCTGCCGCAAGCCCGCATAGACATTCTATGGGGCTTGCCGCAAGTGCAGCAGTTATGCGGTAATCGCGGCAGATGCGTTTTTTTCACCGCATCTGCCGTGAACGGCAAAAACCGCTGATGTGAAAGTACCCTAAAAGTGAGAAATTGTGTGAAAAAAAGAAAATGTTCAATATGACGTTATCAAATTCTGTGAAGTAGCTGTAGCTTCAAAATGCTCACTATACCACTAGACATAATCCGTGAGGCGTCTAGTTTCCAAAATGGGGTCACTTGTGGGGGAGCTCCAATGTTTAGGCACACAGGGGCTCTCCATACGCGACATGGTGTCCGCTAACTATTGGAGCTAATTTTCCATTCAAATTGTTAGCGGACACCATGTCGCATATGGAGAGCCCCTGTGTGCCTAAACATTGGAGCTCCCCCACAAGTGACCCCATTTTGGAAACTCGACCCCCCAAGGAACATATCTAGATGCATAATGAGTACTTTCAACCCTCAGATGCTTCACAAATTGATCCATAAAAATGAAAAAAAGACAATTTTTGTGGAAAAGAAAGTACTTTTTCATTTTTACGGATCAGTTTGTGAAGCACCTGGGGGTTCAAAGTGCTCACTATGCTTCTAGATAAGTTCCTTGTGGCGTATAGTTTCCAAAATGGGGTCACTTGTGGGGGAGCTCCAATGTTCAGGCACACAGGGAGGGGCTCTCCATACGCGACATGGTGTCCGCTAACAATTGGAATTGTAAGTTGATACTATGTCGTGTATGGCGATCCCCTGTGTGCCTAAATATTGAAGCTCCCCCACAAGTGACCCCATTTTGGAAACTAGACACCCCAAGGAATTTATTTAGATGCATAGGGAGCACTTTGGACCCCAGGTGCTTCACAAATTGATCCATAAAAATGAAAAAGTACTTTTTTTTCACAAAAATCTTCTTTTATTTTCATTTATGGACTAATTTGTGAAGCACCTGGGGTATGAAAGTGCTCACTATGCATCTAGATATGTTCCTTGGGGGGTCTAGTTTCCAAAATGGGGTCACTTGTGGGGGAGCTCCAATTTTTAGGCACACAGGGGCCCCCCATATGCGACATGGTGTCCGCTAACAATTTGAATGGAAAATTAGCTCCAATAGTTAGCGGACACCATGTCGCGTATGGAGAGCCCTGTGTGCCTAAACATTGGAGCTCCCCCACAAGTGACCCCATTTTGGAAACTAGACATCCCCTGGAATTTATTTAGATGCATAGTGAGCTCTTTGAACCCCAGGTGCTTCACAAATTGATCCGTAAAAATGAAAAAGTACTTTCTTTTCCACAAAAAGTTTCTTTTTTCATTTTTATGGTTTCATTTGTGAAGCACCTCGGGGTTCAAAGTGCTCATCACCCATCTAGATAAGTTCCTTGGGTGGTCTAGTTTCCAAAATGGGGTCACTTGTGAGGGAGCTCCAATGTTTAGGCACACAGGGGCTTTCCATACGCAACATGGTCTCCGCTAACAATTGGAGCTAATTTTCCATTCAAATTGTTAGCGGACACCATGTCGCATATGGAGAGCCCTCGTGTGCCAAAACATTGGGGCTCCCCCACAAGTGACCCCATTTTGGAAACTAGACACCCCAAGGAATTTATTTAGATGCATAGTGAGCACTTTGAACCCTCTGGTGCTTTACAAATTGATCCGTACAAATGAAAAAGTATTTTTTTTTTCACAAAAACTTTCTTTTGTCCTCAATTTTTTACACATTTGAAGTCCCTTTGAGGGGTGTACACGACAGAAAACACCCAAAAGTGACACCATTCCAAAAACTGCACCCCTCAAGCTACTCAAAACTACATTCAAGAAGATTATTAACCCTTCAGGTGCTTTACAGGAACTAAAGCAAAGTGGAAACAAAAAATGGACATTTTAATTTTTCCAACAAAAATGTTCTTTTAGCCTCAATTTTTTAATTTTCACATGGGCAACAGGATAAAATGCATCCTAAAATTTGTTGGGCAATTTCTCCTGAGTACACTGATACCTTATATGTGCTCATAAACCACTGTTTGGGCGCACGGCAGGACTCGAAAGGGAAGGAGCGCCATTTGACTTTTTGAATGGAAACTTAGCTCCAAAAATCAAATTGCGCTCCCTTCCTTCTGAGCCCTGCTGTGCGCCCAAACAGTGGTTTATGACCACTTATGAGGTATCGGTGTACTCAGGAGAAATTGCCCAACAAATTTTAGGATGCATTTTATCCTGTTGCCCATGTGAAAATTAAAAAATTGAGGCTAAAAGAACATTTTTGTTGGAAAAATTAAAATGTCCATTTTTTGTTTCCACTTTGCTTTAGTTCCTGTAAAGCACCTGAAGAGTTAATAATCTTCTTGAATGTAGTTTTGAGTAGCTTGAGGGGTGCAGTTTTTGGAATGGTGTCACTTTTGGGTGTTTTCTGTCGTGTACACCCCTCAAAGGGACTTCAAATGTGATGCGGTCACTAAAAAAATGGTTTTGTAAATTTTGCTGGAAAAATGAGAAATTGCTGATGAACTTTGAACCCTTATAACGTCCTAACCCCAAAAATTTTTTTTCCCAAAATTGTGCTGATGTAAAGTAGACATGTGGGAAATGTTATTTATTAACTATTTTGTGCCAAATAACGCTCCGGTTTAACAGAATAAAAATTCAAAATTTGAAAATGGTGAAATTTTCAAAATTTTTGCCAATTTTTTAATATTTTCACAAATAAACGCAAAAATGATCGACCTAAATTTACTACCAACATGAAGCCCAATATGTCACGAAAAAACAATCTCAGAATCGCTCGGATCCAATGAAGCGTTCCAGAGATATTACCTCATAAAGGGAGAGTGGTCAGAATTACAAAAAATGGTCCGGTCATTAAGGTGGAAATTGGCTCCGTCACTAAGGGGTTAAATATCCAGTACGATTCTCTGCTGAGAATTTTTCTTTTGAAATTCCCCCCTCTTGGGGACTTTTTTACTTTCTCCATACCTTGAAATTTTTGATTTTTTAAAATCTCTATTGTGGTGTGTGATACATGGAGGCTGCAGACACATTCAGAGCATTAGGGTTAACAGTATCTGAGAGATGCATTCAGATTCTCTATTTAAGGCTGGAATCACACTGTCCGTGTGATATACGAGTCACTCGGACGAGTGTCAGGATCATTAACCCTGACCGACCTCTCCATGTCAGGATGGGAGTGTCAGCTGCTTATGTTTCTAAGCAACTCCACACTCCTGTCCTGACAGGGAGAGGTCGTTGAGGGTTACTGATCGGACACTCGTCTGAGTGACTCGTATCACATGGACAGTGTGGTCCCAGCCTTAAAGGGTTAATTGTACAACCCACATACTGAATGTTACATGCTGTGCAATGAAGCAGATAGATAACTCCTCCAGGGGGTTACAATTTATAAAGCTTTTTATTGCATAGCTCCTCAGTGGAAACTAAGAGGAACATGTCACTTTTTAGAGCGTGATTGCAACAGACCCACTGGCTGTGACCTCATCCAAAGAATCTTTTGTAATTTAACCAAGTAGCATTAGATGTAGCAGGGCTGTTAGTGGTAAAACTAAGTGAAATTGTGGAGCGTGTCCCAGGTTAGCACAAGTAAATGGGGTGTATTTTCAAGGGATTCAGTTTGTCATGACGCTACCCACGGGTTGTGGTCAGGGTGACCACCGCTGCTGCAGAACCTCCAGGGATGATGTTTGGCAGCTGTAGATGGAACGGCTCCCCGCAGGTAGAGCCTGATTCCCCGGGGCAGTGGTAATTAAAGTCTGTGATGGTGGTTGTAGATGTTGCAGGAAAGTAGGGGTAGTAGTAGAGATGACGAGAGTGGAGGCAATGACAGTTTATGCGGGAAAGTGGGGCTTCAGCACAAGGATCACACACACTCACGTTTGTTGTTGTTTTCCAAGTCTTTACTGTGCAGATGGTAAAGCAGAGTATTGTCCACGGAGTCTGTACCGGGGCCGGGTTGCTCCCACCCTGACCAGGTCCTTGGCTTCCTACTTCTGCACTTTGTGTGTGGCCCTGCTGCCGCTTTCAGCTGAACTGCTGGCCCTGTCTCCCCTCACGGGTACCAATCTGCTAGGCAACTTGAGTCCTCTGTGTCACTGACCCCTCTGTGTTGCTTTGCTATGGTACAGTGAAGATGGTGGACCTTCACTATCCCGGTATTCACTGTCCTGTCTGTCTCAGGCACAGCCTCGGATCCGGTATCCGTCCTAAGCGCCTCTCCAGGGTGAGTTTAGGGTAACTCCTTGTCCCGGATGTGTTTCTCTGTTTCTCTGACTCCTTCCCTCAGACCTCTCAGGACTTCCACTCCAACTCGACTCTCCTCCAACTCCAGACTCCACTCAACTCCAGACTCAACTAAAACTCTCACTCACTAACTGTCCCTCCTGCTCTGAGGTAAACAACATTAGCTCCTCCCACTCTTGCAGGTGCCACCTAAGCTCCTCCCACTTTCTAGTGTAGTGTTGTGTGGGGAGTAAACCTGTGTTGCTGTTTCTGTGGCACATTTACCCTTGGGGTGCCACAAAATCATATTGGCCAAGGTAGGGGCTTTTTGGGCAACATAGTGTATCTTGTGAAGAATGTTACATACGGTAGTTTTCTTTCTTTGAATAGGAGCAGTACATTTTTTTATGACTTTGATAATTGTATTGAATTGAGGGGAAAATTAAGTAGATAGAAAAATTATATTGGTGGCATGCTTCTCAGCTTGTGAGCGGTTACGTGTTTTATGTGATAGAGGTTCTTTTCTATCTGTCTATCTTATCTACTATTTTCACTGCTCTGCTAAGACAGCATTAGGGATATCCCCATGATTGCCATGTGTCCAGGGTTTTTTTCTCCTCATATTTATACACCTCAGGCAAGGAGCAATTTCTTTTTATTATAACTAGTTCGCCTAGGGGGGATATCTTTAGTGACATGTTTTGGATGACATGAAGATGCTGCTAGAATGGAATTGGCATTTATACTTTTTCTGTAAGGAATCACCTCTACTGTATTTCATCCCCATTTCCTCGCAGTGTTAGATCTAAATAGTTAATTTCCTTTGGTTGATGACAAAATGTGAATGAAAGATTGTAGGGATTTTGATCTAAGTATTGGGTATCTCTCTTAAATTAATGTTGCCTTGTTTCCCTTGCAATTTAACATTTATTTCTCTTCCATTTCTTAAAAATGTATGCTCCAATTTGCTCTTTTTAATGAATGTCCATTTTAATATTAAGGCTCCTTTCGCATCTCTGCGTTGATGAATTACCTGCGTTTGCCTGCCCTGCGCTAGCGCAAAAGCAAGCGCAGATGCAGTTTAATGCAAACACAAGCAACTGCATTA
Organism: Allobates femoralis; assembly: GCA_033576535.1. NCBI lineage: Eukaryota > Metazoa > Chordata > Amphibia > Anura > Aromobatidae > Allobates > Allobates femoralis. The sequence goes on along the minus strand of JARQOC010000005.1, from coordinate 458,458,123 downwards.
GCGCAGAGATGCAATTCTCCTGCGCTCGCTTGCGCTCAGTGCCCCCATTACCTTCTATGGCCGAGCGCAGAAGCCAACATCCCCGAAGCGCAAGTGCAAAGTGTCTGAGGTCATTGCGCATGCGCTTAGTCTGACGCAACCGTAAATGTGGAAAGCGGCGTTAATGACACAGAACCAGTTGAAGTCACTTCTGATTAAATTTAAATTATTCTTCCATTGGTAAAATCATCGCATGATCTTTCATTTTCATGATTAAAAAAATGAAATGAACAACTATGAAAGGTTTTAAATCCATGATTTGCCAGTGGGTTGCTAACATTTTTCAAATTTGTATAAGCGACAAGAAAAAGGGTAACAATGTTTTGAACTCTTGACTTTATGGCTCCATGTCTCCCATACACTTTAGCTTTGAGCATTACACTACCATCATTTTATAGCCAATCATCTTGGCTATCTAGTGCAGAAATTTGACTTGCAACTACTTAGCACATGATTAGTTATGTCGAGTCTTGTCATATCACTGCAATATTAATGTTTTGTCCTAGAAATATAAATTTTTATTTTATTTTGTTTGTGTTTTTTAAATATTCTTTAGTTTTTACACTTCCTCAATCTTTCTGGGCATGCTCTTGATTAGATACATGCATTAATCTACAGAAATCTGATCCTGAGTCTTTCTGCATGGTGCCAATGTTGGAGCATACTCGTAAACTCACTTGGGTATGTATACATCTTTTTCTTTAACTCTACCCACAAGTGTTCAATTGGGTTGAGGTCTGGGGACTGTGGGGGCAAATCCAGCACACCTACTTCATTGTAATTGAACTTTTTCTTTGCCAAGCCCAATTTATTCTTTGGGTAGTTGTCCTGCTGAAACGCTATGTCGTCGTTATCATACCCATAGTACTAGTGTGTACAAAGTAATTCATCTTGTAGGATGCTCACGTATAATTCAGCATTGAGACCACCACTGATTCTGGTCGAGTATTCAACACCTATAGCTATGAAACAACCTCAAATTATCAGGGAATATATACAAGACAGAACCAGCACCCAATCCTTATCAACAAATTCTTCTTTATTTAAGGATTCACATACACATAATTAATTAAAATACATTTATACAGAAGAACCTTGGCAAGGTTCTGCCGTAGGTTCTGCCGTAGGTTCTGCCATATAGATGCATTTTAATTATGTGTATGTGAATCTCTAAATAAAAGAGAATTTGTTTATAAGGATTGGGTGCTGGTTCTCTTTTGTATGTATTTCATGGAAACCGGAGAATGCCAGCCACTGCCATGCACCTGACCGGATCTGCCTGGAGGCAAAGGGTGAGCTCTGCTATCCCTACTCCCTCCTTTACTCAAATTATCAGGCTTATTCAATTGAACTTGACAGTACCTTTAATTTTTTGATCTATTAGATGATTTTTCCTTCGTTTCATCCAGACCCATTCACACCCATCAGAGCCTAGTCTATTGACTTACATCTTAGGCCGGCTTCACACTACGGTTTTTCGGGTCTGGCGCTGTCCAGTGTGAACCCACCACCCCTGCATCCGAATTTGCCCCCCATGTATCACTATGGGGCCGGATGGCTGTTTTTTGACGCCATCTCGTTTGGGGCTTTTCCAGGAGGATCTGGTTTTGTCAGATTTTTGCATCGGGCACAAAACAGGAGTCTGCAGCATTTTTTCTGTCCGATTCAAAAATCGGACTAAACGAGATTCTCCCGGGAGTCTATGGACGCCGGATCCAGCATAAAATTATGCCAGGTCACGAACGCCTGGTGCTGAAAGAGTGGCGGCTGTTAAAAGCAGCCGCAGCTGAATTTCAGTACCTGGAGAGCTCCACGGCTGAACTTTCAGCTCCGTGGCCAGCTTCCCTGCAGGCACGGTGCTGGAATTTCAGCATTGGACAGCACCAGCAATGAAGCTGGCAAAAAACAGGATCAGAGAGCAGATTTGCCCTCCAGTTCTTCTAGCCCGGGGCTGTCAGGTTGTGTCCAGTGCATCCTGCAAAACACCGGACACAACCTGACCATGAATAACCGTGATGTGAAGCCGGCCTTATCTCTCCAAATCACCAGTTTCCCATCTTCTACTGTCCTGTTTTAGTACTTCTTTGCAAATGTCTTTTCAAGATATCGAAGTCAAGGGTTCTTCACCTTTTTTCTAGCCACTATTACAGGCTTGTGTAAAATGCATCACAAATATTGCCTTCATGGACATCTGTGATTTCACTATTATAAAGCATATGAGCCACCTCCACTGTCATGTTTATCGCACCAGAACTGATAGATCTTATGATGAGCCAACTTTTTGACTTCTATATTTTGCCTGGACATCCACCAATTGCCTGGATGGATGGACTGTATTTTGCATTCTTTCAACTGTCATGGCACTCACATGATGCAGTTTGGACATTTTCTTGATGGAGAGACTGCTATTAATTAACTGGATGATGCTGGTTCCCTCTTCTTGTGAAATTTTCTTCACGGTTGCTCCAGTGACATTTTGCTTGGGAATCAATCTAATAAAACTCTGAGCTATTAGAGAATATGAGAACAGGTTGCAATTTGTAGCATACAGGAAGAAAAACATTTTCAAATACCAGGAGCAAAACGGTAACAATGTAGTGACACAACAAGAATCTGCGTAGCTAATCATATGCTAAATAGTTAAAAAAAGTCAAACTTATAATTAAGATAATCAAGATAATTGTCTATAAAACGAAGGTGATCTCATACTCAAAGGTGTATATAGAGTGTGAAAGTCAAAAGTTCAAAATATTGCTACTCTTTAGCTTGTCACTGCATATTGGGAAAAAATGAAACAGTTTGCTGTAGTAAAGAAATTAACCATAATGCAGATGACCAACCAAGTTCAACCAGGACCCGTTTAGCACGTCAACATAGAATTAATAGAGATGAAAATAAATCATTATTCATTGGTTGTCTTAATTCTAATAATCTAGCATATATCAGTAGACCCTAGCTAGCTGGGTTACAAAAATTGTATAGTATTTTTATAACAACAGATATTTTTTGACATTTAAACATTTCATCATTAAAAAAGAAACAATTTCTGTGCTACATTAGGGCTAAACAAAAATTAGTTGAAATTTAGTCAAATAACTAGTTAGTATGACAAAATCTGAAAGGAGCTAGTATGTTTTTTTCTATGTGTGTGTACATTTCCTCCAGGTATTAATTTTTTCTCCCACACTCCAAAACAGACTGATGGGGAATTTAGATTATGAACCTCAATGGGGACAGTGATGATTATTAGAGATGAGCGAATTTTCCACAAAAATGTTCTTTAATTCCAGTTTTGGCATGAACATTGCAGATTCTGTCCGCCATCGAAAACCCAAGCCATTTACCAAAAAAATTGACGAACATGGCTTTTGGAACAAAAATTTGAAATTTAAACTAGTCCTAAAACGTTCCTTGATTGTTTGGGGCCAAAACACTCAGCAGAAGACCCGATGACTGGTAATAATACCTAACCATTATAGTTATGAGTGCTCCCAATCATCAGATCTACTGTTTTTTTCAACCTGTAGATTTTTTTGAGCTTTAAAAAAATTTATTTTAATTTATCTGGACTTCGCAGGTGTTTTTGACACCTGCAGGAGGTGAATTTTGGAAACAGTGTCAGATGTCGCAGCATCTGTGAACCTCAGGAAGCTTACAATGTCCTTAAAACATCAGTTTAAGAGAGCTGTATATATATATATATATATATGACAAGAAAAAAAACTGCACAGCACTCACAGACTAGTGTGAACTGGTGCAAGCAAAGACGCAGGGTCAAATAATTTAAAAAAAATTCTTGCAGCACACAGCTACTACCAATGATGTACAAATGCTATAAGCTATATGTATTTGAGGAAAAAGTTTAAAAACTTACGTTTTTTTCAAAAAACTCAAGAATTTTTGAGTTTTTTGAAAAAAACGTAAGTTTTTAAACTTTTTCCTCAAATACATATAGCTTATAGCATTTGTACATCATTGGTAGTAGCTGTGTGCTGCAAGAATTTTTTTTCAAATTATTTGACCCTGCGTCTTTGCTTGCACCAGTTCAAACTAGTCTGTGAGTGCTCTGCAGTTTTTTTCTTGTTATTTATCATATGGAGTTGCAGGCTCCTTGCTGCAATGTGCACCCTCAGTAACCTACAGGTGATCGAGGGTCTAGATGGAGTCTGCCCACTGAGAAGTGGGGGGGTGGACAAGGAGGATAGGGATATCAGCGTAGGACTCATCAGACCTGAAGTCACTTTGTCGCAGTTGATGAGCAAGCAGACATTGGCCAATGTGTGTACTTAGAACTTCAGAAATAAAAAATTAGAATTTTTGAGTTTTTTGAAAAAAACGTAAGTTTATATAAACTTTTTCCTCAAATACATATAGCTTATAGCATTTGTACATGATTGGTAGTAGCTGTGTGCTGCAAGAATTTTTTTCAAATTATATATATATATATATATATATATATATATATATATACATATATATTCTTATTATTTTTTTAATTATTTTTAGGGGGGAGTCAACCTTTATTATTGCAGAGGGTCAGCAGTGTGTGAGGCCATCTCTTTTACACTTATGTGATAGCAATTAATATAAAAATAGCATATGGCCATTATATGCTTCACATACATGGTCTTATAGGTCTGTTCACACTACTAAAACATTAGGCTATAGATACTGCTTTTTTTTAAAATACCGTATATACTCGTGTATAAGCTGACCCGTGTATAAGCCGACCCCCCTACTTTTGCCCCCAAAACCTGGGAAAACCTATTGACTCGTGTATAAGCCGAGGGTGGACCCCAGCACAGGTATACAGCCCCAGTAGTGTGGTATACAGGCCCCCCCAGTGGTATATAGGCCTCCCCAGTGGTGGTATAAAGCAGCCTCCCCAGTGGTAGTATACAGCAGCCTCCCCAGTGGTATATACAGCAGCCTCCCAGTAGTATATACAGCAGCCTCCTAGTGGTATATACAGCAGCCTCCCAGTGGTATATACAGCAGCCTCCCAGTGGTATATACAGCAGCCTCCTAGTGGTATATACAGCAGCCTCCCAGTGGTAAATACAGCGGCCTCCTAGTGGTATATTCAGCAGCCTCCCAGTGGTATATACAGCAGCCTCAGCCCCATCCACACACACATACACACACATACATACACACACATATACACATACATACACACACACATACATACACACATACATACACACACATACACACATACACACATATGCACCGTTTCTTACCTTGTCCGGTGCTGTCCCCGCTGTCATGTCCCGCTCCTCTGGCAGTCCGGTGCTGTCCCCGCTCCTCTCCTGGTCTGCGGTGCGGTTCCCGGTCCAGTTCCATGCTGATCGGTGCGGTGCCCGGCCGACTTCCTGCTTCCTTCTGTAATCCCTGCCCAGGTCAGGCCCTGCACCAATGAGAGCGCAGGACCCGTGCCATCAATCACCGTCCAGACGCGGCCAGATGACGTTGGGGCCTCTGATTGGCCAGCTGGGATCACCAGATATCACACTCTGGAGGATCATGCAGCATGCCTTGCAATATTTTACCTGCAGCTGGTGCCAAGGCTTCTGGATCGGTAAATCCAGGAGTAAGATGAGGAGGATTAGGAGAAGGAGGAGATAATAGAGCAGAAGGCCCTGTTTCCCAGACATGTGTAGAAGCCCCGCCAAAGGTTTCAACTACGAGAATGCTATTTGGGAACCTCTACCCCTTCTTTCTTTCTTTTAATGATCTTTTTATTGAACAGTAAAGAGTTACAATCAAGCATTCAAACAGTCATTCCCTGGCATAAGGGAAAATTTGTAGCAGTTAACGTACATAATATCACTGTTCATAAGTATGTTCGTATTACAAATATTATATATTATTTCCCTCATTAGGATTTATTGTGAGAGAAAAAGTTTAATTAAATACTCTATATAGAGAGTAAAGAGTGTAAAGGTGTGAAAAAGTCAACAAAGGGAAGAATTAAGGATAAAAAGGGGGTGGTTGGGGGGGGGAGACGGGTATGCGAGAGAGGTCGTGGTACTTAAGTCACTCAGAGATATAGGTTTTCATGAATTCGGTGGTCGACCGATAACACATCCAAGGTGTCCATATTTTCTCAAAGGTCTCATGTGAACTGAATGAGAGAGCCGCCAATTCTGCTGCACGGTACATCATGTCTATTTCACGTATAATTTGGGTCTTTGTTGGAATCAGATTGGATTTCCAAAGGGCAGAGATAAGAAGCCTACATGCAGCTATGATATTAGAAGCTAGTTTAGAGATATATATCTCTTTCGGCCATAGGAAAAGATTGAGAAGAGCTGTGAGAGGTGTAAGAACCACTTCCCGTTGTAGGACATCTGTAAGTAACGTTGACACCAACATCCAGTAATCTTGGATAAGGGGGCATTGCCACCATATATGAAAATATGTTCCTATGTCGGAGTTACACCTCCAGCAGGATTCCGATGTCGGGGGGTGCCATCTATGTATTTGTGAGGGGGTACGATACCACCTTGTTACTACCTTGTATGAGTTTTCTTGTATTTTTACACAAGGGGAAGGGCCATGGGATCCTCTGTATATTTGTCTTATTTGTTGCTCTGAAAACTCCATCTGAAGATCTCGTTCCCATAGGCCCAAGAAGTCTCTTTTAATATGGGTAATATCTAGAGTTAGTTGCTTATATAGCAGTGATAATACCTTGTTGGGATCAAGCAGCTGTGTACACAATTGCTCAAACAATGTCAGAGGTACCTCTACCCCCTTCAAGCAACTATCCGATACAGTATGAACCGCCCTGTCCTGACCCCTTTTTTGAGAGAGTGGTTGCATGGACCTAAGGCAAATGATAACCAATGTACCTGAGGCAAGGTGGGGGCTTTCATCCAAGAAAGGGGTTTTGGCATATTCTGAACAAGTTCATCAATGTTATGTCAATCGATCCACACTACTGCATTACCATCTTCCCAAACGACTGTGCACTATCCATGTTGAGAAAGAGGTCACATTCATGAAGGTGATGGGCAGCAAAGGGTGGTTCTCGGATGGCATAATTTGGCTTGCCCCTCCAAGGACTTTGAAAAGTGGCAGCTGGAGATCGATCAGGAGAGAATGTGGCATCAGTTGGAGGCTTGATGTCATTTAATGCAAAGTGAGGTTTAAAAATTAGATTAGGGACCACTCTGATTGGAGTACACCTTGTTACAGTGGGATGGCTCTATGTTTTTTTTGATCAGAAACAATATGTACTAAGTACCCTATAATATGTACTGTATGCCTACTATTATTTTGTGAACATGTTTCTATTCAAAGAATGTATTCCAACTTAATCTCTAATTCATATTTTTGGTTGATACTTGGCTATTTTTTGCTGTGCACAGATAGAGGCATGACGCCCTCTCCTTGCACAGTATATTTAATTTATTTTTCCTCCCATGGCAGGGTGTCAATGTAGTTGGGCGCCAACCCTTCTCTGCCAACATCTACATTGATGTCATTTAATGCAAACTGAGATTTTAATTTTAAATTAGGGACCTTCCTGATTAGGGTACACCTTATTATTGTGGGGTGGCTTTACACTTTTTTGATCAAAAAGGTTATGTTGTGTTGTACCCAATGTTATCTGTATGTATATTGTACTATAATTGTTTTACAGCATTTTATTTCTGTTTTAGATTTGTGTGTTAAATGACCACAGTGTGAATATGCTTCTTGCAGGGCATGTACAAAAAATTTGGATTGTAGCTCATGTTTTGGCGTTTCCTTGTTTTTTGGGCAATCCATAAACAAGGGCATGGCCCCTTTAGTTGAGATGCATATTCAATTTATTTAGCTGCTCATATTGGGGTGTTTGTACAGTTGGGTTCCGGAGCTTCTCAGCCCACATCTACATTGATGTACAAAATAAAAAACAACAAAAACTTGGCACTGTTAAATTGATGACAGGTTTTCTTTAAAAAAAAATAACTTCTGTATTAGTGTGTGCCCCTATGGCTAGGCGCCTCAGGGAGGTTCTATACCCTAAACAGCAGGTGTAGTGCCTCCGTGGTTATGGGTTTGGCGTTCCCCCTTAATAGAGTCTGTCTTTCACACATACACACAGTACTAGGCCACCATAGAGTAAAGGACTGATTATTCAGTAGGTCCCAAAGGAGATGGAGCCTAGGTTAGAGCGGGAGACTTAAGTGACAGTTAGTAAGAGAGCTTTTAGTTCAGTCAGCGCTGGGAAAGCAGCCAGAGAGGACGTGCCTGACAGGGCTGCTGACAGGAGGGCACCTCTCTTCAAGAGGGGGACCCAGGACTGAAGGAGGCGATCCAGGACCGGTTGTTGCTGGCTAGAAACATCTGGGGACAAAACCGGCATAACGGAGCCGAAGGCAGTGAGTGGTCTATCCCTCACTTCAAACCGTATGACTACGGGACCAGAATAAGGGAGCCGTAGTGTCACAAAGAAGCACCTCCACCTCAGTCCCAAAACAGGTCCAGGACACTATAGGTAACGGGCCGAATTCCAGTGGCAGGAGAAGAGACTGGTAAACTCCTGTCCGTACGGGTAAGGAACAAACCTTATCTACTAGTAACAGACCAGGGGACTGGCGAGGGAGCTCTGCAAAGGTGGTTAAGCAAGTGAAAGAAAGACTGAGACCTGAAAGCCATTAGGAAGGAAACATCCACAGACTCCATGAGGGCACCCTGAACCTGCAGCTACCTCCCTATTTTACCGAACTCCAACAATGAGAGCCAGAGCATGGAAGCGGGAAACCGACCACCCGTGATTCCCCGTTACAGACACGAACTTATCCTGCTACCCGAGTACCCCTCTCTCTGTGCTCATCATTAGTGACACTTTAAATCTCCTCTACTGATCTCATTGTAACTTGAATGTCAAACAACAGCAACACCATATGTAGATGCGTTATTTGAAGATTATGAGCCTCATAAGAAAATGTATACTATGGCCCCCTATGTCTCATATGCTTTGCATAATACTGGTGTCCTCCGATGTTACAAAAAAGCCATTTTGTTCCTTGCAACTATTACCTCTACACCCCATAAAGATACTTTCTTATCTGATAGATGTATAGTGCCTTGAAAAAGTATTTATGTATTCATACCCCATGAAATCTTTCACATAATGATTCATATTATGCTTATAAATGTAAATTGATTTTATGATGATTTTATGTAATAAACAGAAACATATATCCTAAAAATATAAATTTGAAAATTGTATAATGTAGTTGTATTCAGCTGCCCAAAGTCAATACTTTCTAGGACCACCTTTCGCTGAAATTACCACTGCAAGCTGTTTGTGAGTATGTCTTTACAAGCTTTGCATGTATAGAGGCTAAAGGTTTTAGCCATTTTTCTCTACTAACTTGCTGTAGTAATGTGAGATTGGATGGAGAATGTCTTTGAAGAGATCAGAAGAGGTTATTAGCTCACCACTATTAGTCTGACGGGCCCCGACCAGTGTCCTGAAACAACCTGGGCATGATGCAATGAAGATAAGGGAGTTCCAGCTTCCAGGATAAATGCAGCTGTATTTATCCAAATTACAGCTTGGCTTGATAAAAGACTTTACTGTCCGAAACGCGTCGCCTGGTGCAGGACTCTCTGCCTTAATCATGTCTGCCTGCTTATCGTGCATTACCTGTACTGTTTATATGGGAATATTGCTGTAATTTGAATAAATACAACTGCATTTATCCTAGAAGCTGGACCTTCCTTATCTTCATTGCAGAGCGTCTCTGAACAGCAATTTCCAAGTCTTGCAACAGATTCTCAAAGGGATTTTTGTAACATTTTCTTTACACTTCAAAAGTATTTCTTACTTAGTGTTGCTATATCAAATAAAATCTCAACAACAGAGATTTAAATTTGTGAATGTTATATGAAAAAAATGTGAGAAAGTTTACAGGGTATGAATACTCTCTGCCTGGAAATGGGTCCCCATAGAAACCAGTTGTGTACCTTAGTAGCAGCTGCACACAAAGCTGCAGGAGGTGCGCTTTAGCTGAGCACACAGGAAACGCTGCCAGCAGCTCTGTGTGCGGCTGCTACTAAGGAACACAACAGGTTTCTATGGGGCCCCGTTTCCAGGCAGCGCTTACCGTTAACGCTGTCCGTTATTAGCGCTGCCTGGAAACATGGGTCCTAAACCAAGTCTGACCCTAGCCTAAAGGTTTATGTCATAGATTTGGGCATAACAGGGAACCACTGAGTAGGTTTAGCAGAAAATGTTGTTGTTTTTTTCTAGAAAAAATGTTTAAAAATCTTAGATGGGCTTGGCGAGTAGATTGGTCTCCTACTCCATCCAGACAACCTGATTTGGTTATATCAATAAAGTATGCTTTGTGTGTGTAGAGCTCCTTCTACATGGAAGACAGCATTGGCAGCCTGTGGGAGTCATTGTAAAAACACCAGTGCATTTTGTGGCTATAGACATAGGTTTTACAACTGGAGAACTAGGTAGTTGTTATGTATTCATGGTGGTAGAAAGGCCTAGGATTTATGAAATGAATATCCACTACGCTGGAGAGAAAAGCTCATTATGTGCAAACCAGAAAATTCAGAAGATGACTATTCCATAAACTGGTTTGCCCTCAATTCCTCAGCCATCAGTCTACTGCTGAATTCACAAAACTTACATAAGTTTGGAGAGTCAATTGTTTTGTGAGTTTAGAATAGTTTTCTAGTAATAGTGTTATTTCCCTTTTTTTCCAATGTTCAAGGGTAAGCTACAGCAAAGAAAGCTAAGATTTGTATAGAGCAGGAATACATATCACTTTATCTCAGATAAGATAAAATGTAATGTTTTCCTGAGAATAAACATCATAACAATCATATAAACACTTTCACAGTTTCCAGAGGTTTTCTTACTTTGTAATAGGATGGGGTTTTTGCAGAAAAATAAATAAAAGTTGCTTTAGCAAGGTGGTAAACTGTTTAAGAAAGTCTTGCAACCCTTTACTCATATTTGAAGGATTTAGAAAGATGCAGTCTCATCACATTAAATATTGAAAATATTTACCAGACTGTAGCAAAACAAGTACAACATTACTGTCCCCTTTTAAGTAATTTATTACCCTATTGAATAATTACGCAAACACTAACATATGGGCTATGGTATAGTATAAGGGATGGCAAAATAAGTTATTTATGAACAAGTAAAACACCGATAACATCCCAGTATTCATGGGCGTAACCAACAGAGGTCGATACTGCATCCTGGCCCAGGGAGTAGAATGTTTTTTTTTTTAATTATGCATTAGAGACAGAATGAAGACATATATTAGAATGTGGACCAACTATACTAGTATGGGGATCTATATATGTATTGTCAAGTTTTTAAAAATGTTCAGGACCTCAGGGGACACTATTGGCACACTAAATAAAACAGATGCATTTTTCTAGGGGCTTAAAAAAGTGCATGAGCATGTGTAACCCTGGCCTATGTGAATTATTGAGTCACATCTTCTCCTTAATGTTTTTATCTCAAGCAGATATCTCTAACAGCTTTGATCATAATTGTAAAGAGGTCTGTACCATCACCATACAAGTTTATAATATACTAGCTGGGTGCCCGATGCACATGCATCGGGATTCTAGAAGAGCGAGTCTCTGACTCGCAATGGCCGCTTCGCGGCCAATGCTTCGCGCTGCTAAGGCGACTCGCCATGCCCGCTGCGCGGGCATAGCGAGTCGCCTTAGAACTGCTCGCAATGGCCGCTGCGCGGCCAATGCTTCGGGCGTATCCACATGACGACACTGACTCGCAGCCTGAGCGGACTCAGAAGGGGCAAAAAACCCATTCGTGATTATATAATAGATTGGTAGCAGTGGCAGTCTTTATCATACCAAAATGGCTAGTGTTCGTCAGCTGAGCCAAGTAAATCCATAGATTCTGTTTGATTTTCCATAAGGTCACATTTTCCATGGTTGGTCTCTTGTTTTTGGTTTGAAGATTGCTTGAGTAGTGACAGAAGTTGAAAGGACCATGCACGAGTGGCGCCAATGATGCAACATTTCCAAAATTTTGATTTAAAGGAAAAACACATATTCTATGAGATGACATCCATAATTTAAAACGTGTTCCCACTTCTCTTGCCCTGGTTTCATAACTATCAACATATTGTCTGCTCCTCAAGCCATGACTTTAGCAGGTTCTGCTGAACCTTTGTCTCCCGGTTTTTTCACACATATTTTTGAGGTCTCATTGATAGGAGATGAAGGATTTGGATCCTCACAACCTCTGACTGTCACAAGTTTAGTGGCCCTTCCTCTGGCCACCTGCATTTTATATTCAAATGTTTTTATTAGTATAAAGAAGTGCATACAAGTCAATACTTTCATGACAACTGAGCAATAAAAAAGTTAAATATAAAATAATCAATTGCATTTACATACACATATTATTAGACTAAAATTTATCATACAGTCTAGCTTTTGTGTTATAGTCCATATATTACAAACAACATCCTAAACTGAGACATATTTATAGTTGACATTAACATTATATATTATATAATTATAAATGAGAAGTATTTAATGATAATTTTATTATAACTCATAAGCAGACAGAGGATAGGGGGAAGGGGGGGGAACAATACCGAGATCAGAGTAACAGTGACTTGGTATGGACAGCCTCGAGAGGTTTAAATGAACAAAGTGAAATTTTGGCACCGAGTTCAATCTATTCAACGCCAGGACCTACAATTGAGCTTTAGGAGTCATGAAAAGGTTCCAAGAGTCCCATTTTTTTTTATATTTGGGTTTTAGGTTATTCCTAAGAGCAAAAGCTAATTCATAAGAATTATGACAAGCTATTGTTTCAGACAGATGGTCAATTGTAGGAGGAAGAGAATCCCTCCACTTTGATGCAATGGCATTTTTTGCTGTGAGAAGTATATGTGTAACAATTGGTCTATGGATGGTTGGAAGTTTTTCTAGGCCTATGAGTAATAATACCAGTGTAGGATTAAGTTTTAAACGTAAACCCGTTAATGAGTTAATCATTGACTCAACTTCAGACCAGAAAGGTCGTAAGACCTTGCAACCCCAGAATACATGCATCAAACTACCAACGTGTGTACAGTTCCTCCAGCATAAGGCTGAGTTGGTGTCCTTAATTTTGGCTAATTTAGCAGGAGTATAGTACCACCTCGTATATATCTTGCAATGAGTTTCCAATAAGGAGACGCATGGGATATAACGGTAGATAATATCAAAATTCTGCTGTAGGTCAATTGGTGAGATATTTATTCCTAACTCCTTTTCCCAAGCGGCTATATTAGGCATGGAGTGGGAAGTATGGTCTTGAGAGAAATTCTGATATATATATATATACCGTATATACTCGTGTATAAGCCGACCCGTGTATAAGCCGACCCCCCTACTTTTGCCCCCAAAACCTGGGAAAATCTATTGACTCGTGTATAAGCCGAGGGTAGACCCTAGCACAAGTATACAGCCCCCAGCAGTGTGGTATACACCAGTCCCAGAGGTAGATACAGCAGCCCCAGTGGTAGTATACACGCAGACCCAGTAGTATATACAGCCCCAGTGGTATATACAGCCCCAGTGGTAGTATACAGGGCCCCAGAGGTATATACAGCCCCAGTGGTAGTATATACAGCCCCAGTGTTAGTATACAGGGCCCCAGAGGTATATAGCAGCCCCAGTGGTAGTATACAGGGCCCCAGAGGTATATACAGCCCCAGTGGTAGTATATACAGCCCCAGTGTTAGTATACAGGGCCCCAGAGGTATATAGCAGCCCCAGTGGTAGTATACAGGGCCCCAGAGGTATATACAGCCCCAGTGGTAGTATATACAGCCCCAGTGTTAGTATACAGGGCCCCAGAGGTATATAGCAGCCCCAGTGGTAGTATACAGGGCCCCAGAGGTATATACAGCCCCAGTGGTAGTATATACAGCCCCAGTGTTAGTATACAGGGCCCCAGAGGTATATAGCAGCCCCAGCGATAGTATACAGGCAGCCCCAGTAATGCAGGGCCCCCCCAGCCTGACTCCGGTCACCTGTAAAGCAAACTATACTTATCAGTGTCCCGCTGTCCGCACCCACCGCTGCCGACATCGCGATCCTCCATCTTCATGCGACTTCTTCCTGTTTCCTGTGCTCGTCGCAGGGAATGACGTCATTGCCGGCGACGAGCACAGAAACAGGAAGAAGACGCATGAAGATGGAGGATCGCGTACGGCAGCTGCGAGCGGGTGCGAGCGGGACACTGATAAGTATAGTTTGCTTTACAGGTGACCGGAGAGACGCTGGGGGGGCCCTGCATTACTGGGGATGCGGGGGCTGCTGTATACTGATGTATACATCGGTATGTACCGATGTATACATCAGTATACAGCATTGACTCGCGTATAAGCCGAGGGGGGTACTTTTCAGCCCAATTTTTGGGCTGAAAAACTCGGCTTATACGCGAGTATATACGGTAGTTGGTTTTCCAAATATTAGGACTTGTGGGAATTTGAACATTTGCATCAAGTTTTGCGGTAAATGGAAATTCAGTTTATGGGTTCTGATTAGATTATCGATTCTCTTCCAAGTTATTTCTTCAGTGCTTTTAAGTTTTTAAGTATGTTTTGTTGGCAAAAATGCTTATCACGTCTTGGGAAAAGGCAATTGGACATGAACTCTGGCATTTTTGCCAGACTACCAACAACCAAAATTTCAGTGTCCCCATCAGGATAAAGACTAGCCACCATCTCCTCTTCCTCTTGCCTCTTGTGCTCCTGCTTCTCCTCTTCAGACCATACGGGCTGAACAGACAAGAAGTTGGTGTTGTTAGTTCCCTCTGTTGGGCAGACAAGCAACTCCTGTTCCTCCTTCGTCTCCTCCTCGGCATCACCCAATCTGTGCTGAAAGGATGGGATGAGACTGGGCTGGATAGTCTCACCCAGTGGAAGCTCTTCCTCCATAGCCACCTGCTTTGTATGCAAAGCTTCCTCTTTAATAGTGAATAATTTAAAAGTTTGGGAATACGGAAGGTAGCAGATATCATAATGCAACATAATAGGGGAAAACTCCAAAATGGTTCTATGCAACAAGAAAATGGAAATAGGAGCATGATACTCCCAAAGTAAACCATAGAAACGCACAAAAAAAAAAAGAATATTGTTTATTCCAAATAGTTAAAAAATAGGTACAAAAATAGAAAAAGGGGGTTGTAAGTCAACATGTAGTGAGAAACCGAATAATGTAAACACACAAGGCAAATAACAACACAAAATTATAAAGTAGTTATGGCAGCAAAAAACTGTGAAAGTCTTGACGTACAAGAATAGACCATACTCATTCACACATCTGTTACGTATTGACTGCCTTGCTGTATGGAAGTGCTGCTGCTGTGGTTTAAATGAAACCTTTTTTTCCCTGTTCTCAGTGTGGAGAGAGGAAGCTAATGAGTGGGAACTGAGAGTGCAGGTGTGTGTGATGAATATTACTCATGCTTAGGTGAGCTGAGGGGCGTGCCTTGGCTGGTTGATCCCCACCCCTCAGCAATAAATGTGTCAGCTCAATCCACCTGATGTCGCTGATTCAGTTCACTTCTGGCCTGTGACTCGTTGTGAGCATATACTGATCCGAAGCTGCTGCTTTCCTCTCAATTGGAAGTTGCTAAATTTCTTTGATCCGTGTGTGGAGGTAGGGGCTTATGCCTAGGGCTTCTCAGGAGTTAGGTACTTAGGCTGGTAGCTCAGACCTCCTCACCTTAAGAGGTACCTCCGAGATCAGGGTGAGCCAGGGACACCAGTATCAGGGCCAGAGTAGGCTCCCCTGACCCCCTACATCCAGCTCCTTGTTACCCTGGCCTCCCAAGCATGACAACATCCATCTCAATATGACCACAATAGTACATAGAAGGTTCCACTTATCAAATAGTATCCCCACAAGGAACCATAGTTGCAATACATGTACAGTATATGGTGAACCTATATAGCAAAAGTAGAAAAGGACATAAATAGATTTACCAAAGATGGATAGGCATGGCATGTGTTCCAACTTGCCAAGCTTCAGAGCCGCCACCAGGTTACAGCCATTAATGCACATGACCAGGTCTGGTTGTTGGTTCAGTGACAAGAGCCACAGATCATTCTGGTCTGTTAGACCTTTCAAGAACTGTGCTGCGGTGTATGGTTTATCACCTAAAGTTATCAGTTTCAGTGGAGTATGTAGCCACTTCACCGAGGCAGTGCTGCAGTAATTTCAGCTTGGTATTGATGCGGAGGGTAATTAAGATGAGGAGGAGAATGAATGAGGGGGTGCAGGAAGTAGCATATGAATAGGTGGAAACCCTGATTAAACTTGGGCCCCCAATCCCTGGATTTGGTAGTATGTGTGCTGTCCCAGGGTCTGACTCTATTCCGCCTTCCAATGTACCATTAGGGAAATGTAGCATCCATGTCCATAAGCACTTATCCACGTGTCTGTGATTATTATTATTGGTGTTATTATTTTTTCTTTGTAGCGCCATTAGGTTCCATGGCGCTTCACATGTGTAAGGGCGGACGAGGACAAGAACATAAAAATGATGACATTCAAATCATACAGGTACAGTAGGGTAGAGGACCCTGTCCACGAGGGCTCACAGTCTATAATGGATGGGTGGGAAGACAGTAGAAGGGGGAGAGGTGAGGGTGAGATGGACCAGTGGGTTAGATATCAGTGTGGTTTGTAGGCTTGAAGGAAGATGGGTCTTCAGGTTTTTCTTCAGATTCTCAGTGTGGGGGAGTGTCTGATGTGATAGGGAAGAGAGTTCCAGAGAATGGCAGATGTATGAAAGGAATCTTGTATGCGGTTGTGGGAAGAGGACGTGCGGGGGAAAAGAGGAGGAGCGCAGCGTGCATGAGGGTAGGTATCAGAAGACCATGTCAGAGATGTATAGAGGGGACAGGTTGTGTATGACTTTGTATGTCATGGTAAGGTTTTTGAACCTGAATCTCTGGGGAGCCAGTGAAGGGCTTGGCTGAGGGGGGAGACAGGAGAGTAGCTGGGAGACTGGTGAAAGAGTCGGGCAGCAGAATTGAGGATGTTTGGAGATGGGCCAAGGAGGTAGCGGGGAGGCCGGTGAGCAGGAGGTTGCAGTAGTCGAGGCAGGAGATGATGAGGGCGTGGACAAGTTTTTTAGCAGTGTCATGGTCGAGGAAAGAGCGGATTCAGGCAATGTTTTTGAGCTGGAGTCGACAGGAGGTGGCAAGGGCTTGGGTGTGGGGCTTGACGGTCAGTGAAGAGTCGAGGATTACACCGAGGCATTTGGCGTGGGGGTCGGGTGAGCAGCCGTTAACAGTGATGCAAAGATCAGGTAGGGGGGAGAGCGACTTGGGGGAAGACGATGAACTCAATTTTATCCATGTTCAGTTTTAGGAAGCGGGCAGAGAAGAAGGATGAGAAGGTGGACAGACATTGTGGGATTTTGGATAGTAGGGAGGTGATGTTGGGGCCGGACAGGTAGAGTGTCATCGGCGTAAAGGTGGTATTGAAGGCCGTGGGACTCAATGAGTTGGCCTAGGCCAAGAGTGTATATGGAGAAGAGTAGTGATCCCAAGACCGAGCCTTGGGAAACTCCAACAGATAGGGGGTAGAGTGAGGATTAAGTAAACCTTCCAAATAACTGCATTGGTCAGGGCATGGATGATGTTGTTGGATATTTGCTTATTGTAAGGGAAGATAGCATACCAAGAGAAATAATGGCAGCTGGAGACCGATCACTGAGCGACAGCCACTGCCAATAGGTTGAGGAAAGACTCAGTTTTCACAAGTTGAAACAGCAACAGCAACAAGGGTGAACAGTCTGGCAATGTGGCAGTTTAGTGTTTGAGCCTGTGGGTGGGTAGCTAAGTATTTCTGCTTCAGTTAAGTCTGGGGTAGGGACAAGCAAAAGCTATGCTGGCAAAAGGAAATGGACATAGTTGCTAATCTTGGTTGTGTATTTACAACCACAGGTGCAGGGTAGGAGGCATCAGTGCCTGCTTCCTGAATAGGGGATTGGGAAACACATAGTGGCAATGGTTTCATTCTCAGACACTAGTTTTGTACTCAGGCCTCCAATGGGGTGCTTGGCTGACATGTGCTTGAGTATTCTAGTAGTGCTCGGGTTGCAGTCACTCTTGCCTCTGCTGTGCTTGGCACAGCAAATATTGAAAATACCTTTCCTTGATTCTTCAGGACATTCAGTAAAAAAGAGTCAGACTGAGGAACACCTAATCCTTAGCCTGTAATCAGGCCACATGGGGATGCTCTGAGGAAACATTGAACGCCTTCTGCATCTGGTTAATCCACTGCCTCTTCCTTCCTGTTGAGGTGCCATGGATGCCTCCCCTTCTATACTGCTGTGCTCGCTATGCATGCCACCTTGCCAGGTTGGGACACAATGGACTGAAAGGCAATAAACCCTAAAAAGATGCCTAGAATACTTTAGCCCTAGTCCAGAATATTTTCATGCAATGAGTACAGAGAGAAGCCGTATTAGAATACACTAAAATGTATTGGAATTGTCTCTTTAAGAGACTGTATATTTAATCTTGCAGCAGCAGGTAATGAAACGCAATGAATTCTGCTAAATGACTATAATATGGTAGCCCTACTCCAGAAACTGCCTGCATTGAGAACAGGTAGCAGCCAAATTAGGATACACAAAAAAGCGTTGGAAAAGTATTAAAATCTGAGAGTCCTCAATGGTTGACACCTTTTAATGGCTAACTGAAAAGATGGCAACAAATAGCAAGCTTTCAAGACTTCAATGCCTCTTCATCAGGCCAATGATCTGGCTAACTGGCTAACAAGGTAATACTGGCTAACAAGCTACAAACATGTTTTACCTTTACAAAAATGTGGTAGAACAATCCTTTTTAGGGAGAGTTTGTTTAATCTTGCAGCAGGTATTAGAACACAATCAATCACAACTATTAGAATTTAATACGCTAGCCATACTCCACAAACTTTGCTGCCTGCAATATTGTATTAGGATAAACTAATATGTATTGGAATCATCCCCATTAAGGACTGTTTGCATTCCAGTACCTGCTGCTGTAAAATTAAACAATCACCCCTGCCTAAATGCCTCTAAAACACTATCTAACCCTACTCCAGCAGCAAATCCTACACTAATTAGAGCTAACAGTGGTATTGTTTAATCTTGCAGCAGCAGGTACAGGAACGCTATCAATCCTGCCTAAATGGCTATAATATGTTAACCCTACTCCAGAATTGTGAATTTTAGCTCTGAAAAGGACTGTGTGTTTAATCTAGCAGCAGCTACTGGAACACAATAAGGCCAGGGCCACACTAGCGTCTGCAATCTGCTAACTAGATCCGTTTATGACATAGGTAAATGTGTAAAAACGCATCCGTTAATGCACCCATAGACTCCAATGCAAAAAACGCATTGCAAAAGTGTGCAAAAGTGCAATCCGTTTAACACATTGCGTTTTTGAGAAATCCGTTTTTAATAGGGTCTGCAATGTTTTTTGGTGCATTTTCAAAAACGAATGCTTTTTTTAACATGTAGGTCTATGGGAAACACATGTGTTAACACATGGTACACGTATGTACCATGCATTAACGAATGCGTTAACGGAAGCGTTAATGTTAGGTACATTTATGTTACGGCAAACGTTAGCTGAGCCAAAAATGACATGAAGATGGCAACTTAAAAAATTGCATCCAGTAATGCATCCAGTAAACGGATGCAGGCTCCCAAGTGTGGCCCTAGCCTAACAGACTGTCCCTTCTGCGGCATAAACTCTCCCTATACTATATCTTCAGACACATTGCGCCCAAGATGGCGTTTGGGGTCTTATATTGACCCAAAGAGGCAATGTGGTCGGCCAATCACAGTAAGGCCAGTAGCAAAGATGGCAACGCAACAGCATTACTGTGACTGGCAGGCAATCCCCGCATGCTTATTGGCTGAAAAATCAGGCACCAAATATGTGGGGAGAGGAATCAAATCTCGCAATGTGAGTACCAAAATGCTTGTTGAGCAGCAAATATCTCAAGTACCTTACTATTCGAGCAAAGAACGAATAGTGCCAAGTATATTTGCTCATCACTAACTTTAACATCAATTTTAACTATAATCTCTTTCAAGCCTTGGGGGAAATTAAAGGAAATCTGACAGCCTATACATGCTGCCTAAAGTATAATTTAGAGCAGTGGTTCTTAACCTGGGTTCAATCGAACCCTAGGAGTCATGCACGGTTCATTTTGTGCACCAGTAAAAAAACATATACCTATGTCTTGAATTTGGAAAACATCATATTTGATTTATCGCTAAAGAAGGGTTGGGTGAATGTGCATATGAAACTGGTGGGGTCGGTACCTCAAACAAGGTTAAGAACCACTGATGTAGAGACTGGTTCTGCTATTGCAGTCATGTTTTCTTACTCTAAAATGCTGTAGTGTTTTCAAAGAATTTATAGTCGTAAGAGTAGGTAAGGATGATCTAACTAGGATGAATGGTCCAAGAGACAAGGCCAAAGCGGCTTCTTCGCAGCCCCAAAGCTCCTTATCTGAGAGGTCTCTTCTTCTAGGACTGGGTCAGAGACAAATGCAAAAAATAGTAATGGCGGTCTGATTAGGAGCGCTCTAAGGATCAAGCAGACATGTAAGATGGCAAACCTTTTATTAATTTCTTAGCTCCCCTCACAGCTCCACTACGCGTTTCGACCGGATAGGTCCTGTTCCGAGGACCAGGAGAGAGGAGAGCGGAGAGGTAGCGCACATACCGCCGGCGGCGGAGGCCGGTAAACCGGGTTGTGCAGGACGTGCACAACCCGATAAGGTGAGTGGCCACCTACCCACGCCACTTAGACGTTTTTAATAAGGGGATCCTACACATTTGCGCCCCTCTTCCTTTTTGTTTTGCATGGGTCAGAGACAAAGGCACAAGGACTTTTCTTTAAAACTAGTCACCCCAGTTGCATTGTATCTGTATGGGTTTCTCTTGAACACTCCAGTGACTGCAGTAACAGTGTCTAATTTATGGTTCTCGGGGTTCAGGCAGCATGAATCAACTGTCAGGTTTCCTTTAACACCTTCACAATTTAAGACAAAGATAAAAAAATGGTACACTCAACCTCTTTCTACTGAGCAGTTGTGTACAGTACTGAAAAAAACTATTATTGGAGAAAGTATATTGAGAAAATAAGAGTTTATTTCTATAGATCAGTTATTCTTCATTTAGAAAAAAAAAAGGTTTGCCAGCCTTACAAGCGATAAATGCGGTCATAAACTGAACCGTATTTTCGATTGTGGTTTTGTTAAATTAGAGAATATTTAGAACTATATAAATCTTTATGTGGTTATAAGCATATGAATAATAAACTATGTTGTTTTCCAGTAAGTGATTTTATTATAAGGGATTTCCTGGCATGTTAAGAGTCGATAATGTTTTAAATCTGCCTACTGTCTTTTATAAAACTACAGTGAAAATTTACATACTGGTTGTCTCTACAGAGAACTGGCCAGACTCCAGTATATCCACGCTAGTTTCAATAGCTTTGAAAGCCAGCAAGAATCATTAGAGTATTGTAAAAGATTTTACAAGCTTATTTACGAAGGGGAAATTGTGTTGGGATAAACAAAAGGATTTAGTTTAGGAGCTTTCGATCTAACTAGGTTTGGATCTATTCCAGTAGTTCACACAACCCACATTTATTTGTCCTTGGAATTAGTAATGAGTGAGCATGCGTGCCACAGCTCTATACTCGGAACAAGCATAGGAGTGCTCAAGTACACTTGTTACTCTACAAGTATCGTGGGTGCTTAAGTGCCCTGTTCAAGTCTTCACTATACATGTTTTGCAGCTGTTAGGCTGCTTTCAAATCAGCGTTTTTCGCCGATTGCGACAGATGCAGTGAAAAAACCGCATCTGCCGCGATTACCGCATAACCGCTGCACTTGCGGCACAGTTGTGGCAAGCCCCATACAATGTCTATGGGTGCTTGCGGCAGGAGCGGCAAGTGAGGTATCGGCACTTGCGGCTGGTGCGGACGCAAAAAAAACGCGGCTGACCGCGTTTTTTTTCGCGGCCGCACCTGCCGAAAGGGCTGAAACCGCACTTGCCGCACTTGCCGCACACTTACCGCAAGCCCCATAGACATTGCATGGGGCTTGCCGCAACTGTGCCGCAAGTGCAGCGTTTATGCGGTAATCGCGGCAGATGCGGTTTTTTCACCGCATCTGCCGCGAACGGCAAAAACCGCTGATGTGAAAGTACCCTTAAACAGTCAATTAACATGCCAAAATTACATGCCATTGTCGGTAATGTCATAGCCATGTTGGCTACTGGTGTTATGGTGATTGGCCGGCTGCATTGCATCATCTTGTATTATATAAGACTGAGTGATGCTTTGCATGCCACACTCTCCTCTGGAAGCAATTCATGGAGTGGTGATCTAGGAGAGAAAGCTTCGAATAGAGAAGGCATGGTATATTGCCTTATAGTCCTTCTATAGTGGGGGTGAGAAACTCCATTCCTCAAGGGCCACCAACAGGTACTGTTTTCATGATTTCCTTAGTCTGCACAGGTGATAATATAATTACCTGCACTGGTGATGATTCCAACCTCTGTACAATGCTAAGGAAATCCTGAAAACATGACTTGTTGGTGGTCCTTGAGGCCTGGAGTTCCCCACCTATGTTCTATAGGTATACTGTTACTACAAATAATTTAAAATAGAAAGAAAAACTGGTTTCTTCATAAATATTGTCTTTATTTCAATCGATAAAATTAGTCATCACAAATGGGGTTAAACGCATTTACGCGGTTCGACTCCTTAAATTCTTAGTCGTAATATTATACTGCAACTAAAAACAAAAGTCCTTTTCAGGAAAACCTACTGTTCTTTCTCTTGTAAAACCACTGTTACCTGCAGTGTAGAGATATCTGGTGAATGAGGGATACATTTAAATTAGAGACATATAGGCAGGGTTTATTGTCTTACAGTCCTTCTATAGATATACTGCTGCTGCAACCTAAAATCAAAAGTTCTTTTCAGGGCTAAATACTGTCCTTTACTCTTGGAAAACCACTGTTGTCTGCATTCAGTGAAAGTATAGATGGTGGAGGCATTATAATCTTTGATTAGAGACATATAGGCAGCATTTACTGCCTTAAAGTCTTACTATAGATATAGTATTTCTTCAATCTGACAACAAAAGTCCTTTTCAGGGCTACATACTGTCCTTTCTCTAGTAAAACCGCTGTTACCTACATTCAGTTTAGGGATAGCTGGTGGAGGAGAGATAATTTAAACTTAGATGCATGTTTACATGGTTTATTGCCTTTCTAAAGGTTTACTGCTTCTGCAACCTAAAAACTAAAGTCCTTTTCGGGAAATCATACTTTCTTTTCCATAGTAAAACCACTGTTATCTGCATTCAATGTAGGTGTAGCTGGTGGAGGAGGGACAGGTGATGATGCACGCCATGGAAGAATTAAGAGCAAGGGTTGCATGATGACCCTCCAAAAGTTTTGAGAGAGGACTGTCTGTTTACCCTCTTAAAATTTGAAATGAAGGCCACCTGATGACCCTTTAAAAATTGGGAGCAAGAGCCGCCTTATGATACTCTAAGACCTTTGAGTAATTCCTGACTGCTTACCCTCCTTAAACTTTGAGGCGAGTGCCACCTGATGAACCTTTAAAAAATAATGTGCGAAGATCACCTGTTTACCCTCTTAAAATCTGGAGCAATGGTCGCATGATGACTCTCTTGTTTATGTAACTCCAGTGTTTTTGCACTGCCCCATGTCTCTTTCCTGGCAGTGATGCCAACATACCCACCAATGCAGTCACCTACATGTTCCTTGAGGTCCTAATCTGGTTTTCACTGTGTCGCCCAGCTCCCAGGGCCTGCACATGTCATGCAACTCCATTGTCTATGTGTTTAGATGTGTTTAGGACACACGCCAATGTATTACTCGCTTCTTAAAGTGGTAGTGCGCGTTTGCAGTTTATGGCTGGGAGGCAACAGCCATTTGAGGACTCCTCCCATGTAGGGAGGTGCCTGAACACCTTCTATATTTAGAACTTGCGCATACTAGTTTCAGGTCCCTGTGAAATTCAACCCCAATTCAGCTACCTGAACCCAAACCTATTCTGCCTGAACCCAAGTATGTTCTATCTTCAATTGACCCCGAATGTGTTACGTCTGTACCAGCCATCCTGACTGCACTTGATTGTAAACCTGTTCAGTCTGTAAAGGTACCGTCACACGTAATGATATCGTTGCCGATTTTGTTCAAAAGTCACGAGTTCTGTGACGCTTGAGGGTCATTCCATGTCAAGTGAACCAATGATTATTACCTCTATATTTTTAATTCTTTTGAGATTTTGTTATTTGATAATAGCATGTCAGACAATGCAAAATGTGAAGAGAAACATTTTTTAAAAAATTTATTTTTTTTTAAAATGATTTTCAAAGTTCGGAAAAAGTGTGAATTTCGCTGTTGCCTGCCTTTACGTTTCTCCTCATAACTCAGGCTAGGAATAAGATAGAGAGACAAAATAAACACCATTCTACTCAGAACTATACAGGCTTTCACCAGATATGTCACAAGAGGATCTTTGTTAATATTTTACCCATGTGATCGCAAGCGCAAAATTTTAAAACGTATTTCCGAAAAATCGGCGCGCTTTAAATATTTCAAAAACTGCCCATGTGTCTGCTTTGCTCTTAGCCACATCTGTACCAAATTTCAAGTTGGGATCGCAATGGGATCATATTTTAACATATTTTACTATTAATAGCGTCAATGGGTCATTCCATATCAAGTGATCTAAATATGAATATTTTTTTTTACCTGACGTCTTTAGATTTTTTTTTTTTTTTTTCCTTTATGAAGTACTACTTTAGTTAATTACAAATTAAAAGTTTGGAATTTTTTTCTTCATCAGTTAATTTTTTACAGATTTTTAAAGTTTAAAAAAAGTGTGAATTTTGGCCTGGTATGACTTTAAAATTTTTTATCTCGGGCTAGAAATAAGATAGAGAAACAAAATAAACACCATTCTACTCAGAACTAGCCAGGATTTCACCAGATATGTCACAAGAGTATATTTGTTAATTTTAATTTTTTACCTATGCGAATGCAAACGCAACATTTTGAAACGCATTTCCGAAAAAAACATTTTAATAAAAATTTTCCAAAACTGCCCATGTGTCTTTTATGCTCTTAGCCACATCTGTACCAAATTTCAAGTTGGGATCGTGATGGGATCATATTTTAAAATATTTAACTATGGTTAATCTCATTTTTATTAAATTTTGAAAAAACATATGAAAGACATACATTCAATCTTTTAACAAAATCTTGAGACATATAAAATATACAAAAAGAGAATTCACAAAGTTATTAGTAACTTTAAGATAAGCTGCAAATTTACTTTTGCGCTTATCTCTGGTGCAATATATACTACAATCTAAATATAATTCCAAACACTCAAGTATACAACCTTTCTCAGGGTTTTGAGATGTTCTGATGTCAAGGGGACAAGCAGCCCCAGCAGAATGATTTTTATTACTTGGCCCCTTCTAACAGGTTGACCACGTAAGTGGGTCATTACCCGTTGAGGCCTAGTTGGAATAGTCTATCGACTGGTGTACCAGAAAGGAAGGCCGAAATATTAATGATCTACTCACAGCTCAGAGTTTTCGATACCTGTCTAATGTTCACTAGAATTCTGAAGGTATAGGCGTAGAAAGGAAATACCTAGACTGAATGTATCAGATGGGAAGAAAAGAGAGATAGAAAAGAAGAGAGAGAGAAGAGAAACAAAAACCATTAGAAAAAGTTATACTGGGAAAGAAAAGCCACGTAAGAAAAAAAGAAAAAAAGGAGGGGGGGGGACGGGTGAGGTATGGGAAGGAGAAAGGGTACTCATCCCACTGGCTCCCCATCAGCCAGAGGTCGAGCCATATTATCTGTGCTGGAAAAGATACTCCTAAATTCTGCAGAGTCGTGAAAAAGAATCCATTCAACCCAAATCCCTAAGAATTTGTTCCGAGATCCCGACGCATCAGCTGCGAGCTCCTCCATTCGATATGTGTCCATCAATTCTTTGAACCAATCAAGTAGAGATGGAGCCCGGCTTGATTTCCAGAACCTCGGGATCACAGCAGGAGCAGCTGAGATGCAAAAGCGGAGAATATCCCTCTTCTGTAGCCCAATAGGACCTGGAAAAATGGATAACATTGCCGATTCTGGGCAGCATTCGGCTTGTTTACCTGTTATCCGGGTATATGCATTGAAAACCTCAGACCAGAACCGCCGGATTTCCCCACAACTCCACCAAATGTGTATCATTGTACCCTTCTCTTCCCCACAGCGCCAGCAGGTATCAGGGGTTCCAGGGAACATGTTCCGGAGTGTCGTCGGGCACAAGTACCATCTAGTGAGCAGCTTATAGCTTCTTTCTTGTGCAGAACAAGCGCTAGCTAGTGAGTGAGTAAATATAAAGCATTTCTGCCAATTAGCTTCTGAAATGCTACACCCCAATTCCCTCTCCCAAGCACGTTGGAAGTAAAGGGTGCCCTGCTCTCTCATGGACCCTAAGGCCTGGTATAGAAATGATATTTTGCGCCTCGGTGGAGCCTCCAGTTGGAATAACCTCTCCAATACGTTGGGCGTCAATCTTACCCTGCAAGAGTGGTCAGCTGAATATAAGTATGCTCTGTATTGGAGAAATTCGAATCACTTAAGAGGTCTCGTAGGTTCTTTGAGTTGTAGCTCTGTCATCGGGGGCAAACCACCACTGGACAGAGTCTGTCCTACTCGGGTGTCATCCACAATCCGCCAACATAAAAATCTCTGCCTGTCAAATCTGGGTGGGAAAGATGGGTTGGAAAAAAGGGGAGTCAAAGGGCTAAGTCTGTCGTTTAAGCGGAGGGTTTTCGTCACTAGGTGCCATACCTTCAAGGTGTTTCTGGTCATGTCTGTCAAAGGTACTAGGTCTGTGGAGTCTTTAGGGGAAATCCAAAGCAGGTGTTTCAGCGGAATCCCCAAACCCTCTTGCTCCACCCCTACCCATTTCTTGGAGGACGCATGATAATGCCAATCTAGAGCTGTAACAAGAGAGGAAGCCTCAAAGTACGCTCGTATGTTGGGTAGTCCAACCCCTCCTCTGGTCTCGGGCAAGGATAGGATATTCATTCGCAATCTGGACCTCTTGTTCCCCCAGACAAATCTAAGGATCATAGATTGCATTTTGGAGAGGAAGCCTCTATCCAATAGAACAGGAACTGTCTGAAAAGTATATAAGAGTCGGGGCAAGACATCCATCTTGACTACGTTTATTCTCCCGAACCAGGATAGCTTTAATCGTCTATAGGAGGTAAATGCCAATTCCGCGTTAGTCAAAAGGGGTTGATAATTTAAATTGAATATTTGTTTAAGATCTTTTGGTATAAGGACTCCCAAGTACTTAATGGCTTCTACTTTCCATTTAAATGGGAACTGTTTAGATAGATGAGAAACCAATTCTCCAGGCAAAGAAATATTGAGTGCCTCGGTTTTGGAGCAATTCACTTTAAAGTTGCTCAATTGTCCGAACCGTTCAAACTCCATTAAGACCGAAGGGATGGAGACCAGGGGCTGGGAGATGTAAAGTAGCAGGTCATCTGCAAATAAGGCTAATTTGTGATGACTCTGTCCCAGCTTGACCCCATGGACGCATTCATTGGACCTAAGTGCAAAATATTTAACTATTATAGTGTCAATTCAAAAGTCACCAAGAACACAATCAGTCATTTTTTCACAATTGCCCGTCAATAGTTTGAATTTGATATAAAGAAACATAGTCTTGTAACATCTCAAATGAAAGCTGTTACCGTTCTGAGTAAAATGATGCCTCTCCCACTTCATTATCTTATTTCTAGCCTGAGATAAAAAAAATGTAAAGTCATACCAGGCCAAAATTCACCCTTTTTTTAAACTTTAAAAATCTGTAAAAAATTAACTGATGAAGAAAAAAATTCTAAACTTTTAATTTGTAATTAACTAAAGTAGTACTTCATAAAGGAAAAAAAAAAAAAAAATCTAAAGACGTCAGGTAAAAAAAAATATTCATATTTAGATCACTTGATATGGAATGACCCATTGACGCTCTTACTAGTAAAATATGTTAAAATATGATCCCATTGCGATCCCAACTTGAAATTTGGTACAGATGTGGCTAAGAGCATAGCAGACACATGGGCAGTTTTTGAAATATTTAAAGCGCGCCGATTTTTCGGAAATGCGTTTTAAAGTTTTGCGCTTGCGATCACATGGGTAAAATATTAACAAAGATCCTCTTGTGACATATCTGATGAAAGCCTGGACAGTTCTGAGTAGATTGGTGTTTATTTTGTTTCTCTATCTTATTTCTAGCCCGAGATATGATAGAAAATGTAAAGCCATACCAGGCCAAAATTCGCACTTTTTTAAAACTTTAAAAATCTGTAAAAAATTAACAGATAAAGAAAAAAATTCAAAACTTTTTTTTTGTAATTAGATAAAGTTGTTCTTCAGATAGAAAATTTTTTTTAAAAATCTGAGGACGTCAGGGAAAAAAAATATTAATTTTTGGATCACTTGACATGGAATGACCCTTGAACGATGTCGAAACGACATCGTTGCAGGTGACACTGCAAACGATGAACGATCAGTCGGCTGATCGTTCATCGTTTGATTTGAGGACAGGACCTCAAATCTATCGTTGGTCGACTGGTGGACACGCAGCATCGCTGCGTGTGACACCGGGAGACGACCGATAAACCAGCTCCCAGTGCATCTCTGCAAGTGCTGGGAGCTGGTATCCAAGGTAAACTGTGGGTAACTAGGCAGCGTGCGCTCCCTAGATACCCGAAGCATACCTTGGTTACTAGCCTTCTCTGCTGACCGGCTAGTATCCAAGGTACACAGCGGGTAACTAAGGTACCTTGGAGACCAGCCTGTTCCCGCTTACCGCAGCCTGTCAGCGGGAGCAAGACATCGTGGAAACGATATTTAAATCGTTTCCACGATGTCTCTGTTCCATTGATCGCTGGTGAGTCTGCCTGTGTGACAGCTCACCAGCGATCTGAACGATATTGTTAGCAATCGCGCGTGCATGTGATCGCTAACAATATTGTTCAGTAAATTGATGCGTGTGATGGCACCTTAAGAAACTGTCTTGTTTGCATCTGAACCTCAATGTGTTTTGTCTACACATGAATCTGAACCAGTACCAGTATTCATCCTGCCTGTGATCCTGTCCTGCCTGATTATTATTATTATTATTATTATTATTATTATTAATTGTATGAACAAATATTTTACATCATATAAGAATAAACAACAGATAGTATGCAGTGATTTAAAGGAAAAGAGGTATAGAAATCAGAGTTGGATGTTGAGGTTATCTATATATGCAATTGCATTGTCATTTCCATTGTAGAAGTCATTCTTTTCACCAGTATAAGATCTGATGGGACGCTCCTCAACAATGTGCTGAATTGTTTGACGCTCAGCTCCACAGTCACAGGCAGGAGAGTCAGATTTCCCCCACTTATACATAAGATCTGCACAGACACCACAGTTTGATGTGATGCCATTTAGGGTGACCCAGGATTTCCTTGGTAGATTGAAGCCTGGTGGCTGGTTTTGTGGATGAGGAAACATTTGAAGCTTACTGTCTACTGCATTGACCCAGAGTTCTCGCCATTTCTCTTCTAAATTGAAATCATGTTCATACACATTGATTGCAGTCGAATGGGTGGATGTCTAGATTTCTACTACTACTTCTGCTTCTAGATTTTTTACTATTTTGGTGTATTCTTTATGTAGAAGTTCTTGTCTTCTCAGGTTTACAGGTGTGATTTGGCTCTGGTAATCAGTGGACAAGAGTTGATCTCATAGCACCAGATATTATATGCATTTTGTTGTTCAGCTGGGTGTCGATTTCATTCACGTGGCAGCTAATTAGCCATACTGGAGCACAGTATTCTGCAGCAGAGTACACCAAGGCAAGGGTAGACGTTTCCAAGACAGGTGTTGAGGAACCCCAGGAGGATCCGCAAAGTTACTGAATAACATTATTGCATGCTTTCAGTTTCTGTGCTGTTTAATTCAAGTGATATTTAAAAATTAAGCTTCTGTCAAGTGTTACACCTAAGTATTTAGGCTTGAAATTGTGTCTGATAGGTTGACCTTCAAAGTGTACTTTGAGTTCCATCTTAACACTTGCGTTGTGTAGCTGAAATCAGCATTACTTCAGTTTTTGATGGATTGGGTTTTAGCCTCCATTGTCGGAAATACTTTCTCATTTCCTTAAGATCTTGTCTTAGAACCTCCTCTGCTTCCACCATTTGGAACAATTGGAATTGTTAGCGGACACCATGTCGCGTATGGAGAGCCCATGTGTGCCTAAACATTGGAGCTCCCCCACAAGTGACCCCATTTTGGAAACTAGACCCCCAAGGAACATATCTAGATGCATAGTGAGCACTTTGAACCCCCAGGTGCTTCACATATTGATCAGTAATAAGGAAAAAAGTACCTTTTTTGTCACACAAATTTTCTTTTTTCATTTTTGCGGATCAATTTGTGAAGCACCTGGGGGTTCAAAGTGCTCACTATGCATCTAGATACGTTCCTTGGGGGGGTCTAGTTTCCAAAATGGTGTCACTTGTGGGGGAGCTCCAATGTTTAGGCATAAAGGGGCTCTCCATACGCGACATGGTGTCCGCTAACAATTGGAGCTAATTTTCCATTCAACTTTTTAGCGGACACCATGCCGCATATGGAGTTCTCCTGTGTGCCATCAGCATTGCCACCAGCACAAGGGTAACTGGAAGAGTTGGGGTACAGCACCAGAAAATGACGCCTCTAATTAATCTGCTATTTTCTGGGGTGGCTGTGGGTTGCAATTTGCAGCGTGAGGGGGCCACAACATTTGGGTTTCTCCATGATGAGGATTGCAGCCCCCCAACTGCCAAGTTGTACCTGGCTGGCAACCAAAAATACGGCAAAGCTCCATGTCATTTTATTGGTAGAATAAAAAAAATTATGTGGAGCTTCGCCATATTTTTG
Organism: Allobates femoralis; assembly: GCA_033576535.1. Classification (NCBI taxonomy): domain Eukaryota; kingdom Metazoa; phylum Chordata; class Amphibia; order Anura; family Aromobatidae; genus Allobates; species Allobates femoralis. Next base: position 458,427,006 of record JARQOC010000005.1, on the reverse strand, counting down.
GTCCAGCCAGGTACAACTTGGCAGCTACGGACTGCCACCAACCCCCAGCTGCCTCATTGTACCTGGATGGCAGCCAAAAATACAGCGAAGCCCATTTTTATTTTTTTTTCTAGGACTAATTCTAGAAAAAAAATGGCGCGGGGCTCCGCCATACTTTTGGTCCAGCCAGGTACAACATGGCTGCTTCGGATTGCCACCAACCTCCAGCTGCCTCATTGTACCTGGCTGGCAACCAAAAATACAGCAAAGCCCTTTTTTTTTTTTTCTAGATCTAATTCTAGAAAAAAAAAATGACGTGCGGCTCCGCCATATTTTTGGTCCAGCCAGGTACAACTAGGCAGCTGGGGGCTGGAATCCGCAGCATGGAGAGGCCCAAGCGTTCTGGGCCTCCCATGCTGTGAATTGAGGCCCCCCCTAGAAAATGGCGCATTCATTGAAGTGCCATTTTCTGGTGCTGTACCCAGACTCTTCCTGTTGCCCTGGTGCCGGTGGCAAACTGGGTAATAAAGGGGTTAATACCAACTTTTTTATTGGCAGCTGGCACTAAGCCCGAGAATCATAATGTCGGGCCAATGTTCGACCCGGCCATTAGGAATCTCTAGTAAATAGTCAAAAAAATACACCAGAGAAAAATCTTTTTATTTGAAAACAAAACCACTAACAAAATTCGGACTCCATCTTTATTATAAAGATCCGACGTAGTCCCCAACAAAGGTCCCACGAAGCTCGATCGCCTCCAATGTAGTCCACAACGAAGGTCCCACGACGCTCGTTCGCCTCTGCTCAATCTGCAGCAAGGGATCAAGTGTCCTCTTCCTACAGTCTCTGGGGTCAGAGTTATGGTGCACTGTATGGCAATGATCTGTCATACAGTTTACCATGACTATGATCCCAGAGACTACAACAAGAGGACGCTTGATCCCTTGTTGCACCCATCCATCCACCCATGCACCCATTCAGGGCCGGGACGATAGGTAGGCGACCCTAGGCGATCGCCTAGGGCGCCATCTTGTGGAGGGCGCATTGCCCGCCCCCAGGAGGGCCCTGCACCCCCTGGGGGGCCCCGTGCTGACCGCCGGCGGCCGCGCCGGCCAGAGAGGAGGGAGGAGGGGACTTCCTGTCCTGCAGCTCTGCCCGGTGCCCGCCCCTCCTCTCCTCCAACATGGGGCCTATGGAGCGCGGATCCGAGGAAACAGCTGATTTCCTCTGACCCGATCTTAGTGTACTGAGCATGCTCAGTACACTAAAATCGCTCTGTGCCATAATATCACTTCTGCAATGTATGTTCATACATTGCAGAAGTGATATCCTGTGAAATGAAAGGGTTAAAAATAAAAAAATCATTATCCTCACCTCTCCACGATCCAGCGATGCCTCCTGCGCTCGGCTCTGTGCTTCCAGGACCTGGCCTGACGTCACAGTGCAGTCACATGACCGGTTACCGCGGTAACCGATCATGTGACTGTGACGTCACGCCAGGTCCTGTGCATCAGAAGAAGAGAAGCTGGAAGCAGCGCGGGTGTCGTGGAGAGGTGAGAATGAAGATTTTTTTATTTTTTAAGCTCTGCAGAAGGAGGACAAAGAGGGGGGCAAAGAGGGTCTGCTATGAGGGGGCAAAGAGGGTCTGCAAAGAGGGGAGCAAAGAGGGGGGCAAAGAGTTTCTGCAAAGAGGAGAGCAAAGAGGGGGTCCAAAGAGGGGATGCAAAGAGGGGAGCAAAGAGGGGGTCCAAAGAGGGGGCTGCAAAGAGAGGGGCAAAGAGGGTCTGCAAAGAGGGGGGCAAAGAGGGTCTGCAGAGAGGGGAGCAAAGAGGGGGACAAAGAGGGGAGCAAAGAGGGGGTCCAAAGAGGGGCTGCAAAGAGGGGAGCAAAGAGGGGGCTGCAAAGAGAGGGGCAAAAAGGGTCTGCAAAGAGGGGGGCAAAGAGGGTCTGCCGAGAGGGGAGCAAAGAGGGGGGCAAAGAGGGTCTGCAAAGAGGGGGTCCAAAGAGGGGCTGCAAAGAGGGGGGCAAAGAGGGCTGCAAAGAGAGGGGCAAAGAGGGTCTGCAAAGAGGGGGCAAAGAGGGTCTGCAAAGAGGGGGGCAAAGAGGGGAGCAAAGAGGGGGTCCAAAGAGGGGGCTGCAAAGAGAGGGGCAAAGAGGGTCTGCAAAGAGGGGAGCAAAGAGGGGGTCCAAAGAGGGGCTGCAAAGAGGGGGGCAAAGAGGGGCTACAAAGAGGGGGGCAAAGAGGGTCTGCAAAGAGGGGGTCCAAAGAGGGGGGCAAAGAGGGTCTGCAAAGAGGGGGGCAAAGAGGGCTGCAAAGAGGGGCTGCAAAGTGGGGGGACAGAGGGGACAAAGAGGGGAGACAGAGGGCAGACAGAGGGGAGAAGGGTGACAGGAGGGGGACAAGGTGACAGGGGGAGCAGGGAGAGGATCCAAACTGATGCTGCAAAACATCGGGATCGGATGTCTATTTGGCATCCGATTGCAGTCATCAGTTTGGATCCGTTGCTGTCCGAGGGGTGCTGCAAAAAGTCTGATCCCCTCGGACAGCACAAAAACGCTGTGTGAAAGCAGCCTTATTTAGCACTGATCAGGTCGGATCCAATTCGGTCCGATTTGACCCGCTGTGCCAAAAATCGAAGCAGGCTGCGATTTTGGGCACAGCAAAAAATCGTCCAGAATCGGATCCGACAAAAATCGGATGCCAATAAGGCCAAATCTGATGTGATCCGTGCCCATAGGATAACATGGGGCCAAAATTTACAACGGACAGCCACGGATCACAGAAAAACGCAGTGTGAAAGCAGCCTTACAGCAGACGCACGGTGACGGCGGCCGCGGTGAGTGTGCAAAGGCGCGCTTCCCCCCCCGGCCCCCGCATACTGGGCCCTGTATACACCACTGGGTCTTGTATACACCACTAGGCCCTGTATACACCACCACTGGGCCCTGTATACACCACCACTGGGCCTGCTGTATATACTGCTGGGGCCTGTATATACCACTGGGGCTGCTGTATATACTGCTGGGGCCTGTATATACCACTGGGGCTGCTGTATAACCCCTGGGGCTGCTGTATTACCCCTGGGGATGCTGTATTACCCCTGGGGCTGCTGTATTACCACTGGGGCTGCTGTATTACCCCTGGGGCTGCTGTATAACCCCTGGGGCTGCTGTATAACCCCTGGGGCTGCTGTATTACCCCTGGGGCTGCTGTATAACCCCTGGGGCTGCTGTATTACCCCTGGGGCTGCTGTATTACCACTGGGGCTGCTGTATTACCACTGGGGCTGCTGTATTACCACTGGGGCTGCTGTATTACCACTGGGGTCTGTATATACCACTGGAGAGGCTGCTGTATACCACTTTGCTGGGGGCTGTATACCTGTGCTGGGGTCCACCCTCGGCTTATACACGAGTCAATAGGTTCTCCCAGGTTTTGGGGGCAAAAGTAGGGGGGTCGGCTTATACACAGGTCGGGTTATACACGAGTATATATGGGTAGTAATCCTACAATGTCTGCTGGACATGGTATGAGGAGGTTTATGGCTCAGTCAGTACACACTCCATACTTCATGGTAAGGGGAGGGTTTATGGCTCAGTACACACTCCATACTTCTTGTTATTAACCAGTTAATGCTCTCTTGTCCACCGCACTGCAGTTTCAAAAGAGGACAACAGCGAGACAAGCAGCAACATGGCATCAGAGAGTCCCTGACCTCAAAATAGAAGATCCTCAGATCCTGGTATTGTGACATAATATTAAGAATAATACTTTTTGCATTTATATTACACTATGAACTCCACAGCACTTTACATACATCATGAACACTGTCCCCATTGGGGCTCACAATGTAAACAACCTATCAGTATGTCTCTGTAGTGTGGTTGGACGGACCTTTTATAGGTCCCTGTTAAATTAAATTTACTTTCAAAGTATGCTGACATTTTTATTCCCAGACATATTTCGGGGGGGGCGCCGTTTGCCTTACCTGCCTAGGGTACCAAAATGCCTTGTCCCGGCACTGCACCCATTATCCACGCACACTGACATCCACGCACGCACACATCCACACACGCACATCCACACACGCACATCCACGCACGCAGTCCACGCATGCTGACATCCACGCACGCTGACATCCACACACGCACACATCCACGCATGCACACATCCACGCATGCACATCCACTGACATCCACGCACTCTGACATCCATGCACGAGGGATCCACGCACACATACCGCACGCACACATCCACGCACACTGACATCCAGGCACGCACATCCATGCACGCTGACATCCACGCATGCATCAATCCATGCACACATTCATCCACCCATGCACCCATTATCAACACACGCTGACATCCATGCTTGCTGACATCCACGCGCGCTGACATCCACGCATGCACATCCACGCTCGCTGACATCCACGCACGCACATCAACATCCACACACGCATCCACGTACGCTGACATCCACTCACTCTGACATCCACGCACGGTGACATCCACACACGCACATCCATGCATGCACATCTACGCACGCACACATCCACGCACACACATCCACACATGCTGACATCCATGCACACATCAATCCATGCACACATCCATCCACCCATGCACCCATCATCCACGCACGCTGACATCCACGCACGCTGACATCCTCGCACGCACATCCACGCACGCTGACATCCATGCATGCACCATCCATCCATCCACACACCTATCCATCCACCCATCCATTCATTCATTCATTCATACTTACCCACCGATGAGGAGGAGGAGGAGCCACACCGGATCTGCAGATGAGGCTGTCGGGCGGGTGCACCGGCGCGTGCAGCCTGCCGGAATAGGTGAGTGGGGAACACAGAGTCCAGAGGTGGGGGGCTGAGCAGGAGGGCGCTGAGCAGGCTGACCGGTGGGCGCATGAGCCCGCCGGCAGATACACTACAGGAGGAAGAGGGAGTGTGGATGGGGGGAGCAGAAACTGGACACAAGGGGGGCTGGAGGGAGGGAGGGACAGGACACAGGGGGAACTGAAGGAGGAAGGGGGTGGGGGCGTAGAATTATGACCGACGGGTGCACCAGCGGTGCAGCCCGCTGGCAGATAGATAAGGATAGGAGGGGGGCGGGTGGATGGCAGGGACGAGGGTGGGGGAGAGCGGAAGCCGGACACAGGGGGGCTGGATGGAGGGGGGACAGGACACAGGGGGAACTGAAGGAGGAAGGGGGTGGGGGCACAGAAGGATGACCGGCGGGTGCACCGGCGGTGCAGCCCGCCGGCAGATAGATAAGAATAGGAGGGGGGCGGGTGGATGGCGGGGGTGGGATGTGTCCTGGAGTGGGAGGGGAAGGGCACCCGCCGATCCGCCCCTCCAGATCTGATTGGAGAGCTCCAATCAGATCTGGAGAGGTAAATCCCTATGATTCGCTCCGATCGACAGTTTCACTTTTACACTGCCGATCGGAGGGCTCCTGGGCACGGGGGGGTTAATCCACCCCCTGTGGGGTCAACTACAGGTTGTCACAGAGCAGCAGCAACTGTGACACCTGAGTGACCCGGCTCACAGGAGCTGCTCCAGCGCAAACACGCCAGGATGTTGTACAACCCGTTGTACAACGTCCTGTGTCGGTAAGGGGTTAAATGGCACTCACTTTAGAAGAAATGGCACTCACCCGCTGTGTGATAAGGATATATTCTAAAAGTAAAAATATGGTTTTTGCTTCTTTCTTCCTTTTGGAGGAAGGGGTTTTTTTAGACTAAAATAGTATTGATTATAAAAACCTTCTTTTCCACAATATAAAATAATTCATAAATAAAAAAAACTGTGTCAAAAATGAGAATAAAAAAAACAAAAAAAAAATAATCAAGAACATTCATATACTGATCTACAGTCATATGAAAATGTTTCGGCACCCCTCTTAGGGGGACACATTGTTCCATTTTGTGACTGTGTACAAATGGAGCAATGCGTCAATGATTTCACTGCAACCAGAGATCTGTTCAGATGTTGGTCACAGAAGTTGGTGTGTGTAAAGCAGCCCTTAATCTTACTCTTTATTTTTTTGTTTAAAATTGGTTTATTGTACTAACCGAAAATGTGAAATATGCATTTTTTCAAAATATGACAGGTGCCAAAGTATGGGCACCCTTCTGATTTTCATGATTTGAATACTCCTAACTACTTTTTACTGACTTACTGAAGCACTAAATTGGTTTGGTAACCTCATTGAGCTTTGTACTTCATAGCCCGGTGTATCCAATCATGAGAAAAGCTATTTCAGGTGTCCACTTGCAAGTTGTTCTCCTAGTTGCATCTTCTCTGAGGAGTGGCTTCATAGGCTCCTCAAAACAGCTCTCAAATGATCTGAAAAAAAGATTGTTCAACATAGTTGTTCAGGGGAAGGATACAAAAAGTTGTCTCAGAGATTTAACCTGTCAGTTTCCACTGTGAGGAACATAGTAAGGAAATGGAAGACCACAGGGACAGTTCTTGTAAAGGCCAGAAGTGGCAGGCCAACAAAAATATCAGAAAGGCAGAGAAGAAGAATGGTGAGAACAGTCAAGAACAATTCACAGACCACCTCCAAAGACCTGCAGCATCATCTTGCTGCAGATGGTGTCACTGTGCATCGGTCAACAATACAGCGCACACTGCACAAGAAGAAGCTGTATAGGAGAGTGATGCGAAAGAAGCCGTTTCTGCATGCATGCCACAAACTGAAGTATGCAAAAGCACATTTGGACAAGTCAGTTTCATTTTGGAAGAAGGTCCTGTGGACTGATGAAACAAAGATTGAGTTGTTTGGTCATAGAATAAAGCGTTATGCATGGCGCCACAAAAACACAGCATTCCAAGAAAAACACTTGCTACCCACTGTCAAATTTGGGGGAGGGTCTATCATGCTTTGGGGCTCTGCGGCCAATGACGGCACCGGGAATCTTGTTAAAGTTGAGGGTTGCATGGATTCCACTCAGTATCAGCAGATTCTTGAGAATAATGTTCGAGAATCAGTGTCAAAGTTGAAGTTACGTTGGGGATGGATCTTTCAGCAAGACATTGATCCAAAACACCGCTCCAAATCTACTCAGGCTTTCATGCAGAGGAACAATTACAATGTTCTGGAATGGCCATCCCAGTCCCCAGACCTGAATATCATTGAACATCTGTGGGATGTTTTGAAGCGGGCTGTCCATGCTCGGCGACCATCAAACTTAACTGAACTGGAATTGTTTTCTAAAGAAGAATGGTCAAAAATACCTTCATCCAGGATCCAGGAACTCATTAACAGCTACAGGAAGCGGCTAGAGGCTGTTATTTTTGCAAAAGGTGGATCTACTAAATATTAATGTCACTTTTCTGTTGAGTTGCCCATACTTTTGCACCTGTCAATTTTTGAAATAATGCATATTTCACATTTTCGGTTAGTACAATAAACCTCATTTCAAGCCTGAAATATTACCGTGTCCATCAGTTATTACATATATCACACTGAAATAGCTGCTGCAAAAAAAACAATTTTAAGCAAAAAAAAAAAGAGTAAGATTAAGAGGGGTGCCCAAACTTTTTTATATGACTGTTTATACTTATAAGCTATAAACAGAAGTATATATTTGAAAGTTCAACTATCAATGGATAGTAAATTTTATTTATATCCCCATGTATGTATCTATTTGGACATTAGTTTTCCTCCTCTTTCTGCCGTGTTATTTGAAATAATATCTTTCTGCATTATTCATAGATATTGATGTTTATACATACCATCAGGTTTATCAGTTGAACTACTGTTCATTCAGGTTTGTTTTTAATTAATATGTTAATTGAGCAGTGATATATGACAGGATTTTCCTGTCAAAAAGAAAGGATCTGACGTCACACGCTAAGGGCCCATAGAAGTGCTAAGCTGGCACGAAACAGCAAGTCTCCATCCTCCACTCCCCTCCCTGCACTTGCAAAATTATACCAGAATAAAGATTCATTGCTTCATAAGCGGGTGAGTGCAATTTCTTCTAAAGATTAAATCTGTACAGCAAAGCTATTCACAGGTGCCGGATAGTGACGATAACTCCCATCAGACCTGATGGCACAACAGTGCGCTAAGCAAGACCTGGCAGCTCTTATGAACATTATCATATTACCCAGCTTCTGTGAATAGCTGAACTTTACTGCTATTCACAATCACCAGAGCTGAATTCGTAGAACGTGGTCCAAGTTGGAGCTTTGTGGGAACATTTTTCTCAATAAATTGAACAAAAGAAAGTGTGTGAGAGGCTATGATCAAATAAATAAAAAATTTATGCGTGTTTTTTAACTGTACACTTACCAGGTTACTAATGGGGGTGTCTGATAGACCCCTCTCCATTATGAACCCCTGGGCTCTTAAGTAAGTGGTGGATGTGTGGCGCCCCTGAGGATCAAGTCACCATAGAGGTACTGCACCTCAACCAGAGGTGTAGTGCCCCACTCTCGGGTAAGGAGAGGACACTGACCAGTATCCAGACACCCATAGCCAGCACTACACCACTCCAGGACAGGGTGAGGGCGAGATTGCTCTTGAGGGAGAGCACAGCCCCTGATCCTGTCTGGAGGGGGAAACCAAGGTAGAGGGGTTGGGTCGAGAACATAGTTTAAGGGAGCACCCAGGAGTGAAAGGAGTGAAGAATGACGCAGAGGTGTACATGACGTAGCTGACAGTATGAAAAGACTGGTTTAAACATCTAGAAAGAATTGAGAGGAGTTTAGTGTGGCAGTTAAAGCGTGACAGGAGCCTGCCATAGGACTGAGAGGGAGTCCCGGGGACTAGAGCTGGTGAGAGCTTCTCCCAAGACTGGAGGAGATCAGAGTGACGAAGGAGTCAGAGAGGGGATCTGGAGATAAATAAGGGGTCTAATGGGCAGAGGACGTGAAGAGTTTGCCTGTGGCACCTGTATCCACGCTGATCGTGACAGGAGTCAGATGGAGGGACCAGGTCGCAGAAGTGGGCCAACGCCATACTAGTGGAGGACTGCCAAACTCAACTAGCTAACTGGAGGCTGCGGTGACTTCTGATACCGTAGCCACATCCACACACACCTGCTGAAAAGGTGGCCATATAGGACCAAGGTGATTGAGAGGACATCGCCCAACAGGGCCCGCGGCCACTGGCTCGGAGCACTGTGTGTGAGGTGCAGAGCAGGAGGGCAAGGCTAGCACAGAGAGAGACAACCCAGGAAAGGGGATATCAGAAGGGGTTCCTGGTTAAGTGTCTCCAAATTATCTGAGAGTTGGCTGGATCCCCTTCCTCAGAGGACTCAGTCCTCAGCAGGCTGTTATGACCTGGCTTGCCATTGTAGCCTGGAACTGTGAGAGAGAACTATGAGTAAAATCTAAGCCTGCACCCCGCTGTGTCCTCAATTTATTACTGCACCACCTGCCTTACACTACATTGATAACATCAGCTAATAGACTTTGTAACTGCCCTGGGGCCACGCTTTAACTGTGGAGAATGACAACAACTCTGCTACACCACCAACCGCCCCAGTGGTTTTGAACCGCAGTGCCGGCCATCCATCTAATTGCTGAAAACCACGGGTTGCATCACAAATTAATTCCCATTTAATTTATTCCCCCAATTTTATTGGCACCGCCAGGTCACGCCATGGTGACATCCCCGAGAGAACTGAAGGCCCGGTTCCAAGTGTTCCACAGCCCTGGCAGGTGATCAATTTTAGTGTCATGAACAGGATGTACCAACCTGATAAACCCGGGTCTCGAGCACCTAAAGATTATGCCTTAAAACTATGTAATATACTGGTTATCCGCTGCACACTAAACAATAAAACAAGGTACAGCATAATGGCTAAAGAATGAATGGCTAGCATATATAAAGCTAATGAAAATTTGGATGAGGAAAAATGACATTGCACAAACTGCTTCAGGATACAAAGGAAAAATGAGAATCTTAGCTAAAGCATTGGCCATTGCATGTGAGCCCGATAACCATCATCAAGGTGCTCTCATATCTATCAGGTCCCTGACCTTGTGCCTCTGTTTGCAGAACAAAAATGCATGTGTGGATGTATATTTGCCTCTAAGTGCAATTAAAACCTGCGTGTGTGGGTGTGACTGGGAACTTGACTACAACAAGATGGTGAACTAGATGATAAACTAGACATGGCTATTGGGTGTGGAAAGGGTGCTCAGTCAGAAAACTGTAGTAATATTAAAAGTACAGATCTACTGGCACACCTGTATGTGGAGGTGCTAGCAGATAAAAAAACATTATCTTATACTGGTTTTCCTCTGCACACTAAGCAATAATACAGGGTACAGCATAATGACTAAAGAATAAATGGCTAGCATATATAAAGCTAATGAAAATTTGGATGAGGAAAAACGACATTGCAGAAACTGCTTCAAGATACAAAGAAAAAAATGAGAATCTTAGCTGATGCATTGGCCATTGCATGTGAGCCCGATAAACATAGTCAAGGTGCTCTCATATCTATTGGGTCCCTGACCTTGGGCCTCTGTTTGCAGTACAAAAATGCATGTGAGGATGTATATGTGCCTCCAAGTGCAATTAAAACCTGCGTATGTGGTTGTGGCTGGGAACTTGACTCCAACAAGAAGGTAAACTAGACATGGCTATAGGGTGGGGGAAGGGTGCTCAGTCAGAAAACTGTAGTAATATTAAAAGTAGAGATTAACTGGTACACCTGTATGTGGAGGAAAAAAATGTCATTAGCTTTATATGTGCTAGCCATTCATTCTTTAGCCATTATGCTATACCTTGTTTAATTGTTTATCGTGCAGCGGATAACCAGTATATGATAATGTTTTTTTTTCCTGCTAGCACCCTCACATACAGATGTGCCAGTCGATCTCTACTTTTATTATTAGAACTATGTAATGGCGCCCGGCTAAAAGAACAAGCGCCATGTGTATCCAGAAGGAAGTAGTGCAGCCTCCCTTTGTGGGCCGGGTTGCTGAACGGTGTGAAAAGCTGTACCTGCCCATCACAAAGACTCTAATACAATAGGACTTGTCTGTTGGCCAGGCAGACCCATCCCCTGGTATGACTGACGATGAGAAGAGAGGGAACCACGCAAAGAAGGGAGACAATAGCTCAGTGATAGACGGAGCTGCAACCGGAAGGCTCAAGCACATGAGGTGGTGGCAAAGGACTCCCCCAGCAATCCGGTGGAGACCCTGTAACAGCTGCCACTGATTGACTTGAACTTCGTCCAGGTTGAGATGTAGGGCCTGGGCCAGCAGCTGAGGAGGGCCCTGGTAGAAGCAGTGGAGCGGTGGAAGGAGGTCCTTGTGGAGAAAATGACCAGGAAATGGATGGCCTCAAGACCTGCGTCCCCAGCCCCTAAGGAGGATGAGGAAGTCAGCAACGAGGAGGTGGCCAAAGATAGACAAAATAACCCGTTGGCGGACGATGCCCTGCTAGGGCCCCTAGACACCCCAACCATCCTTGCACCCGGCCGGGTGAGTAGAGACCTGCAATAGGACGAGTTTGTGGACTTTGACCGGCTTGTGGACCCATTAAGACCCGAACCAGCACCAGAGGGTATTCATGCAGAGCGGGTGGTTTTCAGATGGGAGAACCGAGGAGAAGAGATGATAGGTTTCCCTGGAGAGGCCCCCGTAGAGACTTTTAGCTGGGGGGAATATTGCCAGCAGCAGTAGGTCCAGCAAGAGGCGGAGCAAGAAGAGGGCGGGCTCAGTGGAGGGCAATGGAGAGACTGCAACTTGAAGGTGAAAGGGTGGGTCCAAAAAACCTGGGCCGCAGATAGAGGACCTCTGAAGGAAGGCGTGGTGGTCAGGTTTAATTTGGACAAGGGCTGGGGGTTCCTCTGGGATACAGGGTGGCTTCAGAACTCTTTGTGACCCGGCAGGATGTTGAGTCACACCTGCCGGAAAGCCACACTGGCCGTGATCTGCATCCCGGAGACCGAGTCACTTTCACCCGGCACCTGGGTGAGCAGGGGTGGTACACCCTAGATGTGAAGATCATGAAAAAGCAGGCGCCACCCTCGAGACCAGGGAAAATCCAGGTGTCTCAGTGGGCTCCTAAATCAGTAAAGGAGCCTGCCTCCAAAGTTACAGGCCCAGCAGCAGCCAAAACCATTCCCCTATTTTTATTGGCGCCGTCAGGCCATGGAGCCGGGTCACACCCCTGTGACATGCTCAAGAGAACTAAAGGCAGGGTACCGAGTGTTACATGGCCCTGGCGAGTTATCCAGATGCCGCACTGCAGCGCCCCTCTCACAGATATCTTCTGGCAATCCTTAATGATAAACTTCACCGTTGCTTAAGGTTAGAGGCATCTTAATAAGTCCAGTACTGACTGCATCTGTCCACAGAAACATACATTTTCTTTAAGAGTATTGTGCCTAGACTAATAGAGCTTTTATAAATGTTCATCATGACTTGCATTTAACTGAATGGATATGTCATACGAGATTAATTTCTGTTTTCTTATCTTTCATTTAGCAATGCTATAATTATAATTTTCGGAGATTTGCACTGTGAAATAATGTAACTCTAGTCTATAAATATAAATGTGGGGCTGTTCTATCATTTATTAAGGCTAACAACTCATAATCTCTGCAATCAAGATGTGAACTGTTCTTTGTGAGTCACTACAAGCCAATGCTTCCAACAAAGGACTTGATTATTGATCACCATATTTGTTGTAGCTGAGCCATCCATCAATATTACAGGAATTGTTCTCTGTTGCTTTGGAAGAAGTAATATGTTTGCTTCTATTATATGTTTATGGAAAGCCAATTAGCCAAGTTGTGTTTTCTTCAACCTTTGATATTTTGCTTTGAAAAATTGATTACAATGTTTCTCTCTGTGAGACGTACTTTGGACACTACCTCCAGGGAAACCAAGAAAAGAATTAGAAAACTGCCTTTAATAACCTAATGTATTTATCACCCAATGGTAAAAGATCTTATTAGGCAAGAATGATGCCAACAATAAATCTAGCCCAGTTATAAGAGATAGATTTTTGAAACTATTTTTTCTTTTCCTATTCATAAAGTATCTCTATTGGTCAACTGTAATGCAAAACTAGTAAGTCACCATGTAGCATTTTTCTTTGAAGTCTCATCATCCTGGCATCTATCCTGAGTGTACTGAACAAAGGAGTAGAAATATACTAACATATTCACATACTAATCTCAGCTGAAGCAATGGATACATTATTTTTACTGGAGGAAAAATATTTTACACAGGTTTGCTATGAGACAATATTATTACATTGTGCCATGTGTTTTGCGAGTGTCATACTGAGTATCACTATTAAATGTGACTTGAAAAAAAGTTATCTAGAATATTATTATATATATATACCGTATATACTCGTGTATAAGCCGACCCGTGTATAAGCCGACCCCCCTACTTTTGCCCCCAAAACCTGGGAAAATCTATTGACTCGCGTATAAGCCGAGGGTGGACCCCAGCACAGGTATACAGCCCCCAGCAGTGGTATACAGGCCCCAGCAGTATGATATACAGCAGCCCCCAGTGGTATATACAGCAGCTCCCAGTGGTATATACAGCAGCTCCCAGTGGTATATACAGCAGCCACAGTGGTATATACAGCAGCCCCAGTGGTATTGCAGCCCCTATATACAGCAGCCCCAGTGGTATTGCAGCCCCAGTGGTGTATACAGCAGCCCCTATATACAGCAGCCACAGTGGTATTGCAGCCCCAGTGGTATTGCAGGCCCTATATACAGCAGCCCCAGTGGTATTGCAGCCCCAGTGGTGTATACAGCAGCCCCTATATACAGCAGCCCCAGTAGTATTGCAGCCCCAGTGGTATTGCAGCCCCTATATACAGCAGCCCCAGTGGTATTGCAGCCCCAGTGGTGTATACAGCAGCCCCTATATACAGCTGCCCCAGTAGTATTGCAGCCCCAGTGGTATTGCAGCCCCTATATACAGCAGCCCCAGTGGTATTGCAGCCCCTATATACAGCAGCCCCAGTAGTATTGCAGCCCCAGTGGTATTGCAGCCCCTCTATACAGCAGCCCCAGTGGTATTGCAGCCCCTATATACAGCAGCCCCAGTGGTATTGCAGCCCCACTGGTGTATACAGCAGCCCCTATATACAGCAGCCCCAGTGGTAGTATACAGGCAGCCCCAGTAATGCAGGGCCCCCCCAGCCTGACTCCAGTCACCTGTAAAGCAAATTATACTTATCATTGTCCCGCTGCCGTTCGCGCCCGCATCTGCCGACATCGCGATCCTCTATCTTCATGCGTCCTCTTCCGACTTCCCGTGTTCGGCGCCGGTAATGACGTCATTGGCAGCGACGAACACAGGAAACAGGAAGAAGACGCATGAAGATGGAGGATCGCGATGTCGGCAGCGGCGGGCGCGGACAGCGGGACACTGATAAGTATAATTTGCTTTACAGGTGACCGGAGCATGAGGGGGGGGCCCTGCATTACTGGGATGCGGGGGCTGCTGTATACCGCTGTATACAGCAGCCCCCGCACTGACTCGCGTATAAGCCGAGGGGGGTACTTTTCAGCCCAATTTTTGGGCTGAAAAACTCGGCTTATACGCGAGTATATACGGTATTATAGAAATTAAATATAGTGAATAATGGGGTTTAGAGATGAGCAAACACCTGAGGTGTTCAATGGTTAGGTGTTGTTCCCAGCCAGTGGGTTGAGTGTTATGGCCCCAAACAATCAGTGAAATAATTTTAGGGCCATTTTCCATTTAAAACAAAGCCATAGTCGGTGATTTTTTAGTATTTCGCTCAGGTTTCTGATTGCGGACTGAATCTGCAATATTCGTGCTGAATTTGAAGTTGGCGAACATGTTCCGGGAGAGTTTGCTCATCTCTAATTAACATAAAGTGATGAGTGGCAGACTCATAAAACTCCAGAGGTTCATTACAAATACCTCATTATGCCATCTGGGCTAAATAACACCTTAAATTCTTTTAAAGTGTTACTACTCAAAAACATTTTTGGTAAATTTTCTTGACAATTTTCTAGTTTACTCTTCTGATTTTTATTCATCATGTGCTTCCAGTACTAAGGAAACTTTGGTGACAAAATCTTGTTATTAAAATACAAAAAAAAAATGTCACTGTGTACCCATGGTTAATTTCCTGTGTAGGTATTTTATGATCTCTCTATGAATCGGTTGGATCCACCACCAAGCGCCACCGATCATCACTTTTGGCTTTAGTGGTGGTCACATGTCAGTCAGGGTGGGGGTGTTGTCATTGCTGCTACTCACTATACACTGAGTAGTAACTGATACTGTGCTGGAGCCAGCCCTATGTCTGGAAGCTGAATGCTGCTAGGAGGAGTGAAGTTAAAGGGTTTGTCTGGTCTAAAACTGACAATTCTACAGTCACTTGATGTGATTGCAGACTTATCAATCCTTCCAGCACAAGCACTGCGCACTGCAATGATTCGCAGATCTCTAAGCCAGGAACTGACCACAATTATGCGGTATGCATGTTACTGGCAACAACAAGACTAGTGGGCATGGCCTCCTTCTGTACAAGGGTATGGAGCAGGTGCATCCAACTAGTAGGCGTGTTAAACAAGCGGGCACAGCAAACTAGTGGTAGACAAGGTACATATAGGACTGTGTTCACGGGATCCATGCTGCTGATAGAAGGGACGACCAAAGTCCCTCGTGTGTCCCTGAGGAAGGAGGCTGACTCTGAAATGCGTCAGATGTAATAAAAAGCCACATGCTGTCAACAATTCTTTGGCCGTCCCTTCTATCAGCAGTGGGGGTCCAGTGAACACAGTCCTATATCTGCCTCGTGTACTATGGTTTTCCATCAGTGTGTGGACCCTGACGCAGACATATTACGTGCATGCTGGTTGTGTGCTACACAACCTGTCCAGGTGAGCAGTGATCATTTGCACTTTGTGATCCTCATTGAGAGAAGACCATATTGCGCTCTCTTTCCTTTCTAGTTCTAAATATTGCCACAGCAAACTAGCGGGCACAGCCTTGCCCCGTACACTTGTATTAGGGAGACCATACCCACTAGTTGAGGGCTCTGGAAGCAGTGGCCTGCAACATGCATACCCTATAAGTGCAGTTTGTTCCCGGTTGAGAAACAGTAAATCCTCGCAGTGCGCAGTGCGGGCACTGAGAGGATTGATAGGTTTGCAGTCACACAGAATGACTGCAAAAATATAATTTTAATTTACTCCTGACAGTGGGCTTTAAATGCGGATGTGATTGCTATTAACCTGCTACTAGCCCCATGACTGGTTTCCTTTAATTAAATAACAAGCCAGAATACTTGCATGGACATCTTTATGACTTAGACCCTAAATTCCAAAAATGTACTTTTAGAAACAGAAACACCCATTATTCACATTGTCACAATTTTCAAGCAAATCACAATTAACCAAATTCTGGTTGAGTAGGACTGCTTTAATTTAGTAACCCTGCTCAATGGTCGGTCAAAAATGACCGAACTTGAAGTTTTTTATTGAATTTTTCTTTAGTTTATGAACAGCCGTGTTCACATACAGTATAATAATGCAACAGGTATTCAAATAAAACAATAAAATAGCTAAAAATCAAGACTTTAATAGATCTGTTCAAAAATAACCGGAATATTAAAAGTGTATAGTAGACCTGAAGAGAACAGTAGGGTTAATAGGTACAGTGCTAATATTCTGGATCACTTTAAGCATTTTAGTATTCTACAAGTGATGGGCGAGTCCTAAATTACTCGGAATCGCTTGACTCTAGCGAGTCCGAGCCCGGGACTCGCTGCTCGTTGCGAGTCTAGCGAGTCCAATGTTAATGAATGGGGAAGCGAGTAATAGCGAGTAATGTGTCTCGGAAAGCGCTCGCATTGCCGTTTTGGAAACCCGACTCGCAACAGTTTTTTGCTGCTGTGTCCGAGGCCAAACTCGCATGTGTTTGTCTTATTTGCAGGTAGGAGAGCAGCAACGCACTGGTCTGCCACAGAGAAAATAAAGCTTAAGGAGTTATTATGACCCAAAATCTATCAGGTGCAAAAAAATAAGAAATAGTACCTCAGCTAAGGGTACTTTCACACTAGCGTTTATTTGAAATCGAGGCAGATACGGTGAAAAAACCGCATCTGCCACGATTACCGCATACCGGCTGCACTTGCGGCACGATTGCGGCACAGTTGCGGCAAGCCCGCCTATACATTGTATGGGGCTTGCCGCAAGTGCAGCATGTATGCGGTAATCGCAGCAGATGCGTTTTTTTCACCGCATCTGCCGCAATTTCAAATAAACACTAGTGTGAAAGTACCCTAAGCCTCTGACTTCAGCTATTTGGAAAGTTGAGTGAGTAAGCTAAGGCTGCCTTCACATTTGCAGATGCCTCCGCAGCGTTCTGCGGAGGCATCTGCAAGCCTCTGCATGCAGACCGCAGCGCCTATCTTTATAATGGAGCGCACGGTGTCTGCAGATGCTTGCAGACCGCTGTGCGCTCCCATTGCCCAACATGAGTGATCTGTGCGCAGGCGGATGCCTGCGCACAAATCACACACTCTCGCCCGCACCAGGGACGCAACATGTCGACTCCCTGGTGCGGACGAGAGTGTGTGATCTGTACGCAGGCATCCGCCTGCGCACAGATCACATATAGGAGTGA
Source organism: Allobates femoralis (assembly GCA_033576535.1). Classification (NCBI taxonomy): domain Eukaryota; kingdom Metazoa; phylum Chordata; class Amphibia; order Anura; family Aromobatidae; genus Allobates; species Allobates femoralis. The sequence goes on along the minus strand of JARQOC010000005.1, from coordinate 458,409,387 downwards.
ATGGGTGCGCACGGTCATGCGCTGTCAAGCACAGCACCGTGCGCTCCCATTATAAAGATAGGAGCTGGCGGCCGCTGGGCACACATTGCGGATCCCCTCCGCAGAACGCTGTGGAGGGGAACGCTAATGTGAAGCCAGCCTAAGCTATGAGGTCGGTCCTGTGTGCACTGTAAGGCTGCTCCTCCCTGCCTGCCTGCCTGCCTACAGTCCTCTACACAGTACTCCTCTGTCCTCCTGGTAGCTCTCAGAAGAGCTGTTTGGGTTAAATATAAGGAATCTTGAAGTTTCCCTACACTGACTGACACTCCCTATGATCTGCTCCAGCATCTACCTCACCCTGCACTAGGCTCAGATCATCACTGGAATGTGGAGGAAATGGCCGTGGCAAGGCTTATATACAGCCTCGCCTCTCATACATGACATAGGCATCACGATGGACAGAAGCCAATCATAGTCCTGCCACAACCAACATGGCTGTGGCATTACTGAATATGATTGGCTAACATGCTTGTCCATCTTCACAAGTTTTCTGACCTAACACGCTAGGCTGTCTCGGAAGCTTTGTCGGAACATAACAGATTCTGTATTCGCGAGTCCCGAATACAGTATTCAGGACTCGGATTCGTAGACTCGCTCAGACTCGCTCAGACTCGCTGCTTTGGGGAGATTCAAGCTACATAGCGATGTGATATAGCGAGTCTAGCGAGTGAGAAAAAGTAAACTCTGACAAAACTAGGATTGCCATTGACTTGCATTGGACTCGTTACTGTGCGAGTAATCGCTGGGAAACTCACAGAGTACCGAGTCCTGCGAGTCCCTTACTACTCGCCGAGTAACGAGTCCTAGCGAGTAGACTCGCCCATCCCTATATTCTACGTTATTTTAAAAAAAGAATGTTAAGAAGTTTAATTTTAGGTTAATTGTTCAATATTGCTCAAATCTTTACACTTATTTTTCATGCATCTAAAACATCAAGTTCAAGAAATATAGGAGCACATTTTTCACTAATCTATATAACCCTTGAGAAATTCATAGTATCAGCATAACCAATGTTATTTATTTAACCCCTTCATGACCCGGGAATTTTTCGTTTTTCATTTTCGTTTTTTGCTCCTCTGCTTCCAAGAGCCATAACTTTTTTATTTTTCTGTCAATATAGACATATGACGGCTTGTTTTTTGCGGACCGAGTTGTACTTTCATATCCAATCATTTATTTTGCCATACAGTGTACAGGGAAATTGCAAAAAAATTCTAAATGCAGTGAAATTGCAAAAAAAAGTGCAATGACACATTTGTTTTTTGGGTATTTTAGTCGCCATGTTCACTATATGGTAAAACTGACATGACAGGGTGATGCCTTGGATCGGTACGAGTTCGTAGACACCCAACATGTATACCTTTATTGGTATCTAGGTGCTGAAAAAAAATTCAGACGTTTGAAAAAAAAACAAAAACGGACTTTTTGCTCCTGTTCTGCGACCCGTAGCCCCTCATTTTTCAGGATCTGGGGCTGTGTGATGGCTTATTTTTTGCATCTTGAGCTAATGTTTCTAATGATACCATTTTTGGGGGGATCCGCAGTTTTGTTCGCCCGTTATTGCAATTTATAGCAATGTTGTGGCGACCAAAAAAACGTGATTTTAGACCATTTTTTCCGTTACAGAGTTCACGGCTCTCATTAACGGATTTAACAAGATGATAAATCAGGCGATTCTGAACGTGGTGATACCAAACGTGTGTTTTTTTTTCTTTTTTTAATACTTTTATTGTGAATGGGGGAAATGGGGGGTGATTTGAAATTTTTCATTTTTTTTTTTTTTACAGGTTTTTAAAAACTTTATTTTTTCATTGATTCTTATTTTTACACTGCCTCTTTAATAGGCACCTTGCTGCACAGTCCGATCGCTTCTGGGAGATACAGATGAGCTGCAGCTCATCTGTATCTCCCAGAATCGCGGACCTATTGTGGTTGGCAGCGCCTGCCAACCAAAGCAGGAAACTGTGCTCTGACAGCATCCGGGGTCTAGCCAGGACCCCGGACTGTCATGTGAGTGGGATCTCCGGAGTAGGTGGGGAACAGCGTGTTCCCCGCCGTGGCTGCCTTGGATCCCGCTGTCAGTAATTGACAGCCGGATCCAATGGGTTAACAGCGCCGATCGGATCCCGGATCTGATTGGAGCTGTTAGCCCGACATCTCAGCTGATCACATCAGCTGAGATGTTGGCTGTTTGATGTGAGCTCCACGCCGTAGCTCACATCAAACACCCCTTACCCACCCATGACGTTGTATAACGTCATAAGTCGGGAAGGGGTTAAACTGTCAGTGATTTTTATTTCTTTGGATGATAATTGTAACTAATCTACAGTCAATAGGATATAATGCCTTATGTTTCTTATTGTGTTCTAATATTGTATTGATTTCCTAACACAGTTCTACTCTTCATTTCAAATATTACATAAGGAAACAGATTGCTTTACTTCTATATAGACTTATATCATTAAAACAATATTTATTTCTTTGATTACCTATACTTGAACAATGTGTTTTATTTAATCTGGGTCCTACATGAAGAAAATTCCACAAATTCACATTAGCTAAGCGATGGCTGGCAGAGGTACCCATAGCCAGATGGTTCATCGCCTTGGATTGCTCAGTTCTGCAATTACTCACAGCATGAGCAGAAGAGGTAAAGTAACACATATTGGTTTGTATTTGTTTGTGTTAGATAATTCATATTCATGTTAGTGATAGTTTGAGTTCATGTTGATGCTAATACAAATAAAAATCAAAGTATTTTCTATCAGAGCTAAAATGATGCAAAATATTTTTCAATTTTAATAACACAAGAATATTTTGTCTAAGTTTTTACTGGACAGTAGGTTGACATTACAACATAAGACAATATTAGAACAGTGATATTATTAACATTATTATTTTTAGAAAGAGGAGGGAAGGTCTAATTAAGGTAAGGAATAAGCTGGAGAGTGGGAGGTAACAAGGGGAAACAACAACTTTAGGTATGGGAGGTGGTTAGTGAGAAAGGGCATAGGGGTTTAGGATGCCCTGTTCAAGTATATGAAAGTTTCTAGATAAAAATCATCTTTGCTTAGTTTCAGAGAGGGTATAAATAGAGGCAACAAGACATGATGTTTATAAACTGGAAATATTAGATTTGCAAATGTGGAGATATTGATTAGAAGCCAACTGCTTTTGTTGTCTAGTCCATTTTTGCCAACGGTCTAGGATTTTTCGGCTTTTAGGATGTCTTAGCCATAATTTTTCATAGATTCAGATAAGATTTGTTTCATTTATCCATTCCCAGAAAGTAGGAGAGTCAGTGTCTCTCCAGCATCTTGCGATTGAAATTTTCGCAGCATTGAGAAGGTGGGGGATTAATGATTGTTTGTTTAGGTATTGGTCGTGAGTGTCTAGGTTGAGTAGGATTAAACTGTGAGTAAAGGGAATTTCTGTGTTTAGTGACTTATCAATATATTGTTTGATTGTGTTCCAATATTTTCTAATCTTTTGGCAATGGAGCCATATTTGAGTCGGTGTACCCATTTCCTGGTTGCAGCTCTAGCATAATGGTAAGTAGGAGCTGTCTATTTTGTGTAAGATATTTGGGGTTTTATACCATCTTCTTACATATTCACCTTGTGGTTTCCTCTTCTGTCCAGATGTCTACCTATCTCAAAATCCACGGCGTCAACTGTGCCATATTAGCACACCCATGTGATGCTAATATGGCGCCGTTTGGTAGCGGTACGCTCCACAAGCCGCCCACCTCCCTGCCACCCACAACAGCCCACATATGCATCGCCCATCAGGGCCGTGGGTTACTCGGGACTGTCTGGTCAAAGGGTAACGTCATGGTAGTGGTCGCGGACCGGTTCCGTGGCCCTGGAGGGTTCGCAACAAATTTAAAAAAAGGAAAAATATAAAAATGGTAAAAAGGAAAAAAAAATAAAGAAATAATAAGTTTGTCACTGTGACGCCACCTGTGGTATGCAGCCAGATGTGACTGGCTCTGCTTGTCTCACCTCCGAGGGATGATGATGTGACACAGCAAGGTGATGAGCCCTCCACGGGCAGGGCTGGTTTATCCCCTGGGCCAGTGATAAAAGTTTATAGTCAGGTGACTATGAGGTAACCATGGGGGTGCAATTTACTACTGACAGCTGTGTTTCTGATGTCTCAGCCTTGCAACTTCTCAGATGCCAGAGTCTGCAACCAAGGATGCTCAATAAAACTCTCACAGAAGTGTCAAGTTCAACTGGGTACTTTACTCACTGCTATTACTCTTAATTTTACACAGTCTTGGTTCTGCAGTTAGTGGTACCAGTAGCCAGTCAGCAGCTGAGATGGATCACCAAAAACACCCTCTTTCTCAATGCCTTTTGGGTCTCTTCAGGATCGCTCACAACCGCCGGGCTAGCAGTTGCGGACTTTCTTGGCTATCCTCTCCTTGGATCCCTATCTGAGGCCTTTCCTTTGGTGTGACGGTCTGTAGCTTCCGGGCATAGAGAACCTTCACCTCACTGGTTAATCTGTGACTGAGGCATATAGCAGCCAACCACTATTACAGTGACAGTTCCCTGTCAGTCAACCCAGTCCCTCAGTGTCTCCGTAAATCCGGTCTTCCACTTTGGACTCCTTCTCCTCTACACCTGGTCAGTAGCCTCAGACCTGGTCAGTCATAAGATGACACCAGCCACCAGGTCCCCGTTCTCTCTGAATGTTACAGTCTTTTAGCTATATTGAGGGTTTTAGCTAGGAGTCCGGTTCCCCCTCCTCCCTACTCTCCAGGAACTCTTTTCACCCCCTGACTAACTGTCACTCTCACTGAGGTAACTACTGTTGCTCCTCCCCCTTTCACAGGTGTCTCTGCTAAGCTCCACCCACCACTCAGCCTGCCCCCACTTCTCCCCTGCCTGGCATAAAGTCCTAGGTCTAGGGATTCGGGGAATGTTGGGTGTTTGGTTTGGGGTGGATGGCTCACCATCCCAGATACTGTACTACTGTGTGGCCACCGGTCCGCAGGGTCACCACACATACACCCAAGCTTGCACTCCCGCAGTTGCCGTCCACCACGCCACCAATTTGCTGTAACTCACCAGAGGCTGTAGGACCTGTGGTGATGTCACAGTCATGTGATCAGTTGCATGACCATCACATCCCCACAGCTCTGATATTAAAGAGGACCTGTCACGCCCCTGAAGCATGGCAAACTAAATTTAGTACTGAATGCAGCATGTCTGCTGCATTCAGGGAAGAGGTCCCCCATGTCTCCAGCCCCCTGTAAGCTTTAAAAAAGACTTTAGAAACCTTACAGTTAAGAGATTGCCTGGGTGGGATCTTAAGATGTCCTGGCTGCTTGAACAGTCCTCCCTGCCTCCTCCTTGTGTGTTCTGCCCTTTTTGTGTCTGCTGCAGTCTCCTCTGTCACAAGGAGCAGAAGCAGAAGAGTCGGGCAAAATCAGATAAAGAGGAGGCGGCTGCATACACTTAGAAGGAGCGGAACACACAAGGAGGAGGCAGGGGGCAGTCAAGGGGCAGAAAGAGGCCACTGGGGAGCAGAAAAGAGAGTACAGGGAGCAGAGACAAGAAGCAGAAAGAGACCACTGGAGGGCAGAAAAGAGAGCATGGGGCAAAGACAAGGGGCAGAAAAAAACACTGGGGGGCAGAAAAGAGAGCACCTGGGGCAGCAAATACAGAGCACGGGGTGCAGAGACAAGGGGCAGAAAAGAGAGCAGCAGGAGGCAGAAAAGAGAGCATGGGGGCAGAGACAAGGGGCAGGAAGAGACCACTAGGGGCAGAAAAGAGAGCACGGGGCAGGAACAGGGAGCAGAAAGAGAGCACGGGGGGCAGAGACAGGGAGCAGAAAGAGCACAGGGTGGCAGCCACTGGGGGGTAGAAAAGAGAGAACAGGGGCAGAAACAAGGGGCAGAAAGAGACCACTTGGGGGGCAGATTAGATAGCACGGGGTGCAGAGACAAGAGGCAGAAAGAGACCACCACGGAGCAGAAAAGAGAGCAGGGAGCAGAAACAGGAAGCAGAAAGAGAGCAAAGGGGGCAGAGACAAGGTTCAGAAAGAGACCACTGGGGGGGCAGAAATGGGAGCATGGGGGGCAGATACAAGGGGCAGAAAGAGACCATTGGGGACAAAAAAGACAGCACGGGGCAGAGACGCAGGGAAAAAAAGATCACTGGAAGGGCAGAAAAGAGAACACAGGGCAGAGACAGGAAGCAGAAATAGAGCACGGGGGGCAGAGACAAGTGGCAGAAAGAGAGCACCGGGGGGCAGAGAGAGGGGGGCCAGAGAGAGCACAGAGAGGGGACAGAAAGAGACAACAGGAGGGGGCAGAGAGCACACAGTGGGGCAAAAAGAGAGCACATACAGGGGGAAGAAAAAGAGCACAAGAAGGGGGCAGAGAGTGCACAGTGGGGCAGAAAGAGCACAGGGGGGAAGAGAGTGCCCACACACACACAGGGGTCAGTACAGCACAGGGGGCAGCTCAAAGGAGAAAATACAGTGGGGAGAAGACAGCACATGGAGAGAGACTACATACAGGGAGCAGAGCACACGGTGAGACAGCACAAAGTAGAGAGCAGATGAGGGGAGAAAAGAACGCACAGGGAAGAGAGAAAGTGCACAGGAAGTGCTCAAAGGAGAGCGCACATGACAAAAGAAGACAGCACAGGGGTAATAATAATAATAATAATAATAATTTTTATTTATATAGCACCAACATATTCCGCAGCGCTTCACAATACAAACTGCACATTTAAACAATCATAAGAAACAATTAGAAAATACAATACAATGCCAAAAGCAATACAATACAAAGCATCTATTATATAAAACCCGAAGGCCACTTCCGCCCAAAATCCGCTTCCGCTTCCGTGATGGCCTCCCTCCTGTGTCAAACACCGGAACCGGAAGCACCAGACCCACAGAGCCCCAGCCACCGGCCCTGCACAGAGCCCCGTCTGCGCCCACCCACATCCGGCCCACAGCCCTGCTGCCCCATCACCCCCCTGCCTGTCACCATAGCCATCCTCCACTGCCCGCGCTCCCCGCCTGTCACAACACTTCCCCCCGCTGCCCCATCACCCCCCTGCCTGTCACCATAGCCGCCCTCCACTCTCTGGTCACCCCCCACTCTCCTGCCACCCCCCCACTCTCCGGTCACCCCCCGCCTCTTACCACAGCTCCCTCCAGCCAGCCACGATCTCTATTCATGGGGCTTGAGGACCTCTGATGACGTCACTATGATGGGTGGAGTCACATATCACATGACCGTGACGTCATCAAAGGTCCTGTCCCGATCTCACCTACTCTGCCTATTCATCCCCCTGCGCTGCACACTGACCCACGATCTCCTCACCCCCGCTCTGCCCACCCACCCCCACACTGACCACTGACCCTCACTCTGCCCCTGACGCCCACTCTGACCACCCACCCCCACACTGACCACTGACCCTCACTCTGCCCCTGACCCCCACTCTGACCACCCACCCCCACACTGACCACTGACCCCCACTCTGCCCCTGACGCCCACTCTGACCACCCACCCCCACACTGACCACTGACCCCCACTCTGCCCCTGACGCCCACTCTGACCACCCACCCCCACACTGACCCCCACTCTGCCCCTGACCCCCACTCTGACCACCCACCCCCACACTGACCACTGACCCCCACTCTGCCCCTGATGCCCACTCTGACCACCCACCCCCACACTGACCACTGACCCCCACTCTGCCCCTGACCCCCACTCTGACCACCCACCCCCACACTGACCCCCACTCTGCCCCTGACCCCCACTCTGACCACTCACCCCCTCTCTGCCCCCCTCACCCCCACTCTGCCCCTGCTCTGCCCACTGACCCCCACTCTGACCACTGGCCCCCACTCTGCCCACTCACCCCCAAACTCTGCCCACTCACCCCCCTACTCTTCCCCCTGACCCCCTCTCTGCCCCCTCACCCCCACTCTGCCCACTGACCCCACTCTGCCCCTGCTCTGCCCACTGACCCCCACTCTGACCACTGGCCCCCACTCTGCCCACTCACCCCCAAACTCTGCCCACTCACCCCCCTACTCTTCCCCCTGAACCCCTCTCTGCCCCTGACCCCCACTCTGACCACTCACCCCCCAACTCTGCCCCCTCACCCTCTCTCTGCCCCCCTCACCCCCACTCTGCCCCTGCTCTGCCCACTGACCCCCACTCTGACCACTGGCCCCCACTCTGCCCACTCACCCCCAAACTCTGCCCACTCACCCCCCTACTCTTCCCCCTGACCCCCTCTCTGCCCCCTCACCCCCACTCTGCCCCCTCACCCCCACTCTGCCCACTGACCCCCACTCTGCCCCTGACCCTGCTCTGCCCACTCACCCCCACTCTGACCACTGACCCCCACTCTGACCACTGACCCCAACTCTGCCCACTCACCCCCCAACTCTGCCCACTCACCCCCTCTGCCCCCCTCACCCCCTGCTCTGCCCACTGACCCCCACTCTGCCCCTGACCCTGCCCACTCACCCCCACTCTGCACACTGACCCCCACTCTGCCACTGCTCTGCCCACTGACCCCCACTCTGACCACTGGCCCCCACTCTGCCCACTCACCCCCAAACTCTGCCCACTCACCCCCCTACTCTTCCCCCTGAACCCCTCTCTGCCCCCCTCACCCCCACTCTGCACACTGACCCCCACTCTGCCCCTGCTCTGCCCACTGACCCCCACTCTGACCACTGGCCCCCACTCTGCCCACTCACCCCCAAACTCTGCCCACTCACCCCCCTACTCTTCCCCCTGAACCCCTCTCTGCCCCCTCACCCCCACTCTGCACACTGACCCTCTCTCTGCCCCTGACCCTGCTCTGCCCACTCACCCCCACTCTGACCACTGACCCTCACTCTGCCCACTCACCCCCAAACTCTGCCCACTCACCCCCCTACTCTTCCCCCTGACCCCCTCTTTGCTCCCCCACCCCCACTCTGACCATTGACCCCCACTCTGACCCTGCCCACTCACCCCCACTCTGACCACTGACCCCAACTCTGCCCACTCACCCCCCAACTCTGCCCACTCACCCCCCAACTCTGCCCACTCACCCCCTCTGCCCCCCTCACCCCCACTCTGCCCCTGCTCTGCCCACTCACCCCCACTCTGACCACTGACCCCCACTCTGACCACTCACCCCCAAACTCTGCCCACTCACCCCCTCTCTGCCCCCTCACCCACATTCTGCCCACTCACCCCCTCTCTGCTCACTCACCCCCTCTCTGTCCACTCACCCACCATTATGCCCACTGACCATGCTCTGCCCACTCACCCTGCTCGCCCCATTGACCCCTCACACTGGCCACTCATCCTGCTCTGCCTACTCACCCCCCACTTACCCCTCACACTGACCCTGCTCTGCCCACTGACCCCTCACTGACCCTGCTCTGCCCACTCACCCTGCTCAGCCCACTGACCCCTCACACTGCCCACTCACCCTCCTCTGCCCACTGAACATCCTCTGCCCACTGACCCCTCAATGCCCACTCACCCTGCTCTGCCCACTGACCCCTCACACACCCCACTGACCCTGCTCTTCCCACTCACCCCTCACACTGACCCTGCTCTGCCCACTGACCCCTCACACTGCCCACTGACCCCTCACACTGCCCACTCACGCCTCACACTGCCCACTGAACATGCTATGCCCACTTACCCCTCACACTGCCCACTGACCATGCTCTGGCCACTGACCCCTCACACTGCCTACTGACCCTGCTCTGCTCATTTACTCCCGCTCTGCCCACTCACCCCCGCTCTGCCCACTCACCCCTGCTTTTACCACTCACCCTGGCCTGCCCACTGACCACCCTCTGTTCACTCACCCCCCGCTCTGCCCTTTCACCATGCCCACTGACCCCTGCTCTGCCAACTGACCGTGCCCACTCACCCATGCTCTACCCACTCACCCTTCTCTGCCCACTCACTGTGCCCACTGACCGCCGCTCTGCCCACTAACCCCTGTTCTGCCCACTGACTGTGCCCAATAACCCTTGCTATGCCCACTAAACCCTGCTCTGCCCACTCACCCCCGCTCTGCCCGCTGACCCCTGCTCTGCTCACTGACTGTGCCCACTCACCCCTGCTCTGCCCACTCACCCCTGCTCTACCCACTTATTTTTCCCACTAACCCCTGCTGTGCCTACTGACTGTGCCCACTGACCCCTGCTCTGCCCAATCACTCTGCCCATTAACCCCTGCTCTGACCACTGACCCCCGCTATGACCCTGCTCTGACCACTGATGCCCCAATCCTGCTCACTGACCATGCTCTGCCCATTCACCCCCCACTCTGCCCACTCACCCCCGCTCTGCCCTCTGACCCTGCTCTGCCTACCTACCCCCCCCCTCTGGCTACTGACCATGCCCACTGACCCCAGCTCTGCCCACAGACCCCAGCTCTGCCTACTGACCCTGCTCTGACTACTGATTATGCCCACTGACCCCTGCTCTGCCCAATGACTCTGCCCACTAACCCCTGCTCTTCCCACTCATCCCCCACTCTGCCCACTGACCCCCGCTTTGCCCACTCACCCCCAGCAGATCGGTTTCCCAGCCAACGACACCTCCTGTCCTGCCACCTACAAGACGGGTGGAGCGAGCCGCCGCAGGGTAAGTATCCTCACTGAGGTTTTTTTATTTTTATTATCACCATGAAGGGGAGGGGGGTGTGCAGCCCCAGAGGGAGGGCGGCCGCAGAGACTGGAGGCCCAGAGGGACGGGTGCCGCGGGGAGCGGAAGGGGTCAGGAGGAGCGCCTCCATCCTGCCCCCCCTATCCATCCTGCCCCCCCTATCCATCCTGCCCCCCAACACCATCCTGCCCCCCCGACTCCATCCCGCACCCCCACCACCATCCTCACCCCCCGCCAACATCCTGCCCCGCCCCCTACATCCTCCCCCCTCCCCCACCACCATCCTGCCCTGCCATCTCCATCCTGCCCTGCCGCCTCCATCCTGCCCTGCCTTCTCCATCCTGCCTCCCTCTGTCCATCCTGCGCCACTCACCTCCATCCTGCCCCTCCGTCTCCATCCTGCCCCTCCGTCTCCATCCTGCCCCTCCGTCTCCATCCTGCCCCTCCGTCTCCATCCTGCCCCTCCGTCTCCATCCTGCTCCGCCCCCTCCATCCTGCTCCGCCCCCCCCATCCTGCTCCGCCCCCTCCATCCTGCTCCGCCCCCTCCATCCTGCTCCGCCACCCCATCCTGCTCCGCAACCCACCATCCTGCACCCCTTGCACCTTCCTGCCCCCCTTGCACCTTCCTGCCCCGCTCACTCCATCCTGCCCCGCTCGCTCCATCCTGCCCCGCTCCCTCCATCCTGCCCCGCTCGCTCCATCCTGCCCCGCTCGCTCCATCCTGCCCCGCTCGCTCCATCCTGCCCCGCTCGCTCCATCCTGCCCCGCTCGCTCCATCCTGCCCTGCTCGCTCCATCCTCACCCCCGCTGTTCTTGCTCCCCCGCCTCCATCCTGCCCTCACGCTTACTCATCCTGCCCCGCTTGCTCCATTCTGCTCATCTGCCTCCATCCTGCTCTCCCGCTCCATCCTGCTCAATCCTGCCCCTTCGGCTTCATCCTGCTCCTCCGCCTCCATCCTGCCCCGCTCAATCCATCCTGCCCCCCGCTCTTCTTGCTCCCCCGCCTCCATCCTGCCCCGCTCGCTCCATCCTGCCCCCCCGCCTCCATCCTGCCCCCCCGCCTCCATCCTGTTGCCCCGCCTCCATCCTCTTGCCCCGCCTCCATCCTGTTGCCCCGCCTCCATCCTGTTGCCCCGCCTCCATCCTGTTGCCCCGCCTCCATACTCTTTCCCCACTCGCTCCATTCTGCCCCCCCAACACAATCCTGCCCCCCCTCACCTCCTCAGCTGATTGCTTGCCCAGGCAACTACAGGTCCTAAAGGCCTGTAGGACCTACAAGGCGGAGGCGGAGCCAGCCGCCGGACAGGTCAGTATCCTCACTGAGGATTTTTTTATTTTTACTGTGGACGACCGGGGGCCAGGAGGAGTGGGGGACCGCGGTCACCGCAGTATTGCCATATACCAGAGTGCTGCTATACATGTGCTATAATGTACTGCCATATACCATAGTGCTGCTATACATGTACTGTCATGTACCGCCATATACCATAGCACTGCTATACATGTACTGTAATGTACCGCCATATACCATAGTGCTGCTATACATGTGCTATAATGTACCACCATATACTATAGTGCTGCTATACATGTACTCTAATGTACCGCCATATACTATAGTGCTGCTATACATTTACTATAATCTACCGCCATATACTATAGTGCTGCTATACATGTGCTCTAATTACCACCATATACCATCTTACTGCTATATATATATCTTATATATAAAAACCGAAGGCCACTTCCCGCCAATCCGCTGAACTTCCGTGATGGCCTGCGCCCTGTGTCAAAGACCGGAACCGGAAGTACCAGACCCACGAGCGGTGAGCGCATAGCGCTCACCGCGAGCCGCTGACAAAATGGCACAGCGCCTCGCCGTGGGCGCTAAAGCGCCAACACTCCCCGTTATCCCGCCACCTGCCCTGCACAGAGCCCCGTCTGCGCCCACCCACATCCGGCCCACAGCCCTGCTGCTCACCGCCCACTCTCCATCAGGGACCGCCATCCCGCCACTGGCTCCGCACACAGCCTGCTGTGCGCCCACCAACATGCGGGAACCGGCCCGGACCGGCCCACACTCCGGTGTGCGGCCTCCGCCGGCACCGCTCCCAGTCCTGCCACTCTCTCCACACACCCGGTGACTCTCCTCCATCACGGAGCTAGCCCCGCCCGCACTCCGGGGCCGGCCTCCGGAACCGCCGCCAGCCTTGCCGCTGACCGCCAACAGCCCAGTGAGTGTTCAGCCCTCCAGCCTCCGTTATCCTCTGCCCCCCCAGCCTCCGCTCTCCTCTGCCCCCCCAGCCTCCGCTCTCCTCTGACCCCCCAGCCTCCGCTCTCCTCTGACCCCCCAGCCTCCGCTCTCCTCTGACCCCCCAGCCTCCGCTCTCCTCTGACCCCTCAGCCTCCGCTCTCCTCTGACCCCCCAGCCTCCGCTCTCCTCTGACCCCCAGCCTCTCCTCTGCCCCCCAGCCTTCCCCCCTCCTCTGCCCCCCCAGCCTCCGCTCTCCTCTGCCCCCCCAGCCTCCGCTCTCCTCTGCCCCCCCAGCCTCCGCTCTCCTCTGCCCCCCCAGCCTCCGCTCTCCTCTGCCCCTCAGCCTCCGCTCTCCTCTGCCCCCCCAGCCTCCGCTCTCCTCTGCCCCCCCAGCCTCCGCTCTCCTCTGCCCCCCCAGCCTCCGCTCTCCTCTGCCCCCCCAGCCTCTGCTCTCCTCTGCCCCCCCAGCCTCCGCTCTCCTCTGCCCCCCAGCCTCCGCCCCCTCCCTCCTCTGACCCCTCCCTCCTCTAACCCCTCCAGTTTCTGCCTCCTCTGCCTCCTCCCTCCTTTCCCCCTCCAGCCTCTGCCCCCTCCAGCCTGTGCTGCACTCACTGCTGACCACTGAGCCACCGCACTCTCTGCTGACCACTGAGCCACCGCACTCACTGCTGACCACTGAGCCACCGCACTCACTGCTGACCACTGAGCCACCGCACTCACTGCTGACCACTGAGCCACCGCACTCACTGCTGACCACTGAGCCACCGCACTCACTGCTGACCACTGAGCCACCGCACTCACTGCTGACCACTGAGCCACCGCACTCACTGCTGACCACTGAGCCACCGCACTCACTGCTGACCACTGAGCCACCGCACTCACTGCTGACCACTGAGCCACCGCACTCACTGCTGACCACTGAGCCACCGTATACTCTGCTAACCACTGAGCCGCCTGTATGCACACAATTAATTTCACAGCACTCCCCTATTACTAAATAAACTCTATATAGATTCTAGACTACCCGATTCTTTAGAATCGGGCCACCATCTAGTAATACAATAATTAGAGCAAAAAATGGCAGCCCTGCTCATAAGAGCTTACAATCTAACAATGATAGTATAGTCAACTTGAGGAGATTGGAAACAGATAGGAGCATAATAAGTGGCCACAACCCGTTATATGTGATCCACTTGAGACGAAGCGGATAGGCTATGCCTAGATGACTGATTTGGGATCATGATAGGTAGGCTGTGTTTTTAGGGATCGCCTAAAACTATCTAAGTTGTGGATACACCTAATTTCTTAGGGTAGAGCATTCCAAAGAATTGGTTTGACTCGGGAGAAGTCTTGGAGCCGGGAGTGGGAGGTTCGGATTAATGCAGAAGTGAGTCTAAAGTCACTTCCAGAGCGAAGAGAACAGGTGGGGAGATAGACAGAGATAAGGGAGGAGATGTATGGTGGTGCTGCACTGTGAAGAGCTTTGTGGGTGAGAACAAGCAGTTTGAATTGGATCCTATAGTGTATAGGCAACCAGTGTAATGACTGGCATAGAGCAGAAGCATCTGAGTAGCGATTAGCTAGATAGGTAATCCTGGCTGCTGCATTAAGGATGGACTGGAGAGGGGACAGTCTAGTGCGGGGGAGGCCAATTAAGAGAGAATTACAATAGTCAAGGCGGGAGTGAATCAGGGCCACTGTGAGGGTTTTTGTGGTTTCCAAGGTGAGAAAGGGGCGAATTCTGGAGATGTTCTTCAGGTGCAAGCGGCAAGAGCGGGCAAGAGATTGTATATATGGGGTGAAGGAAAGATCAGAGTCAAACATAACACCCAGACAGCAAGCCTGCTGACTAGGCACTATTGTGGTGCTGCACACTGAGAGAGAGATGTCATATTTATGGAGGTTAGTGGAGGGCGGGACCAGAAGTAGTTCAGTTTTGGAAAGATTAAGTTTCAGGTAGAGAGCGGACATGATATTGGAAACTGCGGTTAGGCAGTCATTGGTGTTCTTTATTAGAGCGGGAGTAAGGTCAGGGGAAGAAGTGTATAGTTGTGTGTCATCAGCATAAAGATGGTACTGAAAACCAAATCTGCTGATGGTCTGTCCAATCGGGGCTGTGTAGAGTGAGAAGAGAAGAGGTCCAAGGACTGAACCCTGAGGGACTCCGATAGCGAGAGGAAGAGGGGAGGAAGTGGAGCCAACGAATGATACACTGAAAGAGCGGTCAGAAAGATAGGAAGAGAACCAGGAGAGAGCAGTGTCCTTGATGCCGATGGAGTGCAGCATGGAGAGTAAGAGATGGTGGTCAACAGTGTCAAAGGCTGCAGAGAGATCAAGAAGGATAAGCAGAGAGTGGTGACCATTACATTTTGCCGTCAGGAGGTCATTGGTCACTTTGGTAAGAGCAGTTTCTGTAGAATGTAGGGGGCGGAAACCAGACTGTAATGGGTCTACAAGAGAGTGAGTGGAGAGGTAATGAGTGAGGCGGGAGTAGACCAGGCGCTCAAGGAGTTTAGAGATGAAGGGGAGATTGGAAACTGGTCTGTAGTTGTTTGTGCAGGAAGGGTCGAGAGAAGATTTCTTTAATGAAAGAGTGATGATAGAGTGTTTGAAGGAGGAGGGGAAGATGCCGGAAGAGAGGGAGAGATTGAAGATTTTGGTTAAGTGAGTGGTGACCACCGGAGAGAGAGACTGGAGTAAGTGTGAGGGGATGGGGTCAGCAGTGCATGTGGTGGGACGCGAGGAAGAGAGGAGCCTGGAGACTTCTTCTTCTGTGACCGGGTCAAAAGTAGTGAGTGAGCCGCAGGAAATGTGGGGAGAGGTAGGGGTAACAGCAATTTGAGGTTGGGAGTTGATTTCCTGACGGATGTTTTCTATTTTTTCTGAGAAGTGGGAAGCCAGGTCATCAGCACAGAGGACAGTGATGGGAGCCTGCACTTTAGGACTGAGGAGAGAGTGAAAGGTGTCAAAGAGCTTTTTTGGGTTGTTGGATAGTGAGGAGATCAAAGTGGTGAAGTAGGTTTGTTTGGCAAGGTGAAGGGCAGAATTGTAAGTTCTCAGCATAAATTTGTAGCGAATGAAGTTTTCTGGAGTGCAGCTTTTCCTCCATAGACGTTCAGCACTCCTAGAGCATCGCTGGAGGAATCGAGTTTGTGATGTGAGCCAGGGCTGTTTTACTCTGTGTTTGGAGGATTTGAGGGTGAGGGGTGCCATTTGGTCCAGGGTCCTTCTGAGAGAGTAATTTAAGTGATTGACTGCCAGATCGGGACAGGAAAGTGAGGAGATTGGGGACAGTGATGAGTGTAGAGAGTCTGTGAATGTGTGAAGGTTTATGGCCTGTAGATTTCTGAATGTGTCATAGGTCGGAATGTGCTGGGGTGGGTGAGGGTTAGTGAGTGTGAAGGAGAGAATGTTGTGGTCAGAGAGGGGAAGTTCTGAATTATCTAAGGAGGAGGTTGAGCAGAGCCGGACAAAAATCAGGTCAAGGGTGTTACCATCCTTGTGTGTCATCGAGGTTGAGAGCTGAGAGAGGCCAAGAGATTTGGTTAGAGATAGGAGCTGAAATGCAGATGAGGAGATAGGGCCGCTGCTCCTAGCACTACAAAGCTCCCCCCCCCCCATTGTAACATAACTGTCCTCTCGACGCAGTAGCATCGGACCCATATCTAGTCTAGCTATAACTTTCTAGTTAAGTTCCTGATATCTGGATGAGGTTGTAAGGAAATGTGAATCTTTAAATATCAATTTGGTTTCTTCAGGATTGAAGGCTGTATTTAATTCAGTTTCCCATTTTCTTATATTTTACATTTTATAGTGATAAGCTTGTAAAAGAAAGGGCAAAAAGACAACAATTCACTTGACAGCAATACCATTTTATATATTATTATATTTGTGAGCATGATTTTGCATAAAGACCAATGATTACCTTTATTGCATCATTCCACATATACAGCTCTTTGAACAGTGGACGCGTATTCTCTTATTAAAGCAATAAAACATTATTAAAAATTATTTAACAAATATTAAAATCAAATATTTACAATCCAAGTGTATTTAAAACACCCACATCAGCAGTTTGTATTGAAAATGAAATAATACTGAATAAGATTACCAAAGGAAATTCCTATAATTATTGCAATGTCTTCATAAAAGAAGCGCCTGTACATAGCTGCATAATCTATGTATAATCTGGTCCTAAAAATCAAACCAACACATTTTAAGAACACCATTTGGTGAAGGGATGGGAAATTAATTTTCCCAAAGGGCCACATAAGTGACCATGACTGTTGCCAAGGACTTAACTCATACTACAAACTTAATTCTGCTCTATATTATTGTTGTATATACAGTATTAGCATTCAATTTTGAAAAGTAATGTCTGGTGACTAGCTGCTCCTGCTGCTTGATGTTATAATAGGGCTTATTGTGACATTTATTCTTACCTGCAGAGACTACCGTATATACTCGTGTATAAGCCGAGTTTTTCAGCCCATAAATTGGGCTGAAAAGTCCCCCCCTCGGCTTATAGACAGGTCAATACGGTAGGGGCTGAAAATAAGACAGGGGGGAGTGGAGGGGCGCTGCGCAATATACATTACCTTGTCCGGTGCTGTTCTCGCTCCTCTCCTGGTCTGCGGCGCGGTTCCAGGTCCAGTTCCATGATGATCGGTGCGGTCCCCAGCTGACTTCCTGCTTCCATCTGTAATCTCCGCCCAGGTCAGGCCCTGCACCAATGAGAGCGCAGGACCCGTGCCGTCAATCACTGCCCAGACGCGGCCAGATGACGTTGGGGCCTCTGATTGGCCCGACGTCATCAAGCCGTGGCGCCTGACCTGGGCGGAGATTACAGATGGAAACAGGAAGTCGGCCAGGGACCGCACCGATCATCATGGAACTGGACCCGGAACCGCGCCGCAGACCAGGAGAGGAGCGGGGACAGCACCGGACGGCCGGAGGAGCAGGACATGACAGCGGGGGACAGCACCGGACAAGGTAAGAAACGGTGCATATGTGGGTGTATGTGTGTGTATGTGTGTGTGTATGTGTGTGTGTATGTGTGTGTATGTATGTGTGTGTATGGGTGTGTGGATGGGGCTGGGGCTGCTGTATATACCACTGGGAGGCTACTGAATATACCACTGGGAGGCTGCTGTATATACCACTAGGAGGCTGCTGTATATACCACTAGGAGGCTGCTGTATATACCACTGGGGAGGCCTATATACCACACTGCTGGATGCTGTATACCTGTGCTGGGGTCCACCCTCGGCTTATACACGAGTCAATAGGTTTTCCCAGGTTTTGGGGGCAAAAGTAGGGGGGTCGGTTTATACACGGGTCGGCTTATACACGAGTATATACGGTAATTACATTATATAATTTACAGCTTCTTATTAAGTTTATTTAAAGGAGCAAATCATTTTAATCCTGACAATCTGCCCTTGTACCTTTATCAATATCTCATGACATAATACGATGCCCCACACAGTCTCCACAGACAGCATGATGTCCCACACAGCTGCCCACATACAGTGTTGGCCAAAAGTATTGACACACCTGCAAGTCTGTCAGATAATACTCAGTTTCTTCCTGAAAATGATTGCAATCACAAATTCTTTGGTATTATTATATTCAGTTAATTGCCTTCAATGAAAAAACACAAAAGAGGATGAAGCAAAAAGCAAAACATTGATTATTTCACACAAAACACCAAAAATGGGTCAGACCAACGTATTGGCACGCTTAGCCTAATACTTGCTTGCACAACCTTTAGCCAAAATGACTGTGATCAACCACTTCCGTTAACCATCAATGAGTTTCTTACAATGCTCTGCTGGAATTTTAGACCATTCTTCTTTGGGAAACTGCTCCAGGTCGCTGATATTTGAAGGGTGCCTCCTCCAAACTGCCATTTTTAGATCTCTTCACAGGTGTTCTATGGGATTCAGATCTGGACTCATTGCTGGCCACCAAAGAAGTCTCCAGTGCTTTCTCTCAAACCATTTTCTAGTGCTTTTTGAAGTGTGTTTTGGGTCATTGTCCTGCTGGAAGACCCATGACCTCTGAGAGAGACCCAGCTTTCTCACACTGGGCCCTACATTATGCTGCAAAATTTGTTGGTAGTCTTCAAACATCATAATGCCATGCACACGGTCAAGCAGTCCAGTGCCAGAGGCAGCAAAGCAACCCCAAAACATCAGGGAACCTCCGCCATGTTTTGAGAGTAGGGACCGTGTTCTTTTCTTTGAATGCCTCTTTTTTTCTCCTGTAAACTCTATGTTGATGCCTTTGCCCAAAAAGAGAGAACATTCTTCCAAAACATTTTAGGCTTTCTCAGGTAAGTTTTGGCAAACTCCAGCCTGGCTTTTTTATGTCTCGGGGTAAGAAGTGGGGTCTTCCTGGGTATCCTACCATACAGTCCCTTTTCATTCAGATGCCGATGGATAGTACGGGTTGACACTGTTGCACCCTGTTGTGCCTGCAGGGCAGCTTAAACTTGTTTGGATGTTAGTCAAGGTTCTTTATCCACCATCCGCACAATCTTGCGTTGAAATCTCTTGTCAATTTTTCTTTTCCGTCCACATCTAGGGAGATTAGCCACAGTGCCATGGGCTTTAAACTTCTTGATGACACTGTGCACGGTAGACACAGGAACATTCAGGTATTTGGAGATGGACTTGTAGCCTTGAGATTGCCCATGCTTCCACACAATTTGGTTTCTCAAGTCCTCAAACAGTTCTTTGGTCTTCTTTCTTTTCACCATGTTCAATGTGGTACACACAAGGACACAGGACAGAGGTTGAGTCAACTTTAATCCATGTCAACTGGCTGCAAGTGTGATTTAGTTATTGCCAACACCTTTTAGGTGCCACAGGTAAGTTTCAGGTGCTGTTAATTACACAAATTAGAGAAGCATCACATGATTTTTCTAACAGTGCCAATACTTTTGTCCACCTCCTTTTTTTATGTTTGGTGTGGAATTATATCCAATTTGGCTTTAGGACAATTCTTTTTATGTTTTTTTCATTGAAGACAAATTAAATGAAGATAATAATACCAAAGAATTTGTGATTGCAATAATTTTCACCAAGAAACTGAGTATTATATGACAGCATTGCAGGGGTGTCAATACTTTTGGCCAACACTGTAGTCTATTGTCCTTTCAAAGCCATCCATACAGTATGATGCTCTTAGATAGTCCTCATAAAGTATGATATCCTCTACATAGTATGAAGTTGTGAACACAGTATGATGTCCCCACAAAGCCCTTCATACTGTATAATAGCCCCTCAGGCAGTATGATATGATATCGTCTCATATGGTATGTCACCACAGAGCAACCAAAGTAATATGATGTTCCTACACAGCTCCCTTAAACAGTATGATGTCCTCACAAGATCCCTCACATAGTAAGATGTCCAATCACACAGTTTGATGTAAACACAAACCCTCTCAAACTATATGGTGTCAACACAAAGCCCATACAGCACAATGTCTCTACAACACCCCCTCACTCTATGATGTCTTCCCGCAGTATGATATTCCCAAAGAACCTATGATACAGAGTGATGTCCCCATACATCTCATCTACACAGTATGATGTCCTCTAACAGTCCCCTATACAGTATGTTCCCACAAATCTCCCTACACAGTATGATGTCCCCAAACGGAAGTGTACGCAGTATAATGTCCCCACACAGCCCCCTTGCATATTATTATGCCCCGACATACTGCCCACATAGTATAATGTCCCAACACATCCCCTCAAGCAATTATGATGTTCCAAAAAGTTCCCCTCTCAGAGTGATATCTCCCCTAAAAGTATAAGGTCACCATTAATTCCGCTACACAATGTTATATCCGTAAAGAGCTTCTCACACAGAAGGATGTCCCAATGCAGCTCATGTAGACAGTATGATGTGCCTTCACCGTCCCCTATACAGTATTTTCCCACAAATATCCCTACATAGTATAACGTTCCCAAACAGACCCGCACCAGTATGATGAACTTACACAGACACCTTGCACAGTGTTATGTTCCCACACAGCTCCACACATACCGTAGTATAATGTCCCAACACAGCCCCCTTGCACATTAGTATGTTTCCACATACTTCCCACTTAGTATAATGTCCCAACACAGCCCCTCAAGCAATTAAAATGTCCCAAAAAGTTCTCCTCACAAAGTGATATCCCCCAAAATCCCCAAAACTGTATCATGCCCTCACAAAGCACTCTATACAATGTGATGTCCCCATAAACCTGCCCACACAGTATGATGTCTTCACAAAGCCCCTTACACAGTATGATGTCCTGTCACTTAATACATCACAACAGTGCCCCCACAAAGCATTATGTCCTCACACTACTCTCTTAAACAAATTGATTTCCACAACCCCCCTACAAAGTATGATGTTTCCACAAAGTCTCTTACACAGTTATGCACCTGCCGCAAGTGCCAAAACCGCACTTGCCGCACCTGCCGCAAGCCCGCATATAACTTGTATGGGGCTTGCCGCAAGTGTGCCGCAAGTGCAGCCGTTATGCGGTAATCGCAGCAGTTGCGGTTTTTTTCACCGCAACTGCCGCAATTTAAAAAAAAACGCTGATGTGAAAGTACCCTTAGGGCCCTTTCACATCAGCGTTTTTTGAAATTCGCGGCAGATGCGGTGAAAAAAACGCATCTGCCGCGATTGCCGCATAACCGCTGCACTTGCGGCGCGGTTGCGGTAATCCCCATAGAAAGTATAGGGGGACTTGCGGCAGGTGCGGCAAGTGCGGCCGCGAAAAAAACCGCAGTCAGCCGCGGTTTTTTTTGCGGCCGCACCTGCCGCAAGTGCAAAACCGCACTTGCCGCACCTGCCGCAAGTCCCCCTATACTTTCTATGGGGATTACCGCAACCGCGCCGCAAGTGCAGCGGTTATGCGGCAATCGCGGCAGATGCGGTTTTTTGACCGCATCTGCCGCGAATTTCAAAAAACGCTGATGTGAAAGGGCCCTTAGAGAGGTATCATTTTATGGAACTCTGTTTGTTTGCCTTCCTTTAATTCTTATATGTGCTTTTAAAAAAAAGTTTGACTTCCAGTCTTAGCTTGTAGCAATCATTGTTTTCAAAGTTTTCCTTCCCTGTGTCGATAAAATTAACTTCAAGTTGCTTTGCTACTACTGAGACAATCGAAACACACGTTCAACAGATTGTAACCTATAAAATCAACACAATCTACAGAGTCAAAGCAGCAAAATGACTTGTCAAGAGACTTCTCTCTGTAGCAGTTGTAATGATACTCTATGGGGTCCTGATCTAACAACATGGCCATCACAAAATAACAGATACTACTGGAGCAAATGCCTATGAAAAGTGTAGTCAAATCAATCTCATTAATGACAACAGATGGTAAAATTATACTTTCCCACAGTTCAAAAAAATAAAGTAGAAAATAACTAGAAAGATAGAATTCTATAAAGGCACTAGAAAAACAAAGATATTATGGAATTATAAAGATTTCACAATTGTATGGCATATTCTGTTATCAGATTAGCAGACTGATGACATTTCATACAACTAATCTTTTTCAATTATTTCTGTATCTACGGTTCATGGAAAGGTTGCACTTTTATCAACTTAATGACTCATAAAAAAGAACATATTGATAACACAGGAAAGAGCAGACATTGGTATTTTTTCTTTTAGAATAGATTGTCAGCTTGTGTGGACATTTACCTGTTTTACTATATCTTTCACCGTTATGGTTGAAACTGTTGACCTTAATAATTGTCCTGATATTTTTAACTTTTAATCTATTCTTCGTTAACTAGATCCAAGAGATAGTAATCTTTTCATGCATTTCAATGGATTCAGTTTTCATGTTATTGTATAGTGGAAATCTTTGAATTTTTCATTGAATAAACCAATGTATATTAAAGATAAAGAGAATTCACAAGTAATCCAATTGGCACAAGTTATATTACAGAAGCATAGTTTTTAAATGTATTCCCATTGTCTTCAAGAACATGAATAGGGATTCCCAATCGGATTTACCATATTTTTGGGACATTAGGTTGCACCAGACCATAAGATGCACCCAGGTTTTAGAGGAGGAAAAAATTTGAAGTAAAAAATGTGGTCATAATAGACAGTTATGGGGGAAGGACTGCAGCTAACACTGTTATAGGGGTAATGTCCTCAAATTATGTACTTAATGTCCTACATCTGTTCCAGGTGTATATGTCCTCCATCCTGGTATATGTCCTCCATCCTGGTATATGTGATCTCCCATCCTAGTATAAAGTGTGTGAGCAGATACAAATTATTAAAGTTATTAGTTGAAATCCACAGTTACAACATATTATTGTATCCAAGCTTATAAAGTGGAATTACAGCAATCCCTGAGGTTGTAGTTGGTTTTAAGATGTCAAGGGGTAGAAGAAGGAGCTTCTGTTTGAAGTGGTTTTAAGATGTATAACACAATTGGTACCTACCATGTATTAAATTGTGCTCTAGAGTCTGCTATATACATTTTCTTCTGATTTTCACAGTACAGACTGTACTTTATTGTACTTGAAGATTTTGGAAAGGAGTTATGGAGCTATTCAAAAATGTCAAGAGATCCACTAATTATTAAAGTTATGATATGCAATTCATATCATATCAAATTAAAATAATCCAATATGGTTGATTAAAATGGTACTGTGTCTAGACAGATTGCAAAGTCTTTTTTTCTTACAAGACTACAGCGTTGACTATGATTTGAAGATAAGTCAATCAGACTTAGAAAACATTTGAAAGATATATAGGTGTATCAAAATGCAAATGATGGATAACACTTTCTGTTGGGGTTTTTGAAGCACTTCATTGTTTATATTCTTGGTTTATCTTTTGTCAACTTTTCTTTTTAAAACGTTACACAGTTTAAATTGGGTTCCTGTCTGGAAACTGAGAGGGTTACTGCAGAAATAAATGATTATTTGGTGTCATTATGCTGAAAGGGATAGTTTGCAAAGTTATGGCCTTCTAGAAAGGGTGGTATGATTCACAAAGACGGAGGTCTGCCGCAATGCAATTCTGTATGTTTGCTGGGGCTTGCAGTACCTCCAGGGCTTAATGCATTCATATTGTACGTGCTGTGGTGAAGAGGTGTATCTAGGTTTTCTGGCACCCGGGTCAAGAATTCAGTTAAGTGCCCCCCAACACCCCCCCCCGGCCATCTTACAGTGCTTATTGTTATAATTAAAAGGCTTGTGCAAGTTTGGGATGGAAGCCAGTAGTCCCTCTAGATGACTGCAGACCTCTGAATTCTCACAGTGTGTGCACTACACACTTTCAGGATTCTTTCGGTCTAATAGCAGAGTTGGATGGTCTTGTGAGTACAAGTATGTGATTTGTATACTTCTAGCAACATTCTGACTAGATGTTTCCGGCCTCAGTCAATTAATTTTCATTGATCGAGGCCTTGCATGTCTAGTTGGCACATGACTGCATATATGCAAGTCACATACTTAAGGTTTCATGACCTCCCACTCTCACCGTCGACACCAGGTAATCTTGACAGCGTGCAATGTGCGCACTGTGAGAATTCAAAAGTCTGCTGTCAGATAGTCTTGAAAAAGTGGCTTAAATTTGGCACAGCAGTGACATTACCTGAAATAGACATTCCTCAAAAATTGATAAATGACAAGAAGAATATTAGTGTGCGAGGCTGCCAAGAGGCCTACAACAACATTAAAGGAGCTACATGAATTTCAATCACACACCGCCTGCGTGTTGCATTTGACAATAATATTTCATATTCTTCATGTCTGGTTAGCACGTGACTGCATGTATGTAAATCACATAGTTACGGTTTCATGACCTCCCACTCTCACTGGCGCCACCAGAGAATCCTGACAGTGTGTATTATGCACACTGTCAGAATTCAAAAGTCTGCAGTCAGGCAGTCTTGAAATAGTGGCTTAAATTTGGCACAGCAGTGACATTACCTGAAATAGACATGCCTCCAAAATTTATGAAAGCACAAGAAGAATATTAGTGTGGGAGACTGCCAAGAGGCTTACAACAACATTAAAGAAGCTGCAGGAATTTCGGTCACACACTGGCTCTGTGTTGCATTGGACAACAATCTTTCATATTCTTCATGTCTGGTCTGCAGGGTAGTCAGCAAAATGGAAACCTTTTCGTACAAAGAAAAACATTCAAAATTAGCTATGGTTGAGAATCCTACATCAAGTTGGCTAAAAGCATGTTAGAAAAGGTGTTATAGTCTGATTATAAAAACCTTTTGGCCAAAATGTAAAAAATATGTATGGCACTAAGCCAACACTGTGCATCACCAAAAGAACACTATACCCACAGTGAAGCATGGTGGAGCCAGCATTATGCTTTGGGGCTGTTTTTTGGCAGCTGGAACTGAGGTTACAGTGGAGAGAATTATCAATAGTTCCAAATATCAATCGATTTTGCATGAAAACCTTTAGGCTAAAACGCTGTTGATAAAGAGGAATTTCATCTTGCAGCACAACAACAATTTTAAGCATATGTCCAAAACACTAAAGAATGGCTTCTGCAAATACAGATCAAAACTGTATACTTTATTAAGCTGTGTTCATCACATAGGATATACTGAGACTGATGTATATACATCAAAAAGGTTACATTGAGATTCTGTTGTATATACACTACATAGATTACAGAGACTGCTGTATTCACAAATTACACTAGATAGGATACATTAAAGGGAACCTGTCAGCTAGTTTGTGTCTCCCCAGCTATCACAGTATGTAGCTGCAGCTTTATAATACCAGTCTAATAATCCCTGTCTGAGCTCAGAGTGTAATGTGAAAGGTGAAAAAAAGGCATTTATACACTTACATTTCCTTATGTAATGAGGCAGTCAGTCTCCAGCTTGGAGGACGGAGACTGTTGGCTGGTTAATAGTTATCATTTCAGCCTTATGTTAGAAAATGCAGCAAGACCTGATGTGATGTCATAACCATGTGACTACAATAGTTGGAGCTAAGTCGGTATAACATAATATCAGTTTGCTCGCTTAGTTCCACTCACTATGGTCATATGATCGTTACACAGGTGCTTTAGCCATGCAAGTTAATAATGAGTTAACTATTATCCCTCCTCAAAGGTGTAGACTGAAATGTAAGTGTACTTTTTTCACCTTCCACATTACACTATGAGCTACAGTTACAGACAGTGATAGCTGGGGGGCATAAACCACCTGACAGGTTCCCTTTAAAATCTGCTGAATAGATCACATAAGAAACTCTTGAACTGCTGTATACTCCTAAAAAATCCTGCATGACCATTTGCCTCCAGAAGTCACCTATATTGCAAAATCTGTGTTTAATTTATTCTTCGGTTTCCTGGACAAAGTACCTCAAGGTCCGCGCTGCTGCCAAATGAATACAGAGGACACCAGAGACAACGTGATGTCTGGATCAAAGTGATGACTTGGTTTTTTTATCCTACGTGTTTCAGAGCTACATACCGAGCTCCTTCCTCAGGGAACAGGGAGGAAGGAGCTCGGTATGTAGCTCTGAAACGTGTAGGATAAATAAACCAAGTCATCACTTTGATCAAGACATCCCGTTGTCTCTGGTGTCCTCTGTATTCATTTGGCATCAGCACGTACCTTGAGGTACTTTGTCCAGGAAACCGATTGATAACCGCAGTGATCTGTGGAGGTACGGTCCCAGCAGCAGCTGCATTTCTGAGCGATCAAGCTGGTTGTGTGTGACACAACCTTATCAGGTGAGCAATTCTGATTTGAACCTGTTTATCTTTTGTTAAAAAAAGATAAGACCCTATTGCGCATTCTCCACTTTTTTAGATATTTAATTTATTCTTAGCTGTTCTGTGAAGGCCTCAGAGATTTGTTTAAGAGCATTAAGGATCAAACTAAATTATCAAAACCATGGAACTTATCAGACTAGTCAAACACACTGGGACTGCCATATACACATCCTGTAGAATACACTGCTGACAATGCTGTATTCATCTCAAATCATAGAGGGTATAACACACATACACACTAAGGGTATCTTTACATGCGGCAACTTTTCTAGGAATTTCACTGGCAACTTACTGGTTGCAGTGAAATCATGGACACATTGTTCTACCTTGTTGCTGTGTACAAATGGAACAATGTCTCCATTATTTCACTGCAACCAGTAAGTTGCCAGTGAAATTCCTAGAAAAGTTGCCGCGTGTAAAGGTACCTTTACAGTCACCTGCCAATTACCACTTTCTCTCATATAACAATGCACACACACAGTCATTTATACTTAACTACAACCACTGCTTTTGTCAAGATGGAGTTTGCTGTGGCACCATGTCTAGGTGCTTCCTGCGCTCCATGCTTTGTAAGTTCAGTATTTTGTTCCTGCTCTTGATCAGCTTTGTAATCACCTGCTTCTGCTCCTCAGACAAACTCTGCATTCCTGCTTTGTAATTACATGCTCTGTGCTTTTCTAATTAATCTCCCACAGCTATAGTGTGCCTTCCAGAAAAACTACTGGATTTCATGTAAGCCTTATAAACTGTGTTCTGTTTTGTGTTTGTTGCAGTGCATTTTCCAAGACTGTCCGGGACTGTATTTACTAACTGCACTGGATAGTTTTAGTTCGGGACTTTGATTACCATGTAAACTTGTTTCTTGGACTATACCTTAATCAGGTCACATTCAAAGTGAACTGTGTACTAGGACTAAAGCCATAAGTTGGCCTTGCTCAATGTGAACTATGTGAACAAGGATCTAAGGACTTTACAGTATTGGCCTTGCACTTAATAGAGATGTGTTGTTCTCTGGACTTATACCGCTGCCGGCCACACCTTGTATTATTTCCTGTACTGTGTTATGCTTGTTAATTTTTGTACAATATAGTTTTGAACCAAAACCAGTCTTTGTCTGGTCACTGCCATATGCTATCAGATTCTTTGAGTTTCCTACAAAAGTATTACACGTTTTCTTCTGTAGAGCTTGGTGTCAGAAGCTTAGAGTAGCCCATGGCACGCCAGCCAGTGATTGATGAGTTTCATCTCCTTCTCTTTAGTTCATGTTTGTTCTGTACATGTCAGCCACATGTGCAGTAGAAATTACATATAAATTACCGTTTATTACATCCAATACATGCAGACATATGTATAGTAAATAGTTACATTCAATGGTGGCCATAATATTCATGACATCAGTATAATTAATGAACACATGTCTCAAAGGGTCTGAAACACAAAAAAACTGTCAAACAATAATTATGTAGGAAGGATAAAAGCACAAAAAGGACTGACCTTATAAACTCAACACCAACACTTCTATTTTTTAAAACAGTCTTGAACTTTGCAGCATTTTTCCCCACCTGCCTAAAACCTTTGCACAATACTAAATATTTTTTGGATCGCCAATCATTTTGAGTAATTTGCATTTAAAAGAATACATTGATTTTAACGTAAAACAACACCATTGTAGGAACACTAGATATATAAATGGTGAGCAATGTTTCTATCACATTTTATGAAGTTTTTTTAATATTTGTAATCATTTTTAGGTTATGTGATACAAGTTCCCTATTTCCTGACAGCTGTAATTTTGTAAACATTCACTATTGTTCCTATGCTTGTTCGGTGTCTATTCAACCATGCTCTGATGATATTTTATTTGGAAAGTGCAGCGATTACACAAGTTACTGAACTCATCAGTAAAGGAAAACTCATTTTGTAGAAGAAAAAACTAACTCTTCAGATATCAATAACTAATGCTGTCAAGATAAATTGAGTCAATAGAATGACAAAGTGGCCTACTGTGCAAGAAACAGTCAAATTCAACATGTAAGCTGTTCACTCTGCAAGATATGTGTTAACATATGAAGAACAAGTGCTAACAGTAATATGCAGACTGTGTACTAGGTAATATTTGCTTATCGAACATTCTATAAGGGCACTTTCACATCAGCGTTTTTTTGAAATTGCGGCAGATGCGGTGAAAAAAACGCATCTGCCGCGATTACCGCATACCGGATGCACTTGCGGCACAGTTGCGGCAAGCCCCATACAATGTATATGCGGGCTTGGGGCAGGTGCGGCAAGTGCGGTTTTACTTTCATAATTTATTAATGTAAGGAAATACATTTTCATCTTGGGATACTGGTGAATTCATACAAATTGCTCCCATTATTTCTGTTGCCAAACTTAGGCTGGTTTCACATTTACGTGTCGGCACGCAGCGTATCATTCGCATGCACATAAGCATGCCAAAACGCAAGAAAACGCTTGCGTATGCAGCGTTTTTATCAGCATCAGCTTCCACATTTCGACAAAAAACACTGCGCAAGCATGCATTTGCAAGCGTTTTGGCATGTGTATGCGTTTTTCATGTGCATGCGTTCATATTTTTCCAAGAGGGTTTTCCAGAATTTCCTTAGCAAACCACGCTCTATAGGCATGTGTTAGGGGAAATTACTTCTTGGGCATGCTCAGTGTAAAATCCGCATGTGCATCGAAAGCAGCCATGTGCAAGCCATAGAGAATGAGTTGTTTGTACGCACTCATGTATATGCCTGTGCATATTTAAAGCAACAAAAGATGCAATTGCATGTTGCGTTCGGTGGGCTGGGCGCAGCAAAACTATACAGAGGGACACATACGCATACATACTGATGCCAACGTATGTCCCTGTGTACACCTGCACACTCCATGTTAAAGAATAGGTGTGCAAGACACATGCGGATGTTAGGAAACAAGTATAAAGCCTATGCTGCGCTCACAAACGCAAATGTGAAACCGGCCTTACTGCACATCCAGAATGCAGCATCATATACAATGGTGCGAAAAAGGGCCTTTTCACATCTGCATTTTGGCTGCGTTTGCATTTGGATGCATTTTTACCGCTAAAAACGCATCCAAACGCATGCATTAACACACCCATAGGTTGCAATGCAAAATGCATTGCAAACGCATGCAAAATTGCATGTTATTTTGCAAAAACCCAAAACGCATGCGTTTTTGCAAACGTAGCCAAAAACATGGGCTGCTGCGTCTAGGACTGCTTTTGCAAAAACACATGCATTTTACGTTTTTGCAAAATGACATGTTTTTGCATGCATTTGCAATGTCTTTTGCATTGCAACCCATGCGTGCATTAACATATGTGTTTGGTTTGCTAAAAACGCATCCACATGCAAATGCAGTCCAGCCTTAGATGTGAACTGGGCCTTTAAAGTGTTTGCCTCTTCCTGATTTCTTCTACTTTTGCATGTTTGTCACACTTAAATTTTTCAGATCACCATTCAAACTTACCGTATATACTCGTGTATAAGCCGAGTTTTTCAGCCCAAAATTTGGGCTGAAAAGTCTCCCCCTCGGCTTATACACGAGTCAATACGGTGGGGGCTGTGTCCCGGGCTGTGGAGGCTGCAGGAGGTGGGAGGGGGGCTGCTGTATGAGCGGCCCCGTCACGTGGGGCCGCTCATTAAATATGCACTGCTTCCCCCTGTCAATCAGCGGCAGGGGGAGCAGTGCATATAGCCCCCAAATGCTGGCACTCGCCCCCCCTTGTAAGGGCCCCCCCCCCGATGGTTATATTACCATTCCGGACTTCTGATCCGCGCCGCTCCTCGGTGCTTCATCCTCGCTGCTCCGTCCGTCTTCTACATCCGGGATCTCCGGCCGTCGCAGGCATATGACGTCATCGCGCGGCCGGGGATCCCGGATGTAGAAGACGGACGGACGGAGCAGCGAGGAGCGCCGAGGAGCGGCGCGGATCAGAAGTCCGGAATGGTAAGAGAAGCGGGGGGGGCCCTTGCAAGGGGGGGCGAGTGCCAGCATTTGGGGGCTGCTGGGGACCCCCAGGGGGCTGCTGGGGACCCCCTGGGGGCCGCTGTGTACTCCCAGGGGGCCGCTGGGGACCCCCAGGGGGCTGCTGTGTACCCCCTGGGGGCTGCTGTGTACCCCCAGGGGGCTGCTGTGTACCCCCTGGGGGCTGCTGGGGACCCCCAGGGGGCTGCTGTGTACCCCCTGGGGGCTGCTGTGTACCCCCTGGGGGCTGTTGGGGACCCCCAGGGGGCTGCTGTGTACCCCCTGGGGGCTGCTGGGGACCCCCAGGGGGCTGCTGTGTACCCCCTGGGGGCTGCTGTGTACCCCCTGGGGGCTGCTGTGTACCCCCAGGGGGCTGCTGGGTACCTCCTGGGGGCCTGCTGTATACCACTGGGGCTGCTGTATACTACCACTGGGGCTGCTGTATACTACCACTGGGGCTGCTGTATACTACCACTGGGGCTGCTGTATACTACCACTGGGGCTGCTGTATACTACCACTGGGGCAGCTATATACTACCACTGGGGCTGCTGTTTACTACCACTGGGGCTGCTATATACTACCACTGGGGCTGCTGTATACTACCACTGGGGCTGCTGTATACTACCACTGGGGCTGCTGTATACTACCACTGGGGCTGCTGTATACTACCACTGGGGCTGCTGTATACTACCACTGGGGCTGCTGTATACTACCACTGGGGCTGCTGTAAACTACCACTGGGGCTGCTATATACTACCACTGGGGAGGCCTGTATACCACTGGGGGGGGCCTGTATACCACACTGCTGGGGGCTGTGTACCTGTGCTGGGGTCCACCCTCGGCTTATACACGAGTCAATAGGTTTTTCCAGATTTTTGGGGCAAAAGTAGGGGGGTCGGCTTATACACGGGTCGGCTTATACACGAGTATATACGGTATATATTAGACAAAGATAACACAAGTATAGACAAAATAAATTGACTGATTTATCACATCTTTAGAAATTCTGAGTTAAATTTCCTGAGCCACACTTAGGGCTTGAACACATTTTCCTAGTTACATCCATGTTTGACTGACGAGACTCTGAAAGGGCTGGAGCAGTGACACTGTGTGGCATGACCTTAAAAAGGCTTTTCGGTCTCGGAGACCCTCCAATGAAGCTGAGTTACAACACTTCTGTAACAGATGAGTGGCCAAAATTCCTCCAGAGGATTGTAAAAGAAGACTCATTACCAGTTATCACAAATGATTGATTTCATTTGTTACTGCTAAGGGTGGCCAAACCAGTAATTAGGTGTATAGGGCAATCACTTTTTCACACAGGGCCCTGTAGGTTTGGATTTCTTGTTCCTTAATAATAAAGACTTTGATATATAAACTGCATTTTGTGATTATTTGTGTTATATTTGTCTAATATTTTAAATTATTTGGTGATCTGAAACATTTAGGTGTGACAAACATGCAAAAGAATAAAATCAGGAAAAGGGCAAATGCTTTTTCACAAGACTGTAAATAAGCATTTATTCCTTTCTGTATCTCTAAAATTATATACCGTATATACTCGCGTATAAGCCGAGTTTTTCAGCCCAAAAATTGGGCTGAAAAGTTACCCCCTCGGCTTATACGCGAGTCACTATACAGGCGCCCCCCCCCAGAGGTATACAGGCCCCCCATCAGTATACAGGCCCCCCCCCATGGTCCGTAAACATGTAAAGGAAGAGGATTATACTTATCGCTGTCCCGATGCCGTCCCCTCTGCATCGCGATCCTCCATCTGCATCTCGCTCCTCCATCTTCCGGCTTTCTGTCGGCGCCGACAATTACGTCATTCGGCGCAAAAACACAGGAAGTCGGAAGCCGGTGAATGAAGATGGAGGATCGCGATGCAGATGGAGGATCGCGATGCAGAGCGGGGACGGCAGCAGGACAGCGATAAGTATAATCATCTTCCTTTACAGGTTTACAGACCATGGGGGGGGCCTGTATACTGATGGGGGGCCTGTATACCTCGGGCTGCTGTATATACCCTGGGGCTGCTGCTGTATGTACCCTGGGGCTGCTGCTGTATGTACCCTGGGGCTGCAGCTGTATGTACCATGGGGCTACTGCTGTATATACCCTGGGGCTGCTGCTGTATATACCATGGGGCTGCTGCTGTATATACCATGGGGCTGCTGCTGTATATACCCTGGGGCTGCTGCTGTATATACCATGGGGCTGCTGCTGTATATACCCTGGGGCTGCTGCTGTATATACCCTGGGGCTGCTGCTGTATATACCCTGGGAAGGCTGCTGTAACACTGCTGGAGCCTGTATATACCACTGGGGAGGCTGCTGTATACCACACTGCTGGGGGCTGTATACTACCACTGGGGAGGCCTGTATACCATCGGGGGGGCCTGTATACCACACTGCTGGGGGCTGTATACCTGTGCTGGGGTCCACCCTCGGCTTATACACGAGTCAATAGTTTTTCCCAGATTTTGGGGGCAAAAGTAGGGGGGTCGGCTTATACACGGGTCGGCTTATACACGAGTATATACGGTAAGCATTTTCTTAGTAATCCCCAACATCAGTCAGCCTACATCTTTTTTTCATATGCACATAATGCCTGTTGCCATTATTAACTAACTTTAATGCTCCAGGTTTGTTGTCTATTGAGGTGCTGGGGTGGTGCCACTATTGGAAGGTCCAAGTCTCATATTCACCTGAAGCAATCTTCAGCTGTTCCCAGCACCGCTCCAGTGTCTCTAGCAGCTTTTGACTGCCGGATCATTTGTATTTACTGGGCAATCTGGACATAACAATTCAATGTAAGCAAGAACAAGGCTCTCACAGAATTGCATTGAGTTTGTGATCATTATCTCTGAATTCCAGGCAGTTAGAAGTTGGTGTCACAAGATGGTTTGGTACCTGAGTGGTGCCGGGAAGAGCAGAAACCAACAAGAGGTGAGTATAATACTGGTTGCATGGGACCTTGCACCAGTATCACCACTCTATCACTGAAATAAATAAAAATATGCGTCGAAATCTGCTGTATCTGCCGCGAACTTAAAAAAACACTGATGTCAAAGGTCTCTAAGAGGTTTAATTCTTTTCATGATACTTTTTACATTTTTGTTCCATTCCTAGTTTTGTCTTAATTTGCACTTCAGTAAGGAAGAGGAAGAACTCCAGCGCCACCTTTAAGTAGCTCCTCAAAGTCATAATCGATGAGCTACTTAAAGGTGGTGCTGGAGTTCTTCCACTTCCTTACTGAAGTGCAAATTTGCATATCTCCTAGAGAAGGGATGTGGCTGTAATCTCCTCACCTACTTAACTGTCTTCTTATGGTTGCAGGAAAACTTCTGTCCATAAGGTAGATAGCAAGTTCCAAGACCTTGTCTTAGCCCACTCACACAGCCACATCAGAATATCCCACAGACTACACTGATGAGGGGCAGTTACCCCGAAATGCAGCATCTGTAGTTTGGGGTCCTGATCTGGCACAAATCCCTTAGTCATATTAAAAAGCTTTAAAATAAATTCCATCTGACTCATACTACATTGGTAGAGAACAGTTACTCACAATAACCATGAAAATCTCCCAAAAGATAAATTATAAAAGAAGGAACAAGGAGAGGAAGTGTGCACAAAATATATACTTTTATTGCCCAAAGTAAACTGGCTTCAATGGTATAAGGATGGACACAAACAATGCTGGAGCAAAGTTCAAAACAGTGGTGTCAAGGCAAATAACACCAATTACAGTACACAATATGCATATCACAATGGATAGTTTACACAAAAGACCCAACAGAGGGTATATATAATCACAGTAAAATTCAGGAACATGTAAACAATGAATAAAGTAAAGTGCAAGTGCAACCATACAAAAAACCTGAGTAATTACTGCCCAAAGTTAGGTCTAAAGGGGACCCAATAGGTTACTCCTATATAAATGTGTACCAAGGTATATTACCAATGCTGTGTGAACAGGGCCCCTAGGTTGTGGAGGATCCCCCGGGTCCGGACTCCAACGTATGTTTTGTATATGGTATGATTATTTCATCAAGGGGGTGAGGACTTATCACCCACGCCAGGCTTATATACATACCAGCGTCAGCGCTGATAACTGCCATCTGTGTCAGCGTCCGGCCACATCCACACTCACCACGCCCCCACCGGAAGTGTGCAAGCGTCACATCCGGGAGCAAGCATGCGTTGCCATGGCTCCAGGCATGCGCACCTGCGGTTAGATACGCTTAACGAAACCCTGAGTTTTGCTCCATTTTTTTGATAGCCGTCCTTTTGATTTCTCTGTTACGTACACTCTTTTGGCATATCATTTAATATGTTCATTTTCTTTTTATAGTCTTTGTGGTGCTGGAGTTCTTCCACTTCCTTAATAAAGTGTAAATTTGCATATTTCCTAGAGGAGGGATGTGGCTGTAATCTCCTTACCTACTTAACTATCTTCTTATGGTTCCAGGAAAACTTCTCTCCAAAAGGTAGATAGCAAGTTCCCAGACTTAGTTTTGTCTTAGAAATATTGAAGTGGCCTTAGAAAAACATTGTAGTGTCCATTAATGACTTAACATAGAATGATAAATGTTTTGGCATGTTAATCCAAAAGCACAGAATTTAAAATGCAAATTACCATAATTTGGTATAAATTAATTTAAATTTATTGTGACTATTGACTTATGTTACTTGGATAAATCTATGAATCATAGATTGTGAAAGGCACAGCAATAAACGGTTGAGACATCTCTTTGTAGCGACATCCATTTAATGTTTAATTTTTTGAAGTGATGAGAGTGTCACTAATCAAACCTAAAAAAAAGAAGATCAGCATATTAAAGTTTGATTAGCTCTTTACATGATTCATGGAAATGAGATATTAATCAATGCATGAAGCTTAGCAGAACCACAGTATACCACTCAAACAGAGCACCTGCACAATTTAATTCGTGAGTGGATGAGATAATAATTAAAATCAAACAAGTTACAGCTCTTTGATTAACAGCAAACACGTCTTGTTCTAATGCAATCAAGATCTTTATGTCTCAGAGTCGGTTCAAAAATAACCAGAAGTTGTGTTTCAAGTAAATCTGTCACTTTTATTCTGACTTTTTCTTTTATCAAAATTTAGTCATCACAAAGGCTGTCTAAAAAAAATTGATACAACTTATGTTACAAAATTCTTAAAGATGCAAAACTATTTTATTTTAAAATTGTTATAATGGTAATGGTTTTACACTAATGGCCACTTTACACATCCCGATATCGGCGTCCAACTCCGATAAAAAGTCACGTGGTTCGTGCGTTGGCCCCGATATCGTTTGTGCGTTGTATGGTTTAAACGTCCAATACGATGCACGAATGATGCCAAAACGATATCGGGGATCAAATAAGCCTGCTCTCCAACGGCCCGATATTGGATGGGCGTTGTGGCAGTATCGTGCTGTGTAAAAGCCCAACAACGATGTGGAGTACAACTTCCCCTATTCTCTCCCATGTTAAATGGTCGTTCCTGGGTCGGCTGTACTAGAGGGCGTAGACATCGTAGTGGTGTTGCCTTCCGATATCGCGCTGTGTAACATCTCCTATGCGATCTTGGAATTCTGCCAAGAAAAAGCGCGCTCCCACGTCGTTGGCTCCAATATCGGACCGACGTTGGGACGTGTAAAGTGGCCATAGGTTGCTAAACTAGTGGAAGTAATTGAAAGCGTAAATTGTAAAAGTACAAATTTAATTAAGTTTAAAAAAGGTGGTAACACACATTTGTAGGTAAGTAAGGAAATAAAAAACATCTTAATTTAGTTATTAGAAAGAAGATATAAGCTGATTTAACATGGTAATAAACAAAGATGCGTTGTATGGTTGCTATTACAATTTGAAACCAATATTCAGTTATGTAGAGCAGAGAGAACCAGATCCAAAAGACATATCAAAATGTGCATAAATAATAATAATCTATAATCTATGTAAAAAAAACTGTAGGTAGACCATTCTGACAATTGCCATCTTTTAACTCAGAAAAGAGTTCAGAAATCAATATTTGGTGGAATAACCATGATTTTAAATCAGAGCTTTCATGCGTCTTGGCATGCTTTCCACCAGTCTTTCACACTTCTTTTGATGACTTTATGCCACTCCTGGCACAAAAATGTAAGCAGTTTTTCTTTGTTTGGTGGCTTGTGTATCTATATTCCTCTTGATTACATTCCAGAGGTTTCCAAGTGGTTCAGGTCTTTAGATTGAGCTGGCCATGACAGGGTCTTGATGTGGTGCTCCTTCATCCACACATTGATTGACCTAGCTGTGTGGCATGGGGCATTGTCCTACTGCAAAAAACAGTCCTCAGAGTTGGGGGACATTGCCTGAGCAGAAGGATGCAAGTGTTTTTCAAGGATAACCTTGTGTGCGGCTTGATTCATACGTCCTTCGCAAAGATTAACCTGCCCAATTCCAGCCTTGCTGAAGCATCCCCAGATCATCACCGATCCTCCACCAAATTTAAGAGTGGGTGCAAGACACTGTGGCTTGTACACCTCATCAGGTCTCTGTCTAACTATTAGATGACAAGGTGTTGGGCAAAGCTGAAAATTAGACTGATTAGAGAAGATTACCTTACTCTAGTCCTCTATGGGCTAATCCTTATGGTCTTTGACAACCTTCAGCCTGGCTCTCCTTTGCTTCTCATTGATAAAATGCTTTGGTCTAGCCTTACATGACTTGAGCCCTGCCTCTAATAGCTGTTACGAACTGTTCTTGCTTTGCACTTCACCCCAGCTGCCATTTGCCATTCCTTTTGCAGATCACTTAATGTCATACTGCTGTTGCTAAGTGACATTCCAATAAGATAAGGGTCATCCCAGTCAGTGGAGAGTCGCTTTCGCCCTCTACCAGTCTGTAGCTTTGTTGTCCCCAATGTCTGCTGCTTGACCTTGTTGTAATGGACAGCATCTTCAAAATTTTAAGAATGTAGGCAACATGACACTCACTATATCCCACTGTATCCCTCTGCTAGAAAAGCCAGAATTGACTCCTTATTTTCCTCACTCAAGACTTTTCTTTTTAAACACCTTTAGCATGGTTAAAAGTTATTTTTTTCATTCAAATTACTGTTAGGCTATTCCTAGCACTTGTTTTGCCATTCAGCTTGTTCTATTGCAAGAGGATTGTGAAGACCACAACAGTGTTTTTTATACGTTCCCTCACTAAATAAGATTTGATTCAGGTGATCACCTAATCCAAAGCAAAGCACATTAAGTAGAATGAGGTGAATTTTGGTTGGAATTCAAATGACACTGGAATGGCAGTCAGTCATATAGAGATGGGGATTTTTAGTAAACTGTGCAATGGTCTCTTAATTTTTGCTCACTGAAGTGCAAATTTGCATATTTCCTAGAGGAGGGATGCGGCTTTAAATCTCCTTATCTACTTAACTGTCTTCTTATGGTTGTAGGCAAACTTCTCCCCATAAGGTAGATAGCAAGCTCCCCAGACCTTGTCTTAGCCCATGCACACAGCCAGATCAGAATATTCCACACACTACACTGAAGAGGGGCAATTCCCCTGAAACGCAGTGTCTGTAGTTTGGGGTTCTGATCTGGCACAAATCCTTAGTCATGTTAAAAAGCTTGTCAGAAAGTTGATTATGACTTTGAGGAGCTACCTAAAGGTGGCGCAAGAGTACATCCACTTTCTCACTGGAGTGCAAATTTGGGTAAAATCCAGGGATTCTTCTGTTTAATTGTTCTCTTTCTGTGGATATATAGGGGTTCTTCAATCTTCTCTAGTTGTTGTGCCTATGAGAGAGGGTTTCCACTTAAATTATCTACTATATAATCTCCTAATCGTGTCTGTCTGACACCAAAATCGCGTGCCAGCACTCATTGGCTGCCACCAGCCGCGGCAACCAATAAGCGCCGCATATGCAAAAAGCCACGCACATTCAAAATTAGAAGATTATACAGTAGCTGTAACCTGACGAAAGGACGCATAGGCGTCGCTGTCGCCAGGCTACATGCGTACGGCCATGGCGACCACCGGCACCGGTACCCGCCGCCTCCCTCCTCGCCTTCTCGCCTCCCCCCTCGCCTCCCTCCATGCCTCCCTCCTCGCCTCCCCCCTCGCCTCCCGCTGTTCTGACCGTCTTCTCCCTGTATAGCGGTCATGTAACAGGGCGGGCTGATGTGACATCACACAGCCCGCCCTGCCACATGACCGATGTACACAGTGTGACACTGCAGAAGATGGGTGAGGACAGAGGGGGGTGAGGGGGACCCTGCCCCCCCGCAGCCATCCCGCCCCCCTGGCTCCATCCTGCTCCCCCCATGCAGCCATCCAGCTCACCTCCGCAGCCATCCTGCCCACTCCCACATCCATCCTGTCCCCCCTGGCTCCATTCTGCCCCCCCGGCTCCATCCTGCCCCCACCGGCTCCATCCTGCACCCCCCGGCTCCATCCTGCCCCCCAGGCTCCATCCTGCCTCTCTCACTCCATCCTGCCCCGCTCGCTCCATCCTGCCCTGCTCACTCCATCCTGGCCCCGCTCGCTCCATCCTGCCTCACTCGCTCCATCCTGCCCCCCGCCTCCATCTTGCCCCCTCAGCTCCATCCTGCCCCCCCATATCTATCCTGCCCCCCGCCTCCATCCTGCCCACCCCCGCAGCTGTCTTGCCCCCCAGCTCCATCCTGCCCCCCACACAGCCATCCTGCCCCCCCACATCCATCCTGCCCCCCCCGCATCCATCCTGCCCCCCCGGCTCCATCCGGCCCCCTGGCTCCATCCTGCACCCCCTTGGCTCCATCCTGCCCCTGCGCTTCATCCTGCTCCCCCCTGCCACCATCCTGCCCCCGCCACCATCCTGCCATCCTGCCCCCCACCACCATCTTACCCCGCCGGCTCCATCCTGCCCCATCGTCACCATCTGGTCCCCTGGCTCCATCCTGCCCCGCTGGCTCCATGCCCTGCCAGCTCCATCCTGCCCCCCCACCTCCATCCTGCCACCCTGGCTCCATGCCCTACTGCCTCCATCCTGCCCCCCTGCATCTATCCTGCCGCCCCGCATCCATCCTGCCCCTCCAGGTCCATCCTGCCCCCTGGCTCCATCCTGCTCTCCCGGCTCCATCCTGCTCCCCCCGCATGTATCCTCCACTCACTCCATCCTGCATCCCGCTCGCTCCATTCTGCCCCCGCCGCAATCCTGCACCCCCATCACCTTCCTGTTCCCCTGCCACAATCCTGCCCCCCCAATCACCATCATGCCCCCCTGCTCCATCCTGCCCCCAAGAAGTTAGTGGTCATGTGACCGATCAGCTGATCGGTTTCCCAGGCAACGACAAGTCCTAAAGGCCTGATGACCTAGAAGACGGGGGAGGAGCAAGCCGGCGGACAGGTGAGTAACCTCACTGAGGATTTTTTATTTTTACATTTACTGTGGAGGAGAGCGGGCCAGGAGGAGCAGCGGGGCCGCAGGGTGCGGAGTATCACCATATACTATAGTGCTGCTATACATGTACTGTAATGTACGGCCATGTACTATAGTGCTGTTATACATGTACTGTAATGTACCGCCATATACCATAGTGCTGATATACATGTACTGTAATGTACCGCCATATACTATAGTGCTGCCATACATGTACTGTAATGTACTGCCACATACCATAGCGCTGCTATACAAATATTGTAATGTACGGCCATATACTATAGTGCTGCTATACATGTACTGTAATGTATGGCCATATACTATAGTGCTGCTATACATGTGCTGTAATATACTGCCATATACCATAGCGCTGCTATACATGTACTGTAATGTACCACCATATACCATAGCACTGTTAAACATGTATTGTAATGTACCGCCATATACCATAGCACTGCTATACATGTACTGTAATGTACCGCCATATACTATAGTGCTGCTATACATGTGCTGTAATGTACCACCATATACCATAGCGCTGCTAAACATGAACTGTAATGTACTGCCATATACTATAGTGCTGCTATTCATGCAATGTAATGTACCACCATATACTATAGTGCTGCTATACATTTACTGTAATGTACCACCATATACCATGCTATATATAATATATATACACAGTATGTAGTTCACTCACGTTGACTGAACAAGTTCTGTCAGTCACAGTATGTCAACTACATACATATTCTAGATGCGTTAGAATCGGGCCACCATCTCTTGTGTCTATAAGATTCCCACATAGTCCAAAATGTGTTTTAAAGCAATACCTTAAATACTGAATTGTGGTGTTTTCCTTTATATAGACTTTTAATTAGTAAAAATGTGGTAATTTCTATATTTACTTGTGTTTTATTTTTGTTTTAATAATTCAATAAAATATATAAAACAAATAATACAATATAAGAAAAAGATGTATAGATCATTCAACTTCCCCTTCTGGAAGATATGTTTTTGGTTCAACTTTTACGAATATGTTTTGAAAAAACAGTACAGAATGAGTAAAGCCTACAAAATGAGGAATCGATTAGGCTTCATTTGATATGAATAAATGTTCTTTATAATTCACTGCCTGAACATTAGATATTACTCTACAAATTGATGTTATGCCAAAAATAATCAACTTTAAAGGGAATCTGTCGAGTCATTTTTCAGTATATTACTAATATTACCCTTGAATAGGGTCTGGGCAGACCTTTTCAAACCTTTTAAAAACATGTAAAATCATAATTGTACAATTTGTAGTTTTCTTGCGTAAACATTTTCACACCCTGCAGGGACCTGCTTCATTAGTCATGTCCATTACTTTCACAGCCGATTAGTCCAGCTTGTTCATTTATTATGCACTCCTTCTCAGGGAGGTCTCCCCTCCTTCCTGCCTCTGCTCTGCCTGTCAGGTTTCACTTTCATTTAGGAGCTTCTGATGAGGAGACGGTGGGAGAGTGTACAAGCACAGATCTGCCTTACCTGATCTAGATAAGGTGTGTACTCCATTTGTTTCTGTAAGCAGGTATCCCTGTTGTCATGTGACAGGTTCTGTGTTTTATTTGACCACTTATTTTGCTGCAAACAATGAGAACAGAGAGGAGGATACAACCCCCTTCCCGCCAATGTGAGTGATTTCTAATGATCTGTGCAGTGCAGTGATGTGAATATGTGATATGAATGTTATTCCTATGGGGATAAAACAGCAAATAACTCATTGTGATTGACAGACAAAAGAAATACATCAATAGAGAGAGTTTAGAGAGAGGAATTAGAAAATGATAGCAGTTACTATTGTGAGGCACCGCCGGCATGATCCTCATGGCCGGGGCGCATCACATGCAGGATCAAGGTATGATCCTGTGCACACTGGCCGGTTTGACTGTGATAATGCTGTGTGAACCGACTTTGAACACAAGGTTTCATGTTACTAATGAGTGGCTCATAAGAGCGAGGAGTCCATGAGGAAAGGGATGTAAGGGCTGAGTGCTGACAACCCGGAACACAGGGAGTTAACCTGAGCTGTGTGAAAGGCTGATTACCAGCAGCTAAGGGGGTGTGTCCAGTGTGGGTGTGGCCGGCACGATAAGAGGTCAGCCAGCTGAGTGATTGAGAGATTCATTCTCAGCCAGACATCAGCCTGAGAGGATGCGGGCTGATTACCAGCCTGAGAGCTGAGCAGAGCCAGTCTGTGTGAGGGACTGGAGATTGTGCTGAGACCAGCCAAGTGCAGAGCAGTCCAGAGGCTGTGTGAATGAAGGGAGCATGCTAGCTCCATGCCGGTGCCGAGGTCCGAGGTTGTGATAGCACCTGGTGGGGAAGCCGTGGCTGAACCCGGTGGATACTGGTCCGGGCGTGGGGTGAACCACGTCCGGGAAAGGAGCCTTGGGGGACGCTTGGTGGACCCGTGACACAGGTAGCGAGACCCGGATCCGTGCACGGTAAGACAGCGGTTCCCGTGTAACGAAGTGAGCTGTGTGTGAGTAATGCCAGGCGGGCATAACCGCTATTGGGTCCGACTAGGCAGTCGGTAAAGGACCCATTGATGTATGTAGGGGCGTAGGCAATTGCCCTGAATGTAAGATGATGACCTATGTAAGAACATTGTATAATAATGTGGGGAGAAAGTGACCCAGCCAGTATGGATGATGTTGGAGGCGTTCCGTCCCTGTGGGACGAGAGGGAGGCTTGCCCTGCTGCTTGCAGAGGGTACCTGTCCCTCAACCACGGCCTCTAATGGTGTGGGTGTGCCTGTGGTGCCAGACACAGGGGTAATAGGGCTCCTAGTAGGTAACGGATGAGGTTCCCGTGTACTATGGTTTGCCAGTCCCTGTAATGGGCCATGGAGGAGCCACAGTCCATGAATGATGGGCTGTGAGCGTGTGGAAGAAATGTATGTGATCCATGGACGTTTGAATGATGGATCACACATGGTATGTAAGGCCGGTCAGGCAGGAATCCTGACTACGGGGTAATGTTATGTCATCAAGCTGGGTGACTAAAGCCGGGTGGCAGGTACCGCCATTGGGACCCACAGGGCCCGTTGAGGCGTATGTAACGAAGGTCAGAAGCAGGGGTTCAAAAGGGCTCCTAGAGTGGGGACACCATGGTTGAACCGGGTGGACTCTGACCGGGACGTAGGCGGAGATACGTCCAGGAAGGAGCCGCTTGGGGATACATGACATACCCGGTACTCAGGTTGCTCAATCCCTGTTATGAACCCGGAGGGGTCATCATTGAAGTATAACAAATGTCTTTATCATAAATGTACTGTAAGATGTGTAAGTAGGCCGGAGGCCGTAGCTACCCCGGGAGCAGGTATTAGAGCTCCAA
This sequence comes from Allobates femoralis, assembly GCA_033576535.1. NCBI lineage: Eukaryota > Metazoa > Chordata > Amphibia > Anura > Aromobatidae > Allobates > Allobates femoralis. Next base: position 458,365,833 of record JARQOC010000005.1, on the reverse strand, counting down.
TGGGGAGAGAGTCATGGTTACAGGTCCCGGGTTATTGTGAATGTATATGTGCCATGTTCTATGTAATGTATGATGTATTTATGTAAAGTGTTTATAATCAATGTGCAATGTGGCAAACATGCTACCCGGGTTATGTTATTATATGTGAAAAATAAACAGGTAGACATTGGTTAAACTTATAAACACGTGTTTTGTCGTTATGCAAGCGGGTTCCCCGGTTGCTACCTCACATATGGTGGAGAATGCGGGCAAGGTTGCCCGGTGAGGAATGCACCCCGGTTACAAAGGGGGGTTGGTACAGCCAAGGGCTGTGGTATAGTGGCACCTGATATGGACATTCTTATAGGGACGATTCTGATTGGTGCACTATAAATGGACTTGGTTGCTATGGGCGACCGCACGACGCACCCCAGCCTCTTGCCGGTGACCCGGCGAGGTCACGAAGACATCGTACTCAAAGTACCTGGAGGCCCTAGGGGTCCCGAAGACAAAGTCGGCGCGGTCAAGGTTCCGGTGGCCTGAGGGGTCACGAAGTTGCCAAGACAGCGCCACATCCGGATGCTCTGAACTGTGTTTGCCCCTGCTGGTTTAAGCAAGGAGGGGGGAGGTTGGACAGGAGTCACAGGTGTGCAAACCGGGAGCGGTGCCACGAGTTGTTGTATGGTGGCCCGTCTCCTATGGCAGTGTGTTCATCCCCCACTGGTCTGAACAAGGAGGGGGGAGGTAGGACACGGTTTACCGGTGTCCTAGGTGTACAAGCCGGCAGTGTGTTTAGCCTTTATCCACAGGTGTGAGCAACACTGTCGCCCGACTTGTATGGCAGTGTGTTTAACCCCTACCCACGGGTGTAAACAAGGAGGGGGGTATGTGAGGCACCGCCGGCATGATCCTCATGGCCGGGGCGCATCACATGCAGGATCAAGGTATGATCCTGTGCACACTGGCCGGTTTGACTGTGATAATGCGGTGTGAAACGACTTTGAACACAAGGTTTCATGTTACTAATGAGTGGCTCATAAGAGCGAGGAGTCCATGAGGAAAGGGATGTAAGGGCTGAGTGCTGACAACCCGGAACACAGGGCGTTAACCTGAGCTGTGTGAAAGGCTGATTACCAGCAGCTAAGGGGGTGTGTCCAGTGTGGGTGTGGCCGGCACGATAAGAGGTCAGCCAGCTGAGTGATTGAGAGATTCATTCTCAGCCAGACATCAGCCTGAGAGGATGCGGGCTGATTACCAGCCTGAGAGCTGAGCAGAGCCAGTCTGTGTGAGGGACTGGAGATTGTGCTGAGACCAGCCAAGTGCAGAGCAGTCCAGAGGCTGTGTGAATGAAGGGAGCATGCTAGCTACATGCCGGTGCCGAGGTCCGAGGTTGTGATAGCACCTGGTGGGGAAGCCGTGGCTGAACCCGGTGGATACTGGTCCGGGCGTGGGGTGAACCACGTCCGGGAAAGGAGCCTTGGGGGACGCTTGGTGGACCCGTGACACAGGTAGCAAGACCCGGATCCGTGCCCGGTAAGACAGCGGTTCCCGTGTAACGGAGTGAGCTGTGTGTGAGTAATGCCAGGCGGGCATAACCGCTATTGGGTCCGACTAGGCAGTCGGTAAAGGACCCGTTGATGTATGTAGGGGCGTAGGCAATTGCCCTGAATGTAAGATGATGACCTATGTAAGAACATTGTATAATAATGTGGGGAGAAAGTGACCCAGCCAGTATGGATGATGTTGGAGGCGTTCCGTCCCTGTGGGACGAGAGGGAGGCTTGCCCTGCTGCTTGCAGAGGGTACCTGTCCCTCAACCACGGCCTCTAATGGTGTGGGTGTGCCTGTGGTGCCAGACACAGGGGTAATAGGGCTCCTAGTAGGTAACGGATGAGGTTCCCGTGTACTATGGTTTGCCAGTCCCTGTAATGGGCCATGGAGGAGCCACAGTCCATGAATGATGGGCTGTGAGCGTGTGGAAGAAATGTATGTGATCCATGGACGTTTGAATGATGGATCACACATGGTATGTAAGGCCCGGTCAGGCAGGAATCCTGACTACGGGGTAATGTTATGTCATCAAGCTGGGTGACTAAAGCCGGGCGGCAGGTACCGCCATTGGGACCCACAGGGCCCGTTGAGGCGTATGTAACGAAGGTCAGAAGCAGGGGTTCAAAAGGGCTCCTAGAGTGGGGACACCATGGTTGAACCGGGTGAACTCTGACCGGGACGTAGGCGGAGATACGTCCAGGAAGGAGCCCCTTGGGGATACATGACATACCCGGTACTCAGGTTGCTCAATCCCTGTTATGAACCGGGAGGGGTCATCATCGAAGTATAACAAATGTCTTTATCATAAATGTACTGTAAGATGTGTAAGTAGGCCGGAGGCCGTAGCTACCCGGGAGCAGGTGTTAGAGCTCCAATGGGGAGAGAGTCGTGGTTACAGGTCCCGGGTTATTGTGAATGTATATGTGCCATGTTCTATGTAATGTATGATGTATTTATGTAAAGTGTTTATAATCAATGTGCAATGTGGCAAACATGCCCTCCGGGTAATGTTATTATATGTGAAAAATAAACGGGTAGACATTGTTTAAACTTATAAACACGTGTTTTGTCGTTATGCAAGCGGGTTCACCGATTGCTACCTCACACTATACATATGGATTTTTGACCTGACAGATTCCCTTTAATTTTTAACTTGTTTAATAAAATCATAAATTATGTAGAGCAGACAGTTGTTCTTCTGCATGCATTACATTTTGTTCCTCATTTCCTGTATTTTCAGAGATAATATAAACAAGACAAAATTTAGAAAACCTTTAACGACGCATCAATTTAATTTATACAATTGCTGAGAATCCCAGTAGAGCAAAAACTTAATTTTAAGCAATGCAAGAATGAACATTCAGTTTGACCAATAAAGCTGTGCAAATAAAATTCAATGTTGAACATAATAGGACTTATTAATATTGAGGTAAAGGTAATTAAATGATAATATGAATGGCTGTACAAAACCAAAGATTAATTACAAAATTATCACAGAATACAATACTGTTCTAGGACTCATTCTCTGCAGGGATTAAACCCAGGTTGTCTCTTCTCTGCTAGAACGGGTTGTGATGAAATTGGCTCATGCAATTCGGTTACAGTTTTATTTCACAGATGAGATGTTAAACTTCCCCTAATTTATATTTTGCAAATGAACATGAAATCTCATGATTTGGGTTCATTTTAGACCCAGGGACTGCAGGTTAAAAAAAGTCTTAATTACAACTAGCCCTCCTCCTGTAAGGAATTGATGACTTTCCAATCAACCTGAGGCACATTATATGCCATATACTAATTACAACAAAACTCTCAATAGCCTCAAAAAAGTCTTAATTTAGAGACATTACAGAATCATTCCTTTTACAACTCAATACATCACAAATAACATTTATATATCAGAAAAACATCTGAAATTATTTAAAACTAGATGGCGGCCCTATTTTAAAGAATCGGGTAGTCTAGAATCCATATATAGTTTGTTTACTAATAGTTAGGGGAGTGCAGTGAAATGAATTGTGTGTATACAGGTGGCTCAGAGGGTAGCAGAGTATACGGTGGCTCAGTGGTTAGCACTGCGTGGTGGCTCAGTGGTTAGCACTGCGTGGTGGCTCAGTGGTTAGCACTGCACGGTGGCTCAGTGGTTAGCACTGCACGGTGGCTCAGTGGTTAGCACTGCGCGGTGGCTCAGTGGTTAGCACTGCGCGGTGGCTCAGTGGTTAGCACTGCGCGGTGGCTCAGTGGTTAGCAGTGAGTGCGGTGGCTCAGTGGTTAGCAGTGAGTGCGGTGGCTCAGTGGTTAGCAGTGAGTGCGGTGGCTCAGTGGTTAACAGTGAGTGCGGTGGCTCAGTGGTTAGCAGTGAGTGCGGTGAGATCGGTCAGTGCAGCGCCGTGGGCAGAGTGGTCAACGCAGCACCGTGGGCAGAGTGGTCAGCGCAGCGCCGTGGGCAGAGTGGTCAGCGCAGCGCCGTGGGCAGAGTGGTCAGCACAGCGCCGTGGGCAGAGTGGTCAGTGCAGCGCCGTGGGCTGAGTGGTCAGCGCAGCGACGTGGGCTGAGTGGTCAGCGCAGCACCGTGGGCGGAGTAGTCAGCGCAGCGCCATGGGCAGAGTGATCAGCACACAGATAAACACACACACACATACACACACTCCGCTATACTTACCACCGGCCCTGCGTCTTCCCCGCCGCCTTGATCCTGAGTCGACATGTCGCTGCCCCCGGACGACTGGATCCAACATGGCGTCTGGGAAGTCTGGCGAGACTTCCCGGACGCCATCTTGGACAAAGTATGTCGGCGGCCCCGGACGACTGGATCCAATATGGAAGTTTGGCGAGACTTCTTGGACGCTATATTGGATCCAGTAGTTCGGGGGCGGCGACATGTCGACTGAGGATCCAGGACGCAGGGCCGGTGGTAAGTATAGCGGAGTGTGTGTGTATGAGTATGTGACGGAAGTGCGGACAAAGTGACGGAAGTGCGGGCAAAGTGACGGAAGTGCCTACATACACACACATATATACACATACTGTACATTGCGTATGGAGGGGTGAGAAGAGCGAAGGCTGGAGGGCTGAGGAGGGGTGAGGAGAGCGGAGGCTGGAGGGCTGAGGAGGGGTGAGGAGAGCGGAGGCTGGAGGGCTGAGAAGGGGTGAGAGAGCGGAGGCTGGAGGGCTGAGGAGGGGTGAGAAGAGCGGAGGCTGGAGGGCTGAGAAGGGGGGAGGAGAGCGGAGGCTGGAGGGCTGAGGAGGGGTGAGGAGAGCGGAGGCTGGAGGGCTGAGGAGGGGTGAGAAGAGCGGAGGCTGGAGGGCTGAGGAGAGGTGAGGAGAGCGGAGGCTGGAGAGCTGAGGAGGGGTGAAAAGAGCAGAGGCTGGAGGGCTGAGGACAGGGGAGGCTGGAGGGCTGCGGACAGGGGAGGGCTGAGGAGAGGGGAGGCTGGAGGGCTGAGGACAGGGGAGGCGGGAGGGCTGAGGACAGGGGAGACTGGAGGGCTGAGGACAGGGGAGGCTGGAGGGCTTAGGACAGGGGAGGCTGGAGGGCTGAGGACAGGGGAGGTGGGAGGGCTGAGGACAGGGGAGGCTGGAGGGCTGAGGACAGGGGAGGCTGGAGGGCTGAGGACATGGGAGGCTGGAGGGCTGAGGACAGGGGAGGCTGGAGGGCTGAGGACAGGGGAGGCTGGAGGGTGAGGCTGGAGGGCTGAGGAGAGAGGAGGCTGGAGCGGCGACATCACGCCACCTCTCCTCCTCCTACAGGCTGCATACCTCTCTCCCTCGGTGTAGGCTGCACAGCAGCGGTGTCCATATTCCCGGGGCCACTTGGCCTCCTGCTGTCCGGCAGAGGGCTGAGCCCCGGAGGCTGGTGGCAGTGCAGGAGCGGAGGGCGGTCCGTGCGGCCACCATTGCGCAGCCCCGGGCGCCAGAAGTGAGGGGGAGAAGCCTGCACTTGTGAAAGCAGCCGGAGGTAATGCCGGTCGTCTCCCGAAGTGGTGTGTGGCGGGCGTGATGTGTGGGTGTTTTGGGCGGTGTAGGGGCGGCCGTAAGCGTGGCGGGGCTGGCTGAGTCCCGCTCCGCTCACGGCTGCCATCTTGGTCCACCCTCAGCGGGTGTAGTGCCCAAGCCACTTCCGTCGTGTGACGTCATTTTTGTCCCTTGAAGACAGAAGTGGCTTCGGCTTTTATATATATGATATATCTTCCTATTATTTTTTTACATATAGACACAAATATACATTAATCCAACACATCTTTTGGCTGTTTGTACAGTACATTATGACAAAGTCTTGACACACATATGTAGCTATTTTAATGTAAGTGATTAAACTACCGTATATACTCGTGTATAAGCCGACCCGTGTATAAGCCAACCCCCCTACTTTTGCCCCCAAAAGCTGGGAAAAGTTATTGACTCGCGTATAAGCCTAGGGTATGAAATGCAGCAGACCCCCATCCTATTATATAGCCCAGCATCACTGGTATATAGCGCCCCTCAGCAATGGTATACAGGCCCCTCAGCAGTGGTATTATACAGGCCCTCAGCAGTGGTATACAGCCCCCTCCCTTGTATCAGGCCACTCAGCAGTGGTATACAGGCCCCTCAGCAGTGGTATACATGGCCTCAGCAGTGGTATACAGGGCCCCAGCTGTGGTATACAGGGCCCCAGCAGCGGTATACAGGGCCCCAGCAGCGGTATATAGGACCCCACCTGTGGTATACAGGGCCCCAGCAGTGGTATACAGGCCCCCAGCAGTGGTATACAGGGCCCCAGCAGTGGAATATAGGGCCCCAGCAGTGGTATATAGGGCCCCAGCAGTGGTATACATGGCCCCAGCAGTGGTATACAGGGCCCAGCAGTGGTATACAGGTCCCCAGCTGTATTACACAGGGCCCCAGCAGTGGTATATAAGGCCCCAGCAGTGGTATATAGGGCCCCAGCAGTGGTGTATAGGGCCCCAACAGTGGTATATAGGGCCCCAGCTGTGGTATATAGGGCCGCAGCTGTGGTATACAGGGCCCCAGCTGTGGTATACAGGGCCCCAGCTGTGGTATACAGGGCCCCAGCAGCAGTATACAGGGCCCCAGCTGTGGCATACAGGGCCCCAGCAGCGGTATACAGGGCCCCAGCAGCGGTATACAGGGCCCCCTCCCTTGTATCTGGCCCCCAGCAGTGATATCCAGCCCCCCTCCTTAGTATGTGTCCCCCAGTCTGCGGCACCTGTTAAAATAACAAAAATTTCATACATCACCTTTCCGGCGCCGCTCCTCCACTCCTGGCTTCTTCCTGCTTGTGCCGGCTTCTAGTGCTGTGACCGGGCGCAGGAGATGACGTCATCGGCTGCGCCCAGTCACATGACACCGACACAAGCAGGAAGAAGTCGGGAGACGGAGGAGCAGCGCCGGAAAGGTGATGTATGAAATGTTTGTTATTTTAACAGGTGCAGCAGCCTGGGGGACACACACTAAGGAGGGGGGGCTGGATATCACTGTTTGGGGCCAGTGTAGTGCAAGAAGCACCGCTCCCCCCGCCGCTGATGGACGGGGGGATGCTGTGCATATTCATTACACTAATGAGGCGGCCCCACGTGACCTCCTGCGGTCACTGCGGCCCCCTCCTGCCTCCTCCAGCCCCTGGTCACAGCCCCCCCCACAGCATACCGAGTAACTCGAGTATAAGCCGAGGGGGGCACTTTTCAGCAGAAAAATTGTGCTGAAAAACTCAGCTTATACTCGAGTATATACGGTATATCTGCTCTGTTCTGCATTAAGTCTATTTAAAAAGTTAATATAAAAGGTGGAAAAGGTGCATAACCCTCCCCTACCAGTCTCTCTCTCTTTCTCTCTCTCTCTCTCTCTCTCTGGATAGATAGATAGATAGATAGATAGATAGATAGATAGATAGATAGATAGATAGATAGTATAGATAGATTGATTTGAAAAAATGCTGCAGCACTCTGTCATAAGATGTATCTTTATGCCTTTATTTCGGCCACAGGTACCATTGGTTGCCCAATGGTACTTGTGGCCGAAATAAAGGCATAAAGATACATCTTATGACGGAGTGCTGCAGCATTTTTTCAAGTATATACATGTGCTGGGAAGACAGCTGGTAATGGTACCGGTGCTGCTGGACAGACCCCCGGGGTGATGGCGAAACAGCAAGTTGATTTCACTCCCCGTAGGTGGAGCGGCATCCTCAGGGCAGTAGTGGATGTTGGGAGTTGTGGGACAGTCTTTGATTTACACAGACACAGCTACACTAGGCCTTGTCACTTGTTCTTCTCATGCTGCGGTCGGCGGCTCCTCAGGTGCAGGCAAATAAAGCACAACACACAGTCTTTAACTCTGGACGGGTTTACTGGCAGTTCTTCAAAAAGCACAGTCTTTTCGGGTCTTCCTGGCCTGGGTAGTCGCTGGAAGTTAGGATGCTGCACGTGAAACTCTCAGTGGAATGCCTGCCATTCCTGTCCAGTCCCTTTCTGCGCTTTATCCTGTCTCCCTCAGCGCTCCCACACGCAGAGCCTGAAGCCGGCTCCCACAGATCCTCTGAGCGCCTCCTCTTGTGACCATATACGGTGCCTTTTTCTGGATGTAGGCCACGACTTCCTAAAGAAGCTCAGGCCTCCTGTTTGGCAGCTCTGGGGTGGACACCCACACCGCTCTCGGAGCCGGTCCTCCATTCCGGGTCTGAACCCCTCCGGTTGGTAGTCGTACCGGGTCCGAGTTTGGGTGCACCGTAATCCTGGTGCTTCTGGGGTCCCTTTTTGCCCAGACAGCTCCTCTGCCGTCCTCTACTCCTTGCTCCCCAAAGGAGCTCTTCCACTCACTAACTCTCCTCCCACCCACAGACTTTTCCACCCTGTCACTCCTCCCACAGGACTGGGTCCTCCCTAAAGTGGGTCCACCCATGATCCCCTACCTAGGGTGTGTATGGATGCGTGTCATGAGGGTCCTTTATGCAGCATCCTAATTCCTCAGCCACAAGAATACTACACACTCTTTTATGGGTGCAGTACCCCTCCGTGGCATCTCAACCAGTGGGGCGCCACATTCCCCCTTAGTTAAACTCACTCGTCCGTGAGTGACCTGACTTGGTACAGATTAAAATTTTTACATTTTTATTAACACATAAACAGTAACCATACTCAGTGCTTTTCTTCCCTTACGGGAGGTATTTTTACTTTTAATGTTACCGGGTCAACAGGACCAACACATGAAAAATAGAAAAAATTCAAGACATTCAAATCCAGCCAAAATGGGACCAGATTACAGTCCCGATGGTAGTGTCCTTCACTTCTGTAGTGTCCATATCACCACAGGGCCACTGAAATGCACACATTATAGAGTCCTATGGCTTAATGGGTGACAGTCCAGAGACTCAACATATCAGACAGTTCACATATTGCAAATTTGCATCAGATGCAGCACACAATGATAACTATATACAACGGGTGACTCATAATCTAGTCCACTATTCTGTACACCCATAGAGCGTACCACCCTCTGGGAACAAGGTGCCGCTCATAGTTCACTTTATCAAAATGATTCAGGTTTCTGTCCGTGTGCCCTTTGGGGAGATGAGCCTCCACATCTCTCCTGCTCACAAAGACCTCCTTATAGAGGCTTGGTTCTCGGATGAAACCCCACCCATTGTCCAAATTAAAAACTGTCACTATATCTGTCTTATGGTCTTCTGATGACACAGGTGGCAGTCCTCGGGCTCGAGTTCTTGCAAGCAGATTTTCCTGCTCCTGGGCCCCCCATCTCTCACGGCAGCGCTGTCTTTCCGCCTGGTCGACCAGAATCCTCTGTTGGGCAAAGTCATGCTGCTCCGGGGCTGGAACTGGAGCACGGTCCTGTGTCCCGATTATGGAGGCGGCTCTGACCTGCCCAACTGGTTGGTGCTGGTGACGATCCCACCATAGAGCGTGGGGCCCAGATGCTCCGACTTCCTCGTTACTGCCGGCCTCATCCTCCTCAGATTCTTACTCCGCGGAATCTGGCTGGCTGGATGGCTCCTCGATCACGGCCTCCACCACCACATCGGACTCTCCCGTGAGATCCTCCAGGAAATCCTCCTCAGGTTCGGCTGGCTCCTCCGGCTTGGCTCTGGTCACATCATCACTGGCAGGCACTTCGGGGACCTCTGGCTTGGTGCGGGGCCCAGAAGCTCCGACTTCCTTTTCGAGGATGGGCCGTGGGTCCAACTGTTGGCCGCAGCTGGCAACCTCGGGCTCACCCATGGCCTGGTCTCTCGCCCTCGGCTCCAGCTTTGGATCACTACTGGACTCCCTCTGTGCAGCCTGCCAGGACCGCTCAGTGCGGACATATGTGCTCCATCGCCTAAAGTTCCAGTCCAACCAGCCATGGTCCAGCCAGGTACAACTTGGCAGCTACGGATTGCCACCAACCCCCAGCTGCCCCGTTGTACCTGGCTGGCAACCAAAAATACAGCAAAGCCTTTTTTTTTCTAGAACTAATTCTAGAAAATAAATTATGTGGGGCTCCCCCATATTTTTGGTCCAGCCAGGTACAACTAGGCAGTTGGAGGCTGGAATCCGCAGCATGGAGAGGCCCAAGCGTTCTGGGCCCCCCATGCTGCGAATTGCAGCCCGCAGCCGCCCCAGAAAATTGCGCATTGATTGAAGCGCCATTTTCTGGCGCTGTACCCTGACTTTTCCAGTTGCCCTGGTGCCGGTGGCAAACTGGGTACTAAAGGGGTTAATGCCAGCTTTTTTATTGGCAGCTGGCACTAAGCCCGAGATTCATAATGTCGGGCCAATGTTAGACCCGGCCATTAGGAATCTCTAATAAATAGTCAAAAAATTACACCAGAGAAAAATCTTTTTATTTGAAAAAAAACACAAACGAAATTCGGACTCCATCTTAATTATAAAGATCTGACGTAGTCCACAACGAAGGTCCCACGACGCTCGATCGCCTCCGACGTAGTCCACAACGAAGGTCCCATGACGCTCGATCGCCTCTGCTCAATCCAGAGACTGCAGCAAGGGATCAAGTGTCCTCTCCCTACAGTCTCTGGGGTCAGAGTTATGGTGCACTGTATGGCAATGATCCGTCATACAGTGCACCATGACTATGATCCCAGAGACTGCAACAAGAAGATGCTTGATCCCTTGTTGCACCCATCCATCCACCCATGCACCCATCATCCACGCACGCTGACATCCACGCACGCATCCACGCACGGTGACATCCATGCACGGTGACATCCACGCACGCACACATCCACGCACACTGACATCTACGCTCCCACACATCCACGGGCACGCATCCATGCACGCATCCACGCACGTTGACATCCACACACGGTGACATCCACACACTGTGACATCCACACACTGTGACATCCACACACGCACACATCCACGCACGCACACATCCACGCACGCACACATCCACACACGGTGACATCCACACATGGTGACATCCAACACGCACGCACGTCCACGCACGCACAACCACGCACGCACACATCCACGCACTTCCACACACGCATCCACACACGCTGACATCCACGCACACATCCACGGACGCACATCCACGGACGCATCCACGCAAGGTGACATCCACACGCGGTGACATCCACACACGCACACATCCACGCATGCTGACATCCACGCACACATCCACGCACGCACACATCCACGCATGCACATCCACGCACTTCCACGCACGCACACGTCCACGCACATCCACATCCATGCACGCTGACATCCACGCACGCACACATCCACACACGTTGACATCCACGCACGCTGACATCCACACACGCTGACATCCACGCACGGTGACATCCACACACGCACACATCCACGCACGCACATCCACGCATGCTGACATCCACGCATGCCAACATCCACGCACTCCGACATCCACGCACGCCAACATTCACGCACGCACGCATCCACGCACACATCCACGCACGCACATCCACGCATGCTGACATCCACGCATGCCGACATCCACGCACTCCGACATCCACGCACGCCAACATTCACGCATGCACGCATCCACGCACACATCCACGCACGCACATCCACGCACGCATCCACGCACACATCCACGCACGGTGACATCCACACACGCACACATCCACACATGCACATCCATGCACGCTGACATCCATGCACGCTGACATCCACGCACGCAGACATCCACGCACATCCACGCACACATCCGCGCACTTCCACACATGCGCACATCCACGCACACGCATCCATGCAGTTCCACACACGCACACATCCACACATGCACATCCATGCACGCTGACATCTATGCACGCTGACATCCATGCACGCTGACATCCACGCACGCAGACATCCACGCACATCCACGCACACATCCGCGCACTTCCACACATGCGCACATCCACGCACACACATCCATGCAGTTCCACACACGCACACATCCACGCACGCACATCCACGCACTTCCACGCACGCACATCCACGCATGCACATCCGCACACTCATCCACGCAAGCACACATCTAGGGACGCACATCCACGCACGCATCTACGCATGCTGACATTTGCGCACTGTGACATCCACGCACGCACATCCATGCACGCTGACATCCACGCACGCTGACATCCATGCACGCTGACATCCATTCACGCTGACATCCACATCCATGGACGCTGACATCCATGCATTCACCATCCATCCATCCACCCACCCATCCATCCACCCATCCATCCATTCATTCATTCTTACCCACCAATGAGGAGGAGGAGGAGACACACCAGATCTGCAGAGGAGACTGTCGGGCGGGTGCACTGGCGCATGCAGCCCGCCGGAGGCCGGAGTAGGTGAACGGGGCACGGGGTGGGGGTTTGAGCAGGGAAGAGGGGGGTTTGAGCAGGTGGTGGGGGGGTTTGAGAAGGGGGGTGTTTGAGCAGGGGTGGCAGGGGTTGAGCAGGCTGACCGGCGGGTGCACCGGCGGTGCAGCCCTCCAGCAGATAGGAGGGGGGCGAGTAGATGGCGGGGACGGGGGTGGGGTGGAGCGGAAGCCGGACACAGGGGGGGTCAGGACACAGGGGGAACTGTGGAGGAGGGGGCGGGAGTGCACAAGGATGACCAGCGGGTGCAGCCCGCTGGCAAATAGATAAGAATAGGAGGGGGGCGGATGGATGGCGGGGACGGGAGGGGGGGCCCTGATGAGTCCTGGAGCGGGAGGGGGCTGAGGAGGGGTAGGGCACCGGCTGATCCACCCCTCCAGATCTGATTGGAGAGCTCCAATCAAATCTGGAGGGGTGAATCGCTATGATTCGCTCCGATCGGCAGTTTCACTTTTACACTGCTGATCGGAGGGGTCCTGGGCATGGGGGGGTTAATCTACCTCCTGTGGGGTCAACTACAGGTTGTCACAGAGCAGCAGCAACTGTGACACCTGAGTGACCCGGCTCACAGGAGGTGCAGCAGCTCAAACACGCCAGGAAATTGTACAACGTCCTGTGTCGGGAACGACCAGAAACCCAGGACGTTGTACAACGTCCTGTGTCGGTAAAAGTCCCTTTAAATGCTGCCACTGCGTGGTAGCAACTGCCTGGCAATGGGGATAATTGTGCCTGTTGCCATGACATTGCTACAAAATGGCGGCATGTAAATAGGGAAGTCCCTCCAGTGTCCTGCAGTTGACTCAGATACCTGTTTCTGAGCCGTGCTAAAAAACCGAAGGCAACACAAAGGCACAATTGCCATGGTAGTGGTGTCTAAACGGGGCACAGGGATGGAATTTGAACCACCTAGTGAATTCCCAAGGGCATGACATAGCCCCATCAGCGATCATTAATGGGCGCTACTGTGTTACGATTGGTTGTCCCTTCACAGACCGCCATGTTGGATGAGCTGTCACTTCAGCACTAGATGCATCAGACCCGTCTGAACAATCCATACATCAATGCAATTAGGCGGCCACTCAATATAATGTTCCCAATCTCACGCCACACATGACAGTGAATACATTAGCGTACACTGCGCACATGGCTACCATACATAACGCCCTGCAATGCGTGATTGTTTGTGACGCAGAAGTGTTTATTTGGCGTCTGCCATTGCTCCTACCGCGACTTTCAATTTGTGAGATTTACTATGCGCCGCAAGTGGGCGTTCTGACGTCATGACGCTTCTTTCACTTTCACTCTGCCTGCAAGGTGCCTGTTCCTCCCCTGCACATAGCAGTAGAGTAATAGCCACCACACAGTCCGCAGCACCGTGGAGAATGGCGGAGCTTTTGGTGCTCATAGACTATTGTGACCGCCAGGACTACTGGTGCCACCATCACCAGCAGCACCCACGGCTGCGCAAGTGCAGTATCCTGAGGCGCATCCAGCGGGCCCTGCTCCACAGACTGGGGGTGGAGAGGACCTTCAAGCAAATCCAGAAAAAGATTGCGGACATGAAGCATAAGTGCCCAGGCCGCATTGTGGACATCCGTGCCAGGATTACAAGGCTGCGTGGTGAGTATGTTTTGTTGACCAACACATAACTTCACACGTACATGTAGCAAACAACACACCAATGTTTTTTTCTTGGCCAACAGAAGCAAATGTGTATTTGGGGACCATGGTGATGTGTCAACAATGTGCCGTGCCTTGTCGCTTACCCCGAAACATGAAGATGTATTAAACACACATTTGGGCCACAAATGTAGAAGCCTACACTCAGCCTTGACCTCACTAGATTTGCCGTAATGGTGTATCCAGAGTGTAAATGTGCCAAGCATATACCAGTGCCATGTTAAACACACACATGACATCCTGCAATACATATGTGTCACCTGACACACGGAACAATGTAGCCACACAATCATGTCTCAAATGGACACTCACTACGACATGTACACTATGTGTAGCCAACCATGGTGCAAACACTAGCAGATTAATGACATATCTACACTTTAAAACACTAGCACCTACCATGTGAAGGCAGGTTTGGCGACAAACAAACATATCTGGCCACTGTAGTTGTACTCCTGTCACCAACCATAGTGTGGCCTACCCAGAGTACATGGCTACAACATGACCTTGTACCCTATCTGTCATGCTTGAACTACATGTTACAACATACAGAAGGTGGCCTCCCTATGGTCTTTTCCTTTGTTTTGAAATCTGTCTCATCCTGTTTTACTATACAGATGATGCTGAGTCCGCCTCGGGAGAGGAGCCCCATGGCCCACTGGCACCTGGGCCCCCTACACTACCGGTCCCCGAGGGCCCAGCAGCACCCTCCCCACCCGTGACTCCACCATACCCAGGGCCAGAGGGTAAGCACATGGTGGCACCTGCAGTGCCTGAATCTTTCTCTTCTTCCAGTCCTGGCCCCCTTGTGCCACACAGCCCCATCCTGTGGCCACACCCCCCCAGACCTGTAGTAACAGCACCTCCAAGTGTGTGTAGCTCTGTGAAGAGCCATGTGGAGGCCATGTCCCCTCATCCTCCAATTGCACCTGGCTTTGTTAGTTATGGTGTTAATTGTTGTTCTTGATGCATACGGCCTTTACACTGGTTTTTGGGTTGGGGGTCTGTGGACATCAGTATTTGATATTTGTGACCTGCTTTTCCATTATATTACTTGCAGAGGTTGAAGGTGCACAGGCTTGTGGCTGGAAGCTAAGCCCATCGCCATCACCTCTGCATGGCAATGCTGATGGGGAGGAAGAGCGTAAGTACTATTATGTAGTGTGAGTCATAAATGCATGTCTTGCTACTGTATTAAACTAATGTCTGTCTAATTGCCCCTACAGGTGTCCCTACTATACTGGACCTTGCTGTGGCACACCAGGAGGTGGGGGAACTGCTGGAGAGAGCACACCAACGCGGGCAGCGACATCTTGCCCAGTTGGATGCCATGATTGCCGCCCTCCAGCGACAATATGGAGGCATGGCCTTCCAGGCACCCACCCAGGATGAATAATGGCCTAACATGCCCATGCCTACTGTGGTCCATGTTGGACATTTTGTTACAGACGTTGCCTTATTGGCATTTGTTGTGTTTTTACGCCCCGTTGGGCTATTTTCTGAAAGTGTCCCACATTGAGACCGTGGGGAGTGTGTTGTGGCTCCTCCTCAAACAAGGCACAATTGTCTAGTGTTTGGCCACTGTGTGCCACACATGTTGTGTGAGAATTAAACCTTTTGGCCTTAAATCCTGTGTGCTCCTCGCTGACAACACACACGTTTGGGTGAGACCCTGCAAATGGAAATATCAGTCAGACCCATATTTGGCTTCCTGCTTGATGTTGGTACATATTTCACCAGACCACATCGTGTCCCATCACTCCCGCCATTAGCCAAAATGTGGGCTCAATGTCACCCAAAATTTTCAACACATCCAGACGCCCACTCCACACACTTGTGTTGGTAACACAGAGAAGGACATTTTCCAATACAACTTTTTTATTCAGTTGTTTTGGCTTAGATTTTTACCAAGTGTGTGAAAGGAAATTAACATACTAAAAAAAAAAAATGCGGCCACGTTGGCACAAACCCAACAATGTGCACTTAAAGGCCTGTAAGCAGTCCATTTGGGCAACACAGTGCATTGGCTAGTAGTGTCCGATGTCATCATCATCCTCTCCTGGATCCGACAATGGCTCCTCCCCACCCTCTCATGGTAGACCCACCCCCCTGAGAGGGTGCTTGTCTTCTGGACGATCTTCTTTGGGGAGGTGGGGTATCCGGAGGTTGGGTCCTCCTCACTCTGCGTTGGGCGGGTGCAGTGGGCAAAGGGGTGGTCTTGAGGGGGAGCGTCATCATCCCCCCCATCACAGGGACCCATCTACGCCCGCCTCCAGGACACGAGTAAAGGCCCGCTCAGCGATGTGTCTCTGGCTCCATCCACCCCAGCATTTCACTGGCCATGTGGCCGAAACCAGAGTTCTTTCTTCGTCAAGCAGCTCTTTTTTGGCCCAGGTACCCAGCTCCATATTAGGTGGGGCAGGTGTTCTCCTTCGCCGAATTGCAGAGCTGGGCCCTGGGGCCAGCTCCCTACCACTGGTTCCGGCCACTGGCTCTCCCGCAAATGTAGTAGGGAGAGCCTCGCCAGCTGCTGAGTCGTCATCACTGGAGCCAGGCAGCTGAGGGGCCTGCAAAAGAAAGCAGAAAGAAAAAAGATCAAAACCACGAAGCGCTAACATTGATGTCAAGCGTAAAAACCCATACCCACGCTCCACCACACAACATAACTTCTCCCAAAGCAGGAAATAAATAACAGGAGCAAGGTTCAAATGGGTAACACTAGTGATCCTTACTCACCTGCGCCAGCAAACACTGTAGGAAAATATGAAACAAGAACACCTAACCACACCAAAAAAACATGTTATGTGCCCACATGAGCTTTATGCTGCCTTGTACCAGCTGGGAGGCCATGCTGGGCAGCCTTACATTTACCAAAATTAAGGAAACTTCCAGCTGCAAATTCAAAACAGTCAATGGGCCAAAGGCATGAAACATGGCTGTGTTCCATTGGTCATTTGTGTCAAATTGGCCAAAAACAAGCCAAATCTGACATTTTTATCACAATATCAACCCCCAAATAGAAAATACACCTAGCTACTGTAATGTGAAGGACTGGGCGATCATCCGTTGTAGGTGGTTCACGGAATGTGTGGAAA
This sequence comes from Allobates femoralis, assembly GCA_033576535.1. Classification (NCBI taxonomy): domain Eukaryota; kingdom Metazoa; phylum Chordata; class Amphibia; order Anura; family Aromobatidae; genus Allobates; species Allobates femoralis. The sequence continues at coordinate 458,348,674 of JARQOC010000005.1, read as the reverse complement.
TGCCACTGTTGGCACATACCCAAAAAGCAAATAACTCCACACATGAACAATTCTAACTTACCACCAATGGAGAAGTGTGCTTCGGAAAAGCATGCAGCCAAAACACCTGTGTAGCAAACATGGTGCCCCCCCAAACACAATTACCCACCTCCTGCAGAGGGGATGTTTCTTGGGCTGGGCCTACAGTAGAAGGCGCGCAGGCACATGCTGCTCTGCGTGCCACACAAGCTCTCTTGGCCCAGGGAGAAGGTGAGGAGGTCATAATACCACAAACTGGGCTTTGGGACCTCCTCACCTCCAGCCCTGGGCCGTGCCTCGGTGTATTGCCTGTGAACTCGCTGGAACGTGGAGCGCAGACCTTTGATCTTATCATATATTTTGCGCGCGTCCCAACTCTTGTTGGGCCGGAGGCATTGTGCCAGCTCAACAAGAGGCTTGTAGGCCGCAGTCCTCGCTGCCGCATTGTGATACTGAGGCAGCGCCGTCCGCGACAGGCACTCGTGCTCCTGATACAGGGCAAGGGGTTGGGTCACAAACTCTGAATACCCAGCCATCTGTGGAAAAATCAAATATATAAACATTCATGTGCAACACATGGGCAGCATACATCGCACAAAAAATATGATAAACAACCACTCAGGTTGCACGAAACAAACATGTGTGGATGATGTATGTTGGCATGTGGTACACCCTTGCAGAAGGAGCATTCAATAAGCTGTGATGTGAAGTGATATATGACTGTGGTCTTTATTACTTAATATTATTATATACTTAGTATTATTAATACTGTAATACTTAGTATTATTAATAATACTTTGTATTATTAATACTGTAATTTCCTCCGGGATCAATAAAGTTTATCTTATCTTATCTTATCTTATTTTAAAAATTTAACAAAGGGAAAAGATGGGCCAAGATCATAGTCCACACCACAAAGGCGACACTGAAGTAGCACAACACAACAACGTTGCGAACTGCACATAAACATGGCTACATAACTATTTAACAATGTATAATGCAGAGAGTTTGGCTTGTTAGGCTACCTTCACATTTGCATTCCCCTCTGCAGCGTTCTGCGTAGGGGATCCGCAATGTGCCTGCAGCACCGCAAGCCTCTATCTTTATAATGTGAGTGCACGGTGCTGCGCATGACTGTGCACACCCATCCACTGTCATATGAGATCTGTGCGCAGGCGGATGGCTGCACACAAATCACCCAGTCTCGTCCGCACCATGAACGCGACATGTTGCATTTCTGGTGCAGACAAGACTGGGTGATTTTTGCGCAGGCATCCGCCTGTGCACAGATCACATATGGCAGTGAATGGGTGCGCACGGTCATGCGCAGCACCGTGCGCTCACATTAAAAAGATAGGGGCTTGCGGTGCTGCGGGCACATTGCGGATCCCCTTCGCAGAAACACTAGTTTCAAGACACTAATTACACTTCCACATGGCGCTACCTGAACTGACTTACATTGCTCCCAAGCTGCATGTAGCTACAGAAACAGCGTCTCATCAAAAGCAAGAGCAGGCACAAAACATAACCATGGGACTACACTTACCACCGATCCAACAGAGAAAGGAATCGTAGACACCACTAGCTCAATACACATTCCCTTCTGGACAGGGGATGCCCGACAAGAGGGGAAATTTATCCTGACCCAAACCAATCATCATACACAAATTAGGCACATTACTTGGCAACACCGGTGATCGCCCATGCGCCTGCTGATTATGTGACGACAAAGCGTGGTAATTGGTTGCTGATTATGTGACGACAAAGCGTGGTGATTGGTTGCTTTCACACAGAAAAAGAGCTCACGGCGGATGGGCGTCACGCTTGCTGCCCAGAGTCATTAAGTAAGTATTTGTGTGCAGACATGGAGGTATCAGCGTCTCGAAACAGTACGCCACATTGCCTTTCGGAACGCAATAGTGCACTGTTTGTGATGCCCATGTGTTTTCTGTTTAGTTCAGCTCCAAAAAAAAAAAAAAAGGCTTAGCAAAGCCAGTTGTGCACCTACATTGCCACATTATATTTTTCTAAGTAATGTGTTTGTTTCCATTTGCCATACAGGATCATGGCTGCTGGATGCTTGAGTGTTTGCAAATATGGGCAATTTAGCAGAGAAATCATACTGTTTGGGATCAACACACACTGGGACTTACATGGCTAGGATCAGGCATGGATTGAGGCTTGAGGCAGCACAGAATGTGTAGATGTGGAGGTCCCCCCTTGCAAACATATGTGGGCCGCCATCACTACAGGATGAGTCATGTATACTCTTCTTCGTGGCATCTGCGATTACTCACCCACAAAGGCTGTGGTACGTTCATATTTACAGACTGTAGAAGTGTAAATATATGGTTTCCTACATTGTTTGTCTAACTTGTATAGACGTTCTTTGTGGTGACACATGTACATTTTTTACACAGATATGGCCTGATGTTTAACTTTTCTCACTGCTAAAAAGTATAGAAGGATGGACGGGGCTGATCAGTGAGTTTTTCTCCTTTGTTTCCTGGCCACTTGGGCTTGATGGGCTTGCAATGGTAAAAAGGATGTGTGTTGTGCACACACGACTGTTTGAATATGCTTTTCCCTAGTGGCCAGTCAAAGTATTGTGTGGCTTACTTTACATGCAAACATGTGACCATATTGTTCTATTTATTGATGATTTATTTTTATCACATACAGGTGCTGATACACGAGATACAGAATAATCGTGATCGACGTGTTATCGTGCCTCTTGCGTTGGTGGAAGAGCAACTGTGGATGGAGGATAGATATGAAAGGTTGATGTGTCGCAGACAACAGCGTCTGTGGAGTCGGGATTGGCTTTGCCACCGGGACATCCGGAGCCACATGTAGCTGTTGCGTGAGCTGGAGGATCATAATCCGCGTGATTTCCAAAACTACTTCCGTATGTCCGAGGACTCTTTCACCTTCCTTTTGGAGTGCGTAGGGCCAATGATAGCCCGTCAGGACACTGTCATGAGTCGATCTGTATCAGCTGAGGAGCATTTGGCAATTACTTTGCGGTTCCTGGCTACAGGCCGGTCAAGGACCGACCTCACATACACGTCACGTGTATCACTGTTTCTGCTGAGCCGCCTGATCCCTGAGACATGTGAGGCCATCTGGAGTGCTCTACTGCCACCCTACATGAAATTGCCAGAAACACCCGCAGAATGGATGCAAGTAGCCCGAGGCTTTGAAAGCCGGTGGAACTTCCCAAACTGCGGTGGCGCTTTGGATGGTAAGCATGTGAGGATTACTAAACCCCCCAACTTGGGCTCTTTGTATTATAATTACAAAGGGTATTTTAGTATAGTCCTCATGGCCCTAGTGGATGCGAACTATGAGTTCCTCTACGTGGACGTTGGAATGAACAGGCGAATCTGAGATGGGGGTGTGTTCGCCCACTGCGACTTGGCACAAGAACTAAGGACAGGTGGGCTGAACTTGCCCTCAAATGAAGAGACAAACCATATTCTCAACTTTGTGTTTGTGGGGGATGAAACGTTCCCACTTCAGGCACACCTACTGCGGCCATATCCCCAGAGGACCCTTACTTCTGAGCAACGCATTTTCAATTACCGGCTATTCCAGGCCCGCCGTGTGGTTGAAAATGCGTTCGGGATCATGGCGAATACATTCCGGGTTTTTCATACGTGTATGCATATGAAACTGGAATCTATTGACTCGTTAGTGCTGGCCTGCTGTGTGCTGCATAACTTCCTGCGTCGTAGGGATCGAGCATCATACACGCCGCCAAGTTATGTAGATTCTATGGACCTCACAACAGGGGAGGTCCGTCCAGGGGCTTGGCATGATGACGACCATGGTGTGGTGCCATTCCAGCCGCAGAGCAGTGGTCGCACTCAGCAGGAGGCCAGGAACAGTAGAGACGCATACTGCTCCTACTTTAATGGCCCTGGGGCAGTGGGCTGGCACAATCAGCATGTGTAGTGGGGCTGGTGCTGGGAGAAGACCAAATGGTGGCCATGATGTAGACCGCAGGGTGGCTGCATCCTGGTTGTTTCTTTGAGTATTTTCTGGTTTGCACATGTTTTAATTAGTTAGTTAGTTTAGGTTTTATTTGTGTTATGTGGGTGGTGCACACTTTATCATTGTTTCACAGTTTATTATGTATTTGTGTTTCTGTGTTTGACTTATGTTTACAATGTTATATGATGTTTTAATGTCCATTATCTTCCCTTTCTGTCTTTTTATTTATACATTTATGCGCATGTAAACATATATTTTTGTGGATCCAAATTAATATGTGTGAGCCTGATTACTTGGGAATTGAGGGCAGTGTGATCAAGGTTTGTGTTGTGCCCAGTGCTTTGACACACATTGGCACCTATGGCTGGGTATGAGACGCATTATGTGTTGGTAGGCAGGAGCCATGTTAAGGTATTGGGTCAACAGTGTATGTGACAAATGTATGTACAAAACCATAGTGGTGTGGGCAGAGTGTCACCTAGACACAACACAATGATGCAGCACATGATATTGTGTGGCATGAAGGTTTAAGCAAGTAGTGCAGCACATGTACAGATACACACATTCAAGTCCATTGACCTATGTTGGCACATATGCTATCTGCATTGTGGCTCTATTCACACATTTAGATCCAGACGCACACATAGCAAAACACTTAGTTATTGTAACGCACTGACTGTGTGACTGTAAACCGCTCCTGTGTGACGCGTGAGCGTCTCCTAAATGGATATCGGCACACTTCGCTACGCCACAAGGGCCTATTCTGTGTGACAATCCAAACACTATTGCATCACGTATTCGCCACCACCCTTCGCGCCCTGACCAATCAGAACGCTATTGTGTTGGCCAATGGTTGTAGTTTGGACGCGGCTTGACGGAGTGTGGCACGCCTATGTGTTGTACCTGCTGCACAGGTACGCCCATATTCCTTTGTGGATAGCGGAGTGTAAAGCGGGGAAAGTATTCAACAGGAAGTTTTCCGCAGGATCTGTCGGAACTTCTGGGGCAATACAATACCTTTAGTTGACAACGCAATGGCGGCGTGTACATGCGGCATCGGCGATTGGTATCCACTGTCAAAAACATGCACGTGCGGTGGATACCTGTTGCTAGGCACAGTGGCGGCGTGTAAAGGTACCTTAAGGAGTAAAAACAGTGTTCCCCAACTCCAGTCCTCAAGAACCACCAACAATTCAAGTTTTCAGGATTTCCTTAGCATTTGACAGTTAGTAATTTGATTTCCTGCGCAGGTGATGATTCCAACTGCGATCGCACCCGGGCCCTGCAGCCCCTAAAGTCCCTTTGGCCCATAGAAAAAGACTAATACTACTAAAGATTTGCAATAATTGGGGGCCCATTGGAGCTTTCGCATCGGGGCCCCGAGGCCTGAAGTTACGCCACTGCCCTCAGGGTATGTTGAACGTAGTGCCTTCGGACCCGCAGGTACCCGCAGATGCCCCAGGGAGACTGCAGCCGCCCTGTACTCACGATCTGTATTCAGTGCAGGGTGGCTTCTTCCTGTGTGCATCTGATGGATATCTTTGTCGACTTCCGATGTGTAAGCCCGGATTCCCACACCGCAGCTCGGAGAAGAATGGTAGGCATAGAATTTACACAAATCCCATCCACTATGCAGCTACTGTCCAATGCAGCATTATGGATGCAGTGGCAATACTCTGCGTTCAATACGCTGCAAGTCCATATCGTGCACCCTTATGTAGAGAGAGAAAGCATCATTTCACCTTATTCATTCAAGGTATTTGACAATGAATTGTTAGTTCAATTTGATTGGTTCATTACATTTTAGAACAATAATATTTCTGCGTAAAATATGCCCTTTAATCTGTAGGATTTAGTTAAATTAAATGTAGAAATTTGCCACGTACCCCAATGGTATTGTTGTTACAGAGATGTATCCAATATAAAACATTCAACCAAGAATGCAATTTGGAATATGTAGTGGAAAAAAATCCACCCACTATGGAGAGGTGATGTCATCTAGTGTAATGCTAACAAAGTCACACACCAAACGGAAATAAATCAAAGTAAAAATAATATTTCTGACTGTGCCCTAGGTCAAAACGCCTGCTGCTGCCTGTCAAAATTTCTCTCCAATGTTAATTATTGCACAGTGTAAAAATGTATTTATCATCCTCCTGAAATGTTGAATTGCTTGAATAAATTATGTAAAACACATGTTATTCTGATTTATATACTTTACACGTTAAAACTCAAAAAATATTTGATATTTAGCTACTATACTTTTTAAAAAATAGGAAAAAGCAACTTTTTGAAACTACAATAGTAATCTTTTATTACCCCATTAACAAACTGTAACATTTGTACCGGATACAGGTAAATGCTGTATGCACAGACCCATGATAGAAAAGGTATGTACAGTATTCCACAGAAGTGAGTACACCAAACGTTTGTAAATATTTTATTATAACTTTTCATGGGACTAGACTAAAGATATGACATTTTAGTACAATGTAAAGTAGATGTTGTAGAGCTTATAGAACTGTGTAAATTTGATGTGCCATCGATATAACTCAACACGCAGCCATTAATGTCTATACCACTGGCAACAAAAGTGAGTACAACTCTAAGTGAAAATGGCATAATTGTGCCCAGTATAATATTTTGTGTAGACATTGTTATTTTTAAGCACTGCTTTATCTCTCTTGGGCATGGAATTCTATAGAGTTTTTCAGGATCTACTGAAATCCTCTTCCATGATGACATCACAGAGCTGGTGGATGTTAGAGACCTTGGACTCCTCCACCTTTCATTTGAGGATGCCCCACAGATGCTCCATAGGGTTTATGTCTGGAGGCATGCTTGCCCAGGTAATGGGCGCATGGAAATACCACAGGAAAAAATAGAAACATTTGGAACGGGTTCATTTTCCACTGCGGTTATTCAGTGTGGTTGAGAAGTCTGGGCAAATCCAGACCTTGTTCATTTTGATAAGTCAACCTGTCAGCATTTTCAGTTGACAGGCGGATAGGCCTATTAGTTGTGTAGCAACTGGCAGGACTAAAAACCTACTGTAATAAAATGCTAGCAGCAGGGGAGGCAAGGACCGCCAAGGTGTATAGGGATAATTCATGCTTGGATACCCTATAGGTGGAAATTATCAAGGATGGTGGTACTCTTTCACCATATTCCAAGTTTTCCACCTTTGTCAAACTATGGGCACTGAGAGGGTCTAATTATACTGAGCATGACCTTTGATATTGCTTCCCTGCCTCTGTTGGATCTGCTGTGTATTCTCATCTCTCTTCCTTGGTTGTACAAGGAACTGGGACTCTGCAGCCAGCATGGTTAGAATTTTTGTACTAATTCTTCAACTACTACATTTTGGTATTGCAGCATATTACTAGTCCTCTCCACCTCAGGAAGAAGAGATGGAAAGTTCTCATTGTAGCATGGGTTGAGAAGGGTGAAGAACTAGTAATCAGTGTTTGCCAAAATGCATATAATGCAAGGGTCACAGGAAAGGCAGCAGGACATAAAGTCCGCCATGTATGCCTGATTCCCAATAGGCAACACTTCCTGTGTCCACCATGAGAATGACTCTCCATCTCCTCCTAATCCCTCTCCTCCTCCTTCTCTTTAGCCCATCCACACTGAATAGGAGATGTAAAACAGGCAACATCTCCTATTCTTTCAATACCTCTTGATCCTCAACCTATCCTTCCTCATTATCACCCAGTCTGCTCTGGGAAGAGAAAATTAGGCTAATTTGGGTGGTATGACTCTTTGTACTTTCTTCTTCAATCTCCACCTGGTCCACATTCAAATCTTCCTCTTCAATTGAGGGCAGTGACTGTTTGAGTAGTCATAGAAGCGTGATGGTTACGCTCACCACCTTGGTAGATTTCTTAAAATTTTGTAGAAACTCACAAATGTCAAATACCCATGGAAACTCATTGGTTCTTGTGTGTAGAGCTTATCAGAATACCAATAGGCATGCTACAACTGACATTCATTTACTACCCTCTGCTGCTAGCTTGCAAGCGCTGATGTAGCACTGCTAGACCAGTGTCACTTGTGACTGACTTGCTGAAATGGATGCACAGAATAAATAAATGGAAATTTAAAGAGCTCTTTGGAATGTTCAACTGTGGGATCACTTGTCTTTTGGAACTCACCATGGTAAGAGGTAGGAGGATCTGGGTAAGCATTATGTGTCTCAGACTATTGGCTAGAGAGACTGGACTGTGTGGAAGACAGGGTGGTGCTGGGAAACATGCTGGAAAAATTTTCTGCCATCCAACTGACCACCTGTTTGGACTGTTCTGCCTTCAATAGTGGGGTCCCGCGCCCCCGTACAAAGTAGAACAGGAAGCTAGATCTCGTGGATGAGCATGTCGGTTTTCTCCTGCAGCAGGCACAGTTTCACTTGGCCTATGGCCTCGGCTTCCATGTGTACCATCAGTAGCACATCCACATCCTTGTGCCTTGCACATTTTAAATTATGTAGATACTATATGTGACTGCAGACTTTCTAGTTTTAAGCTTCAGTAAGAGAAACATTTCAACAGGTTGAAAACTCACCTATCTTGGATTCCCCTATGGTGTTAGCAATGGATGGTTGACATTGTTTGTCCCCTGCTGGATTGAGGGATCTTAAACCGAAAGAAGGCTGCCCACCTTTTGTCATAAAAGTTGCCCAATTCTAGTATGGACTGTGCCCCAACTAGCAACATGCTCCCTAACAAAATTCCTTTGTACTGTACATAGCCCATTCATCATCTCTCTCGACATAAATCTTCTTCAAACTCCACCAAACCCAAAAGGTCTACACAGACTATCTGATGACCATTCATGTAACTTTATTTCTATTCCCTATTTCCTCAAGATGCTTGGACCATCAGTGTAATAAGCCCCTGCACTTTGTGTAACCCCTATCTCGTTGTAGATTGTAAGCTCTTTTGAGCAGGGTCACCTTTATTTTTGCTTTATCTATTGTATTGTATTTTTTACATTGATTCTATGCATATTGTATTGTTTCCTATTATTGTACTGTATTCTTTCTCTACTGGAATTACTGTATTATATTGTGTATTTTCTTACTGTATTATACTGTGTATTTTCATCTATTACCCACTGTATCGTAAAGCGCTGCAGAATATGTTGGCGCCATATAAAAAAAGATTTATTATCGTTATTATAACTAGCCATGGACTTTGCCCCAACCCCATCATGCACTTTGTCTCTCATGAACTGTGTTCTTGCAGTAAGGACTAATGCTGGGGGGAGGAGGGAACGAAGACCCCACGAGCTGAACCGGGTTGAAAACAGATGCACTGTACCCTAATCCTTTAGAGCAGGGGTCCCCAAATCCAGGCCTCAAGGGCAGTTCCTTAGTAATGCACAGGGGTTGGAATCCTTACCTGTGCAGATGATCACATTAGCACCTGTGCAATACTAAGGAACTCCTGAAAACTTAAACTGTTGGCGGCCCTTGAGGCCTGGAGTTGGGGACCTCTGCTTTAGAGCAACTGTTCTGTTGGTCTGCAAGCCCCTGTTAAAAGAACTTGAACATTTTGTTTCCAGGGCCTAAAGAAGTGAGACCAGGTCTAATCAGACCAGAAAGGGAAAATGACATCAGCTTACCTCTGGAAGTTAGACTGGTGTTAATAATGTTTAATGCGGCATTACATTCGTGTCTTCAATGTATTTGATGGTCAAGGACAACAATTGTTAAAGAGGGGAGGAATGTGAGGATGTGGACTTGCAGTTGCATTCCTCCGAGAAGACACCAATTTCATTGTGGTATTGTCATGTGAATTGTTCCATGGATCTTTGTAAATATTGTGAAATCTGTAATGAAAAATAATGTAGTGATATAATGTATTACAATGAGTTTATGTCAAATGTAAGTAAAATTTTAATGTTTGAAGAGAACTGTTTGTCTCCTTGTCGGTCCTGGCCAGCCAAGTCCAGTTTACACAGACAATCAGTTCTCACACACAATTCTGCACACTTAGCGAGGACCATGACTTCCATATAGTGTGTTGGAGTGTCCGGAATCAATCCCTTGCCCAAGACTACCAGCCAACACCACTCTACACTTGCAAGCAGTGTGCTCTTTACCTAAGTAATCGGCCACTGTGAGACTGCAGACCTGTAATCTAGTAACCTGTAGAATCAAAATTCCCTCTGCTCTTCAGCAAGGAGTGAATTATTTAAATGAAGAAAATTGCAAAGTTTTTACAAATACTTGGCAACTAACAACACATGATTTCCCTTACAAACTGATCAGCACTTGTGTCCATAAAATGGCTGCTGGTGAAAAAGCATGGGACCAGATCAGCACATCACCATCCACCAACAGAAATATAGCCTTGCCATCTGAGGGATTTTTACAGTTGGTGGAGGCAGATGAACAGGTCTTGTCACATTCTTCTTCATCAGCAGTCATTTTATTGACATAAGTGCTGGACAGTTTGTAAGAAAAGCTACTCTAATAAGATAAAGTGACCAACAACTTTATGACACCTAATTAATTGTACGCATTTAGGTATTTTTAATCCTATAATGATGGCTTAACATCTATAAATGTCCAAGAAAAATGGAACAGTACTTATTTTGTTCTTACATCTAGAGATGTAAGAACAGAAAAAGCCCTTTAGCACCACACCAGTGCCATAAAATCTCTGCAGTTTCAGCTACCATGGGTAGCTGAGATTCTAGAGATTATAAATCGAGAGACTTTTTTCCCGGTACCGATCATGTGATTGCCAGTATGCACCGCATACCGGCGAAAATGTGAATGAAACTGACATAGCCAGTCAAAAAATATTTCTTTGCCATCTGACAAGATCAAACTTGTCAGAAGGCAGAGAAATATACTTACCTAGTTCCTCAAACCCTTTGGATACTGCCAAAATCCCCCTCACACCCACCCCATTTCCAACATAGCATCGAATGAGCATACTCCTTAAAAACCCTGCCTCCACCCCCCAGTAGTCTGCTTCCCAACTTCCTGATCTGCCCTCCACACCCCCGCAGTCTGTTCCCCACACCCCTGTATGCCCCCACCCTCCAATGTGAACCTATGTACCTTCCGGTCCTCCTGATCCTGCATTCCAGTCCCATGCCTTTCCTTTGCATGTGTGTCTCTCCTCCTGTGTGTGCCAACTTCCTGTGCCTGCGTATCTTCTTCCGAAATCATTGCCTGCAGAGCCACCTCTGCCCTGCCAGGGAAATGACAGGACATGAACTCAGTGATTTCATGTCCGATCATGATCCTCCGCTCACACAGGGATCAATTGTGATCTCACGGTGATCTGCTTTAGAGATAATCATAAGATCAAAGTTAACTGTTGTGTGTCCTGAGGATCGAGACCTGTCATAAACTCACTGAGTTCATGACCTGTCATTCCCCTCTGTTCAGGGTGTCTGCTCTTATAGCATATGGGGGGCATCACCCATATGCTATAAAGCTCAGATTTCATTGACGAAGACACGCTAGTAGCAATATGTGTCGGGCCTCCTGCCGGTTTCACTCCACGTCGGGAGGCAAATTGTCATCTACTGTTATCGTATTAGCTTCAGGGTTGATCTCCAGTGATTAGCATCTCTAAGGTGTTTGGGATTGAAACCTAGTGGGGTCATTTACCCTAACTGTCTCATCAGTTTTCTATAGAGTGTATAGTAGTGCTCTTATATATGAATAACTATTGACTCGTGCATTTTGGGTACGTATACTCCTCTGTACACACATTAATATCGATATAGACAACTTGATTAAGGGTTGAGCTAGGCCACTGGCTGTTATCAGACCTTGGACACACCAATTATTCTGGTCTCCCCGAAACTAAACCTCTTGGTCTACCTTCCTTCCATAGCAAACCATCCTCCGCTGTGTGGGTTCCCCATGGTTGGTCCCAAAGATTGATAGATGCTGAATATTCTGACTGTCTGCCTTGGTTTCTTTTTCACAGTGTTATATCAGCTGGTGATTTACTTTATCTCTTATGTATATCTGAGCCTATTCTCCTGCCCGTGTATGTACTCCACTACATGTTTAAAAATTTATGTTGCACTTTTTGTGATTTATCTCCATCAAATTTGTTGAGATAACCGGTGTCTTTTTACATTGTAACACTGTTTTTAAGTGATTTTATATATTTTTGGCTTTTGTATTTGATGTCTTGTCACATAATAAAGTTTATATAATTTTTCACTATCTACACAGTTGTGCGCATGCATTAAAGAAGTCTTTTTCTCTCTGGTAGACTTCCTGTACCTGCACATCTTCTTCCAGAATTGCCACTTTGCGCAGGGTGCCTTCTGTTATAGCATATGGGGGGCATCCATCATATATTATAAAGCTGAGATTTCATCGACGTACCTCCCACTGGACTATGCTGGGCATACCCACTGGACCATGTCAGACTGTTTTCTTTTTTCAATAAATTGGGGAAAAATAGTTTGTGTTTGGGAGTGTTGTTTCACATAATTTTTTTGTATGTGTTTGTGTCCTTACTGATTTGGTTAGTAATGCCGGGCATGTGATTGACGCCTCAACATTACTAACCTCTGATGCCAACCATCAATATTTAGCTGGCATTAGCCACTTTATTACCCAGTCTGCCACAGCTACACGGCAGCTGAAAAAGTCTGTGTATAGTGCCAGAAAATGGCGCTTCTATGAATCTGCCATTTTTTGAGATGGCTGCCGGCTCCAATTGTTTCAGATCTTCCAGTGAACATTTTGGCCTCAAACAAACAGAGAAAGTTTTAGGGCTATTTTAAATTTTAAACCTATTTTTCAAACATAGCTGCGTTCACTGAATTTTGGGCAAAGTGTCCCCAAGCCGAAACGGCCATGTTTGTCCAAATTTGTACTTGACAAACATGTTCGGGGCAAGTTCGCTCATCTTTTCTTACTTCATTTTGGATGCAACACCACTACACCGGCTTTCCTTACAATTAGAGACTTACAGAAGTTCCTTCGTGTTTGAAGCTATCTGTTTCTTCATTGGGATCAGACTCCGGTTCTTTGCAGATCTGCTAGCTGCGGTACACTCAGTTATCCCTTAAATCACCTCCCCTTTGTTACTCCTGCTGAAGCCCCATTTGGACGGACAATTCTTCTTTCTTTTGTTTTCCTCTTTGTATTTGTGGATGTAAAATTTGACTAGTAAAACAGATGTGCAAAAAAAAATCAATTGTTTGATACACGCACACTTTGTGAAGTAGACAATCATGGTTAAATGTCTGGAATTTTATTAATTTTCTTCTCTACTTTTAAAAACAATTATTCCCTCTTTAACAAAAGGAAGAAATGGAAAAACTTAGTATAAGTGCTCATGACAAGCAACAATATTTCTATGGATGACAACGATTTCAGTTTTTCTTTTCAGTACAAATATTGTGCTGGGTTATTGGTATCTAGTGCATTTAGAATTAAGAAAACAATATTTGTTTGTAATTCAAATGCAACAGGACAAATGCCAAGTATACCCACCATATCACTGATCAATTACACTGAATTTGGCACTGTTATTGGCGCTTCTGCTATCTCTAAATCAATTGAATCTACTGAAATTATTAAAAGACTACTAAACTCATCTTCTTCAGTGTTGCAATTGTACAATCCATTCTTGCCCAAAGTATTAGTTTAATGTTTTAGGACTTTGCCTTTCTACATATATGGCTGAGTTATCTCTGACATCCTCTCATTATACTAAATCAACCTAAAATGGCTGCTGCATTATCTTCCTTAGCTTTTATACAGGCTGTGATTTTCCATCCAGATTGGCTGTGTTTTATCCTATGACGTGATAGCGGCAAGGTATTATGGAAGCCTACGTGTGAGGTCATGTGAGCCTTTGCATTTATTCTGCATCATGCAATTATCCGGTGATTTGCGCAAATACAAATTGTACAAATTGCCCCGAGTAACATGAATTTCATAGTATTCAACAGCGCAAATTAATTTATGCATCTCTTATTATTATCAATATTTTTATCAATTAGTAATAACACAATTTAATTTATTATGTAACTGTGTGCGCAATGAAAACAGAATTGCTGAGTTGTCTAAGTACAAATATATTTGGAAAGTTTCGCAAGAAATCAGAAAGCATGAAGGTCTAACATGAGCTTATGTCAAATTCTTGTTCCAGATATAATCTTACCATTAACTCATGGAAAAAATGTGCATGCAGCATTCCGAGAATAAAGAGATAATGTGCTGCTGTCCCCAGCAATTACTGGCTCTGTGAGGATATTGAAAAGCTGTATTTGCACCCACAATTATTTTCCATATATAATCCAGATGGCTGTGAGTACTTTAATTAAAGCGATAATTAAATTCAGATTTAAATGATAAGAGTTTTGTACACATATAGTAAATCCAGTTAATTGTACATATTTCTGCAAGCTGCTTTACTTTGATATTTGCCAATTACAATTTAAGCATATGCTAGCAGATAAACTAGGTATACTAGAATGCAATGAAAAGAAAATCCCAAAATACTTTCAGAACACAACATTGTAAACAGTTAGGGTGTGTCCACACATTGTGTTTTTGTTCTTTTTTTTCTGTATGGATTTGGTACAGGAAATATACAGTGTTTTATAGTACCAGCAAAATGAATGAGATTTTGGAAATCTCATGCATATATAAGCTTATATTTTTTCCTTAAAGTGTAAATATTTCATTAAAAAAAAATAACTGTGTGGCCCTGCGGTCTTGTGGCCACAAGGGGTACTGCATCCACTACATAGGTGTGGTATCCTTGTTCTCAGGGAATAGGATGGTAAGTCTGAGACACCCACCAAAGCATCAACACTCCTTAGGGGTACGTCACTCACAGCGATACGCTGAAATCAGCGACCTTGCCAGCGACATCGCTGTGTCTGAAATGAAGCAGCGATGGGGCCCTGCTGTGAGATCGCTATCGCTGCACATCCTTCAGGACCATTTTTTGGTCCTGGTCTCCGCTGGTCACAGCATCGCTGCCTGTGACAGCGAGACACGATCAGCGACATCACAGGCTGGTAACCATGATGAAGACCAGGTAACTAAGCAGCGCATTCCCTAGATACCCGCTGTTTATCATGGTTACCAGTGATGTGGAGGTTGCTCCCTGGTCCCTGATCTCTGAGAAGATCTGCCTGTTTGACAGCTCCCCGGTGACCACACAGCGATGTTCCAGTGATCCTGGTCTTCTCCCCCCGTGACTCCCCAGCAGTGCTGTAGCCCGATTCCAAGTATCCCACTGCCCTGGGGGGGGGGTGTCAACTGCACTGGTTGCTAATGATGTGTCACATAGCAGCTAAGATAATGCTTTTTTATGCCATGTGACTTATTTTCTCACATTTTTCTGTGCTGTTTAACCCATTCATGACCCAGCCTATTTTGGCCTTACTGACCTTGCCATTTTTTGCAATTCTGACCTGCAATTCTGGAACGCATCAACAGATCCTAGCGTTTCTGAGATTGTTTTTTGTGACATATTGGGCTTCATGTTAGTAGTAAATTTAGGTTGATAATTTTTGCGTTTATTGTGAAAAAATTTAAAATTTGGTGAAAATTTAAAATTTTTTTTTTTTATTCTGCTAAACCAGAGAGTTATATGACAAAAGTAGTTAATAAATAACATTTCCCACATGTTTACTTTACATCAGCACAATTTTGGAAAAAAAATGTTTTTTTGTTAGATAGTTATAAGGCTTCAAAGTTCATCAGCAATTTCTCATTTTTCCAGCAAGATTTACAAAACCATTTTTTTAGGGACTACATCACATTTGAAGTCCCTTTGAGGGGCTGATGTGACAGAAAACACCCAAAAGTGACACCATTCCAAAAAACAGCTCTCCTCAAGCAACTTAAAACTACATTCAAGAAGATTATTAACTCTTCAGGTGCTCCACAGGAACTAAAGCAACGTGGAAGGAAAAAATGGACATTTTAATTCTTCCAAAAAAAATGTTCTTTTAACCTCAATATTTTTTATTTTCACATGGACAACAGGATAAAATGGATCCTAAAATTTGTTGGGCAATTTCTCCTGAGTACACAGATACCTCACATGTGGTCATAAATCACTGTTTGGGCGCACGGCAGGGCTCAGAAGGGAAGGAGCGCCATTTGACTTTTGGAGCTAATTTTCCATTCAAAAAGTCAAATGGCGCTCCTTCCCTTTTGAGCCCTGCCGTGCCATTTTATCCTGTTGCCATGTGAAAATAAAATAATTGAATCTAAAAGAACATTTTTGTGAAAAAAAAGTACTTTTTCATTTTTACGGATCAACACGCAGTCTCGCATGCTATCTTACATATCCGCAATGAACGATCGTCTGGTCTCCTTGCAGTCGGCAACAATGACCTCGGGTCAGTCCGTATCCTATGACCGGTCCCTGGGTGGCAATCCGATTTCTCCGCCCCACCTTGGACAACCACCTAGATACAACGGGGACCCTAAGACGTGCCATGGTTTCCTCAACCAATGTAGCCTACACTTTGAACTGCTGCCACAGCAGTATCCCACCGATCGGGCCAGGGTTGCCTTTGTGATGTCCCACCTGGAGGCCGAGGCTCTGGCGTGGGTTAACCCTCTCTGGGAGCATGATGACCCTGTGGTCTCCCACTTCTCGACCTTTCTGGAGACGTTCTTTGATGAACCCAGCCGGGTTGCATCTGTCACGGAGTCCCTCTTCAACCTCCGTCAAGGGACACTCACCGTTGGGCAGTACGCTATTCGCTGCCGCATACTCTCCTCCGAGTTGAGATGAAATAACAAAGCGCTGACTGGAGCTTTCTGGCGTGGCCTGTTCGGCAGAATAAAGGACGAACTCGCGGGTCGGGATATCCCAGCGGAGCTGGAGGCCTTGATCTCACTAGCCACTCGCATCGATTTGCGGTTCCAGGAGCGCTCCCATGAGTCCGCCAGGGAGAAGAGATCTGTCCGCTCGCTTCCCTTTGAATGCAGTCCGTCCTGTACATGGACCGTGGTGTCTGCCGCCGCCCCCCTTTCTGAACCTATGCAGGTGGATCGGGCGAGAATGATGGAACGACGCCGTGAAGAGAGGCTGACTCGCGGCCTATGCCTGTATTGCGGGGACGCATCCCATCAGCGCTGGTATTGTCCCGAAAGGCCGTGAAACCCATCCGCCTAGGTCAAGTACGAGAGGCCATCCTAGGCGAGAGTGATGCCTGGCAACCCCTCACCCTGCCTGTGCAGGTGATACGTCCGCAGAGACGCTACTCTGAGTTAGCCTACGCGGATTCGGGGGCAGCAGGAAACTTCATTCGGCAAGAGGCAGTGACTCGACTTGGAATCCCCATAATACTTCTATTGACGCCTCGTGTAATTGCATCAGTAGATGGCAGGTCCCTGCAGGAAACCTTCACCAAGGTGACAGAGGAGGTGGAAGTGCAGATCGGGACCCTACACCGTGAAAAGATTGCCTTCTATGTCCTGCCTGACATCTCCCATGCCCTGCTCCTCGGGCTTCCCTGGTTCCGAGCTCATGAACCTGTCCTGGACTGCCGCTCAGGGGACGTTCTTCAGTGGGGCCCTCTCTGCCACGAGAGGTGCCTGCAGTCTGTTCTGCCACCCAGTTCCAAGCAACCTGCTTCTGTTCTTCCTGGTTTACCAGCTGCGTATTGACAGTACGCGAATGTCTTCAACAAAACGGAGGCAGATGTTCTCCCGCCTTATAGGCCTTATGACTGCCCTATTGATCTGGTACCGGGTGCTACACTACACAGGGGACGTATCAACCCGTTGTCCCCGGTTGAGTCACAAGCCATGTCCGAATACATCACGGACAATTTAGCCAGGGACTTCATCCGAAAATCCACGTCCCCTGGTGACACAGGATTTTTCTTTGTGAAGAAAAAGGAGGGCACCTTTCGACCCTGTATAGATTACATAAGCTTGAATGCCATCACCGTTAAGAACAAATACCCCCTGCCGCTGATTCCAGAGCTCTTTGACATGCTCAAAGGTGCTCGCATCTTTACGAAATTGGACCTACGAGGAGCCTACAACCTGGTTTGCATACGTGCCGGAGACAAATGGAAGATGGCTTTCAACACGGCCATTATGAGTATTTGGTCATGCCGTACGGGTTGTGTAACGCTCCCGCAGTGTTTCAAGCATTTGTCAATGACATCTCCGTGATTTGTTGTACACCTGTGTGGTGGTATATTTGGACGACATCCTCATCTTCTCCCCGGATTTATCCTCTCATAGACGCCGTGTATGGCAAGTCCTCCTGAGACTGAGGAGGAATCGGTTGGACGCCAAGATGTAGAAATGTGTCTTTGAGCAGACCTCTTTGCCCTTCCTCGGATACATCATTTCAGATTCCGGATTACGATGGATCCTGAGAAGCGCTCTGCTGTTCTGAAGTGGCCCCGTCCTGTGTGGACTAAGACCATTCAGCGGTTCCTTGGCTTTGTGAATTATTACAGGCAATTCATTCCCCATGTTTCGTCCTTGATCAAGCCCATCAAGGCTCTCATCTGTAAGGGAGCAAAAACCTGCATCTGGACCCCAGAGGCTGAAAACGCCTTTTCCTCCTTAAAGCAATTCTTCTCCGAGGCTCCTACCTTGCACCGAACAGAGGAAAACAGACAGTTTATTGTAGAGGTAGACGCCTCCTCCATAGGAGCGGGGGCTGTCCTCTCCCAGAAATCCTCTTAGGGTCAGTTAGTCACCTGCGGGTTCTTCTCCAAGGTATTTACCACATCAGAGTGCAATTACTCAATCGGGGATCGTGAATTGCTGGCCATCAAATTGGCACTTGAGCAGTGGCGACGTCCATCCGTTCATTATCTTCACCGACCACAAGAACCTGGCTTATCTCCAGTCTGCCCAGAGGCTCAACCCCGGCAGTACCGGAGGTCCCTGTTCTTTGCCCATTTCAAATTTTGAACTGCACTACCGACCTGGCAGTAAAAATGTCAAGGCTGATGCCCTGTCACGGTCCTTCCAGCAGTCGGATGTGGAAGATGAGCCCTTCCATATTGTCTACCCTACCAAAATAATCACTGTGGCTCCCTTACGTGTAGCTGGACTTCCACTGGGTAAGACATTCGTCGCCCAGGATCAGAGGAAGACAGTCCTGTCATGGGGACACTCGTCGAGAATTGCAGGTCACGTTGGAGTTAAAAAGTCTCTCTCTTTGATCACCCGTCACTATTGGTGGCCTATTATCCGTCAAGATGTCCAGGACTTCGTTGCTTCATGTCCGTCTTGTGGTAGAAATAAGGTGTCCAGAAAGTTGCCGGCTGGACGTCTCCTGCCTCTTCCGGTCCCATTGGCTCCTTGGCAACATATAGCGATGGATTTCATTACAGATCTCCCTTGCTCCTCCGGCTGTACGGTCATATGGGTAGTCGTGGATTGCTTCTCCAAAATGGCTCACTTCGTTCCTTTACCTGGTTTATCATCCGCTCCTGAGTTGGCCAAGATATTAATCGAACACATCTTCCGGCTCCATGGATTTCCTCGCCATATCGTGTCCGATAGGGGAGTCGAGTTAACTTCCCGGTTCTGAAGGGCGCTGTGCAAGCATATGGATATCACATTAGACTTCTCCTCTGCCTATCATCCTCAGTCCAACGGGCAGGTGGAGCGCATTAACCAAGTCTTCATCACCTATCTTCGGCACTTCGCCAGCGCTCATCATGATAACTAGACCTGTCTCCTTCCTTGGGCGGAATTTGCATACAACAATCACTCTAGTGAGTCGTCAGCTAAATCCCCTTTTTTCGTGGTATTCGGGCAGCACACTGGTTTACCTCTTCCGATCTCCTCAGAGTCCGGCAACCCGGCGGCTGATGCATTGTCCATGGACTTCTCCAGGATCTGGAGTGAGACCAGAGACGCTTTTACACAAGCCTCCAGCAGGATGAAGAGACATGCCGATTAGAGACATCTGGATTCGCCATCTTTCCTCCCGGGCAATAAAGTGTGGCTTTCTTCCAGATACGTCAGGCTAAAGGTGCCATCCTACAAGTTGGGGCTGCGTTATATCGGTCCCTTCAAAGTTCTGGGACGCATCAACGATGTTGTCTACAAGCTGAGACTACCTGCCTTGCTTCGCATCCCTAACTCCTTCCATGTCTCATTGTTGAAACCCGTGGTGCTTAATTGCTATCATCCCTTCTCGGGTACTGTGCCACGGCCTCTCAGCTCCGAGGATGTATATGAAGTCAGCGACATCCTTGCCATAAAGAAAAGTAGAGGCAAGACCCTCTTCCTATTTGACTGGGTTAGCTTTGGTCCTGAGGAGCGGACCTGGGAGCCACAGGAGAACATTGATGTGTCACGCATTCTGGTGAGGTTCTTAGCACGCCTTTGGAGGAGGGGGCATGAGGGTGGGGGTACTGTTAGGTCCCCTGGCACCGCTCCCCAGCTCACCTCTCCCGGGTTGGCATCCTCTGCTCCTCTGCCGACCGGGCACCTAGCGTCCAGGCGTGAGGTGTCTTTGAGCCGTTGACGGGTTCTCTTCCTGTCAGCTGACCACCGGGCTCACACATGAGCACATTGCAATGGTCGCATTCATGTGACCATTCAGCAGCGCACTAGGTGCACTCCTCCCCTGTGACTCTAGGGGCCGGCACGGTCCTACCTGGCACTCCCCTTGACCAATAGCTGCTCTTCCTCTGGTATATCAGGCCACCTCCACTAATGGGAGGTGCCTGATTATTGAGTTAGTTGAGCTTCTTCTTTGCTGGCTGTTGGTCAAGCCCTCTTTGTGCTTTGCTACTGGGAACCCTTAGGTGTGCTCTTCCCCGGCAGCACCATTCCTGCACTCCTAGCCTTGTACCCAGTTACCTGGAATCCTTTGCTGTGCCTTAGTATAGGCTAACCTTACGAGCCACCCCCCGTGTACTAGCTGCTGTGGTACTTGGACCCCCTGGGCTTGCCCCTGACAATCCCTATATAGGTGTTGGTTAATCTAGGATCAGCTCGCCCAGGGGAGTTCGGTACCACGGCCCAGTGGGTCCACTCTAGGGCGCCTTCCCCCGAAGCGTGACAATTATGCATCTAGATAAGTTCCTTTGGGGGGTCTAGTTTCCAAGATGGGGTCACTTGTGGGGGAGCTCCAATGTTTAGGCTAACAGGGGCTCTCCATATGCGACGTGGTGTCCGCTAACAATTGGAGCTAATTTTCCTTTCAAACTGTTAGCGGACACCATATCGCGTATGGAAAGCCCCTGTGTGCCTAAACATTGGAGCTCCTCCACAAGAGACCCAATTTTCGAAACTAGACCGCTCAAGGAACATATCTAGATGCATAGTGAGCATTTTCAACTCCCAGGTGCTTCACAAATTGATACGTAAAAATGAAAAAAAGAAGATTTTTGTGAAAAAAAAAAGTACTTTTTCATTTTTATGGATCAATTTGTGAAGCACCTGGGGGTTCAAAGTGCTCACTATGCATCTAGATATGTTCCTTGAAGGATCTAGTTTCCAAAATGGGGTCACTTGTGGGGGAGCTCTAATGTTTAGGCACACAGGGACTCTCCATATGCGACATGGTGTCCGCTAACAATTGGAGCTAATTTTCTATTGAAATTGTTAGCGGACACCATGTTGCGTATGGAGAGCACCTGTGTGCCACCAGCATTGCCACCAGCACAAGGGCAACTGGAAGAGTTGGGTTACAGCACCAGAAAATGGCACCACTAATAAATGCGCTATTTTCTGAGGTGGCTGTTGGATGCAATACGCAGCGTTGGGGGGCCACAACATTTGTGTCTCTCCACACTGAGGATTCCAGACCCCCAACTGCCAAGTTGTACCTGGCTGGAAACCAAAAATACGGCAAAGCTCCAACTAATTTTATTTGTAGAAATAATTTATAAAAAAATGACTTGGGGCTTCACCATATTTTTAGTTCAGCCAGGTGCAACGTGACAGCTAAGGATTGCCACCCACCCCAGCTGCCTCGTTGTACCTGGCTGGCAACCAAAAGTGCAGTGAAGCCCATTTGTTTTTATTTATAGCCCTAATTTGAGAAAAAAAATGACGTGGGTCTCCGCCATATTTTTGGTCCAGCCAGGTACATCTAGGCAGCTGGGGGCTGGAATGCTCAGCATGGAGAGGCCCAAGCATTCTGGGCCCCCCATGCTGCGAATTGCAGCCCGCAGCCACCCCAGAAAATGGTGCATTCATTGAAGCGCCATTTTCTGGAGCTGTACCCAGTCTCTTCCAGTTGCCCTGGTGCAGGTGGCAAACTTGGTAAAAAAAGGGTTAATACCAGCTTTTTATTGGCAGCTGGCACTAAGCCCAAGATTCATAATGTCAGGCCAATGTTAAACCCAGCGATTAAGAATCTCTAATAAATAGTAAAAAAAATACAACATGCAGAGAAAAATCTTTTTATTAGAAAAAAACACAAATGCAAATTCAGACTCCATCTTTATAACTCCCACGCCCTCCGACGTAGTCCAAAATATGGTTCCACAATGTTCGATGTCCTCTACTACATCCAGAGACTGCAGCAAGGGATCAAGTGTTCCCTTGTTGTAGTCTTTGGGGTCACGCCGATTGTGCACTGTATGGCAGATAATTGCCATACAGTGCACAATTACCGTGACCCCAGAGACTACAACAAGGGAACATTTGATCTCTTGTTGTAGTCTTTGGGGTCAGCCATGGTGCACGGTATGGCAGACCATTGTCATACAGTGCACCATGACGCTGACCCTGGAGACTACAAGGGATCAAGTGTCTTCTTGTTGTAGTCTCTGGGGTCAGCGTCATGGTGCATTGTATAGCAATGATCTGCCATACCGTGCACCATGACTGACCTTAAAGACTACAACAAGGGATAAAGTGTTCCCTTGTTGTAGTCTCTGGGTGATCGTTTCCATGGTGATTGGATCCTCAAAGTGCTGTGATCGCTGAGATGGCTACAAGAAAGGTTTGGAGGCTGTCATCAATGCCAAATGGTGTGCAACCAAGTATTAATTAGGGGCTTTTATTGCAGCACATGCTGTTTATTCTGTTTCTTTTTTCAAATTGTAACATGTAAGTTGACAAACAATATATTATTGTTTTATTAATTTGGACCACTAATTAAAAATTCCTGAGGATATAACTTTCTTCCAAGAATTGTCCAGCCAGTTGAGGGAAATTGCACATTGAGTTCTTTATAAAATTTCCATTTATTGGTATTCAGGTAAAAACAGGTTTCCTAACATGTAAAAACACACAGGTCAGTTTATCATGTTTTAAGGCAACATGTATCGGCTAGCTTGTAGTTTTACTCATGGTCATGAGTAAGGCTACAAGCTATCTGAAACATTTTGACTGAAGACATGATAAAATGACCTGTGTGTTTTTACATGTTAGGAAACCTGTTTTTACCTGAATACCAATAAATGGAAATGTTATAAAGAACTCAATGTGCAATTTTCCTCAACTCGCTGGACAATTCTTGGAAGTGATTTAAATGCAGCTATAGGCCCGCTGGAGTCTGTGCTGAGAGGGAGGAAAACTGGAGAAGTCAGGTATGCAGACCCTTTTTTCTTAATGTAATGTAAAGTGAGGGTATAACTTTGGTACATTTCCATTTATTTCTGAAGATAATGTACAGTCTATGAAATCAATGAAGGAGTGCTAATAATGGTAAGCAGCACTGTATTTCACCCATACTAATCAGTGGATAAAAATATGCAACACAAACAAATTACAAAAGCACACATATTTCACAGAGCATTTTACCTGCCAACAGGTCAGCATTTCGGCTACGTTCACACATTGCGTATTTTGTTGCACCTTTCTGCACGAGCCTTTTGACACAATTTTTGGCCGTGCAAAAAGACGCAACAAAATACGTGGGTGCATTCACGCACCACGTTTTTATGTGCTGCAGGGGGAGGAAGAATCCTGCTTCCTCCTCCCCTCTGTCACATCTGTGCATGCCCTAAAGATTTCACAGTGTATTATTATACACTGTGAAATCTAAATTCAATAAAGCCAGATGTTTTTAAAATAATAAACATGGATACTTACCCTCCGGCGGGTGGATGGCGGGTGTCCGGGAGCCAAGAGCGGTGAGCAGCCGCAGATTCTGAGTGGAAAAAGACCTGTGGTGATGTCAGAGGGCGTTCCGGGCACTGATTGGCCGCTCGCAGACATGTGATATGTATCACATGCCCGGAATGCCCTCTGACATCACCACAGGTCCTAGCAGGACCATTCCAGCGGTGGATCCTGGCTCCTGGACATCGGAACACCTGTCAGAGAGCTAATTATTTAATTCTTTATTATTTTAATACATTTGTCTTTATTTAACTTTGATTTTGCAGTGTATATTAATATACTGCAAAATCAAATGGGCGGTCACAGGTGTCACACAGGGGACGTCAGATGCTTATAGGAAAAAGCGCTGGCGCTGCTGCGTAAAGAATTGACAGGGTCATTCTTTTTACGCAGGCGCTTTTTCCTATAAAAGCACGGGCATATTTTTACGCACTGTCTGCTTGGCAAAGTGAATTTCCCATTCACTTAGCCAGCAGACAAAAAAGAATATTGCGTATTTTGAAAAGCTAGGGCAAAAAAGCGTGCAAACATACACAATGTGTGAACGCAGTCTTACAGCAGAATTTTCTGAACATGTACACATAGACTTTTGGTAGCTTTTGCAGATCTGATTATAAATTGGATGGCCAGTAACAAGGAATATCTGCTAGAAATAATTATTCATCAAGAAACATATTAATAATGCTGACCACAGTGGTTCTCTGCTGCAACAAAAATTTGCTCCACTTGATTGAACTTGTTGACATGTTTCTCAAAGCACCACTTCAGCTTTTTGTTTATTGCAGTGTGGGAGTGGTGCTTAACCCCTTCACCCCCGAGCCCATTTTTGCTTATTTTAGCCTTATGGTGGGTTTACACACACCAATCATTGTATCCAATCTCTGAACCAATCTCTGGTTGCAGTGAAATCATGGACAGATTGCTCCATGTTGTACACAGCCACAAAATGGAACTATGTGTCCATGATTTCACTGCAACCAGAGATTGGTTCAGAGATTGGATACAATGATTGGTGTGTGTAAACCCACCATTAATGCCCGAGCCATTTTTTGCAATTCTGACCAGTGTCCCTTTATGAGGTTATAACTCTGGAACGCTTCAACCGATCCTATCGATTCTGAGATTGTTTTTTCGTGACATATTGGGCTTCATGTTAGTATTAAATTTAGGTCAATAATTTTTGCGTTTATTTGTGAAAAAATCAAAAATATGGCAAAAATTTTGAAAATTTCGAAATTTTCAAATTTTGAATTTTTTTTCTGCTAAACCAGAGAGTTATGTGACACAAAATTGTTGATAAATAATATTTCCCACATGTCTACTTTATATCAGCACAATTTTGGAAAAAAAATTTTTTTGGGGTAGGAAGTTATAAGGGTTCAAAGTTCATCAGCAATTTTTCATTTTTCCACCAAAATTTACAAAACCATTTTTTTTAGTGACCACATCACATTTGAAGTCCGTTTGAGGGGTGTACACAACAGAAAACACCCAAAAGTGACACCATTCTAAAAACTGCACCCCTCATGCTACTCAAAACTACATTCAAGAAGAATATTAACCCTTCAGGTGCTTCACAGGAACTAAAGCAAAGTGGAAACAAAAAATGGATGTTTAAATTTTTCCAACAAAAATGTTCTTTTAGCCTCAAATCTTTCATTTTCACATGGGCAACAGCATAAAATGGATCCTAAAGTTTGTTGGGCAATTTCTCCTGAGTATATCGATACCTCATATGTGGTCATAAACAACTGTTTGGGCGCACGGCAGGGCTCAGAAGGGAAGGAGCGCAATTTGACTTTTGGAGCTAATTTTCCATTCAAAAAGGGAAATTGCGCTCCTTCCCTTCTGAGCCCTGTCGTGCGCCCAAACAGTTGTTTATGACCACATATGAGGTATCGATGTACTCAGGAGAAATTGCCCAACAAATTTTAGGATGAACTTTATGCTGTTGGCCATTTGAAAATTTAAAAAATTAGGCTAAAACAAAATTTTTGTGAAAAAAAAAGTACTTTTTAATTATTACAGATCAATTTGTGAAGCACCTGGGGGTTCAATATGCCCACTACCCATCTAGATAAGTTCCCTGGGGTGTCTAGTTTCCAAAATGGGGTCACTTGTGGGGGAACTCCAATGTGTAGGCACACAGGGGCTCTCCAAACGCAACATGGTGTCCGCTAACAATTTGAATGGAAAATCAGGTCAACTTGTTAGCGGACACATGTCACGTTTGGAGAGCCCCTGTGTGCCTACACATTGAAGCTCCCCCACAAGTGACCCCATTTTGGAAACTAGACACCCCAGGGAACTTATCCTGATGGGTTGTGAGCATATTGAACCCCCAGGTGCTTCACAAATTAATCCGTAAAAACGAAAAAGTACTTTTTTTCCACTTTTTTTTTTTTTTCCCATTTATTTGTGAAGCACCTGGGGGTTCAATATGCCCACTACCCATCTAGATAAGTTCCCTGGGGTGTCTAGTTTCCAAAATGGGGTCACTTGTGGGGGAACTCCAATGTGTAGGCACACAGGGGCTCTCCAAACGCAACATGGTGTCCGCTAACAATTTGATTGGAAAATCAGGTCAACTTGTTAGCGGACACATGTCACGTTTGGAGAGCCCCTGTGTGCCTACACATTGGAGCTCCCCACAAGTGACCCCATTTTGGAAACTAGACACCCCAGGGAACTTATCCTGTTGGGTTGTGAGCATATTGAACCCCCAGGTGCTTCACAAATTAATCCGTAAAAACGAAAAAGTACTTTTTTTCCACTTTTTTTTTTTTTTCCCATTTATTTGTGAAGCACCTGGGGGTTCAATATGCCCACTACCCATCTAGATAAGTTCCCTGGGGTGTCTAGTTTCCAAAATGGGGTCATTTGTGGGGGAACTCCAATGTGTAGGCACACAGGGGCTCTCCAAACGCAACATGGTGTCCGATAACAATTTGAATGGAAAATCAGGTCAACTTGTTAGCGGACACATGTCACGTTTGGAGAGCCCTGTGTGCCTACACATTGGAGCTCCCCCACAAGTGACCCCATTTTGGAAACTAGACACCCCAGGGAACTTATCCTGATGGGTTATGAGCATATTGAACCCCCAGGTGCTTCACAAATTAATCCGTAAAAACGAAAAAGTACTTTTTTTCCACTTTTTTTTTTTTTTCCCATTTATTTGTGAAGCACCTGGGGGTTCAATATGCCCACTACCCATCTAGATAAGTTCCCTGGGGTGTCTAGTTTCCAAAATGGGGTCACTTGTGGGGGAACTCCAATGTGTTGGCACACAGGGGCTCTCCAAACGCAACATGGTGTCCGCTAACAATTTGAATGGAAAATCAGGTCAACTTGTTAGCGGACACATGTCACGTTTGGAGAGCCCCTGTGTGCCTACACATTGGAGCTCCCCACAAGTGACCCCATTTTGGAAACTAGACACCCCAGGGAACTTATCCTGATGGGTTGTGAGCATATTGAACCCCCAGGTGCTTCACAAATTAATCCGTAAAAAAACGAAAAAGTACTTTTTTTCCACTTTTGTTTTTCTTTTCCCATTTATTTGTGAAGCACCTGGGGGTTCAATATGCCCACTACCCATCTAGATAAGTTCCCTGGGGTGTCTAGTTTCCAAAATGGGGTCATTTGTGGGGGAACTCCAATGTGTAGGCACACAGGGGCTCTCCAAACGCAACATGGTGTCCGCTAACAATTTGAATGGAAAATCAGGTCAACTTGTTAGCGGACACATGTCACGTTTGGAGAGCCCCTGTGTGCCTACACATTAGAGCTCCCCCACAAGTGACCCCATTTTGGAAACTAGACACCCCAGGGAACTTATCCTGATGGGTTGTGAGCATATTGAACCCCCAGGTGCTTCACAAATTAATCCGTAAAAACGAAAAAGTACTTTTTTTTCCACTTTTTTTTTTTTTTTCCCATTTATTTGTGAAGCACCTGGGGGTTCAATATGCCCACTACCCATCAGGATAAGTTCCCTGGGGTGTCTAGTTTCCAAAATGGGGTCACTTGTGGGGAGCTCCAATGTTAAGGCACACAGGGGCTCTCCAAATGCGACATGGTGTCCGCTAACAATTCCAATTGTTAGCAAACACCAGGTTGCGTATGGAGAGCCCCTGTGTGCCTACACATTGGAGTTCCCCCACAAGTGACCCCATACACATATAATCATATATAATCACACATATAATATAATTACACATATAATTACACAACTGTACCCAGCCTTTCAGAAGGACAGGTCACCGTGAGGCGAGGCCTGGCCTTTCTGCAGGAAGGGATTTGTTCTAGCACCGGAATAAGACCCCCAAAGCCAAGGTAAAGACTAAGGGGGCACTTATCGTAGTGCATGTCAGGTTGGTGTGTTGTAGTGTACATCAGGGTGTGTGTCAGGTTGGTGTGTTGTAGTGTACATCAGGGTGTGTATGTCAGGTTGGTGTGTTGTAGTGTACATCAGGGTGTGTGTGTGTTTGTGTATGATGTTGTGGGTGCATGTCAGTCTGGGGTCGTGTGATAGATTTCGAAACATCCAAAGATACACAAACCTGGTTTGTCAGGGCACGTTTTACATTGGGTTTGGACGGTCGTTCTCTTCCCCCTTTGATGGCAGACCCGGCACCTTTTTCTTGGCCCCTTCTCTGCAAAATGTTGCCCTGGTACCACGCGGGAATATCGAGTTCCAGGAGTGCTGGGGCCCCCTTCATCTTCTTCTCTTCGTCTTCCTCTTTCTTCTCTTGGTCTTCGTTCTCGTCTTCCTTCTTCTCTTGGTCTTCGTTCTCCTCCATTCAACAGGGCCTTGATCACCTTCACCTGGAACTCAAGAAAGGTGTTAGTGGTGTGACCTGCACATCGTGACAGCAAGTATGCATTATACATTGCCATTTGGACAATGTACACGGCCAGTTTTTTGTACCACTTCCTCGTTTTCCGCGTGGCCCTGTAGGGCTTGAGGACTTAATCAGAACGATCAACTCCTCCCATGTTCTTATTGTACCCCAGGACACATTCCGGTTTGTGGACCTGTCCTGGGGTACCTCTGGTGGTGGTGGCCCTGGTGCCGGTACCATGGATCGTGGTCAAGATAAAGACATCCCTTCGGTCTTTGAACTTGACCAGTACCATGTTGCCGCTACATTGAGCTCGGCTCTCACCTTTTGGGAGAGGCTGCTCAATTAGCGGCATAGGGAGATCCCTCTTGTTTCTGCGCACAGTACCGCAAGCGGCGGTAGTTCTGGCAGAGAGGGATCTGAAGAGCGGGACACTTGTATAAAAGTTATCAACGTATAGATGATAACCTTTATCAAGTAGTGGGTGGATCAAATCCCACACTATTTTCCCGCATACCCCCAGAGCAGGGGGACACTCTGGGGGCTCGATCCTCGAATCCTTCCCCTCATACACTCTAAAGTTGTGAGTGTACCCTGAGGTACTCTCACAATGCTTGTAGAGCTTTATCCCATACCTGGCCCTCTTGCTGGGAATGTATTGGCGGAAACTAAGCCTACCTTTGTAAAGGACGAGGGATTTGTCCACACAAATTTCCCGTTTGGGAACGTACACTTCAGCAAACTTGCTGCTGAAGTGGTCGATGACCGGTCGAATTTTGAACAATCTGTCAAAATTCGGGTCATTACGGGGAAGGCTGTCAGTGTTGTCCCTGAAGTGGAGAAATTTATGGATGGCGTCGAATCTGTTTCGGGCCATCACCTGGCCGTACACTGGAGTTAGAAAAAACTTATCTGTACTCCAGCATTGGCGCATTTCTGGTCTCGTCACAATCCCCATATGAAGTATCAAACCCCAGTATTTCATAATTTCTCCAGAGTCCACAGGAGTCCAAGAAGAAAAGATGGAATCTGGGTTTTGGACCAGAAACTGTTGGGCGTACAGGTTCGTCTGCTCCACCATGAGCCTCACAAAGTCCTCAGAGAAAAAGACTTTGAAAAAGTCAATTTCCCTGAAGTTTGTGGCCTCAAACAGGATTCCTGATTGGGGAATAAAATCAGGAATCTGTGGAGTGTAACGATCAGGGACGGGGATCCACACAGGGGCCCTGGTGCTAGGTTGGGCATGCCTAGCACCAGGTGGAGGGTTACTCACTGACGGCTGTGGGTCTTCCTCCGACTCCTCTTCTCCAGGCTCAGACTCCTCTTCCTCGGACTCCGACTCCTCTTCCTCTGGCTCTTGTCCTCCGCCGTCTTCGTGGTGGTGGCGAGTCGGTGTCACTGCTGCAGATTTCACTATCGGAGGAAGAATGTGAGGAATAGTGGAACGTGGGGTCCACTTCCTCACTGTCAGCATCGGAGGCAAGTATAGCATATGCCTCCTCAGCCGAGTACACCCTTTGTGACGTTGATGAGCGGGACGGGCGGGACGGGCGTGACATGTTGTATGTGCTGTGTGCGTGTGTAAAAAAAAAAAAAAGTAAACTTTTTATTAGTGTGCGTGTACGTGTGTTTAGTGTGCGTGTATGTGAACGTTAACTGGTGTAACTTTCGGGACGACGGTCGGTCAGGGGCGGCGGACGACGACGGTCAGTCAGGGGCGGCGGACGACGACGGTCAGTCAGGGGCGGCGGACGACGACGGTCAGTCAGGGGCGGCGGACGACGACGGTCAGTCAGGGGCGGCGGACGACGACGACAGTCAGGGGCGGCGGACGACGACGGTCAGTCAGGGGCGGCGGACGACGACGGTCAGTCAGGGGCGGCGGACGACGACGGTCAGTCAGGGGCGGCGGACGACGACGGTCAGTCAGGGGCGGCGGACGACGACGACAGTCAGGGGCGGCGGACGACGACGGTCAGTCAGGGGCGGCGGACGACGACGACAGTCAGGGGCGGCGGACGACGACAGTCAGGGGCGGCGGACGACGACGGTCAGTCAGGGGCGGCGGACGACGACGGTCAGTCAGGGGCGGCAGACGACGACGGTCAGTCAGGGGCGGCGGACGACGACGGTCAGTCAGGGGCGGCGGACGACGACGACAGTCAGGGGCGGCGGACGACGACAGTCAGGGGCGGCGGACGACGACAGTCAGGGGCGGCGGACGACGACGGTCAGTCAGGGGCGGCGGACGACGACGGTCAGTCAGGAGCGGCGGACGACGACGACAGTCAGGGGCGGCGGACGACGACAGTCAGGGGCGGCGGACGACGGTCAGTCAGGGGCGGCGGACGACGACGACAGTCAGGGGCGGCGGACGACGACAGTCAGGGGCGGCGGACGACGACAGTCAGAGGCGGCGGACGACGACGGTCAGTCAGGGGCGGCGGACGACGACGGTCAGTCAGGGGCGGCGGACGACGACGGTCAGTCAGGGGCGGCGGACGACGACGGTCAGTCAGGGGCGGCGGACGACGACGGTCAGTTAGGGGCGGCGGACGACAACGACAGTCAGGGGCGGCGGACGACGACAGTCAGGGGCGGCGGACGACGACGTTCAGTCAGGGGCGGCGGACGACGACGGTCAGTCAGGGGCGGCGGACGACGACGGTCAGTCAGGGGCGGCGGACGACGACGGTCAGTCAGGGGTGGCAGACGACGACGGTCAGTCAGAGACGACGACGGTCAGTCAGGGGCGGCGGACGACGACGGTCAGTCAGGGGTGGCGGACGACGACAGTCAGGGGGTCACTCGGGCCAGGCAGCGGTCGGTCAGGGGGTCACTCGGGCCAGGCAGCGGTCGGTCAGGGGGTCACTCGGGCCAGGCAGCGGTCGGTCAGGGGGTCACTCGGGCCAGGCAGCGGTCGGTCAGGGGGTCACTCGGGCCAGGCAGCGGTCGGTCAGGGGGTCACTCGGGCCAGGCAGCGATCGGTCAGGGGGTCACTCGGGCCAGGCAGCGGTCGGTCAGGGGGTCACTCGGGCCAGGCAGCGGTCGGTCAGGGGTCACTCGGGCCAGGCAGCGGTCGGTCAGGGGGTCACTCGGGCCAGGCAGCGGTCGGTCAGGGGGTCACTCGGGCCAGGCAGCGGTCGGTCAGGGGGTCACTCGGGCCAGGCAGCGGTCGGTCAGGGGGTCACTCGGGCCAGGCAGTGGTCGGTCAGGGGGTCACTCGGGCCAGGCAGCGGTCGGTCAGGGGGTCACTCGGGCCAGGCAGCGGTCGGTCAGGGGGTCACTCGGGCCAGGCAGCGGTCGGTCAGGGGGTCAACACCAAGCAGACCGGACCGGTGAGAACGAGCTCTGGGGAGGGGGGAGAGAGCAAACTCAGGGGAGGGGGGAGAGAGGCAAACCCAGGGGAGGGGGAGAGAGCAAACTCAGGGAAGGGGGGGGGGGGGAAGACAAAAGGGGAGGGGGGGGGAGAGAGGACAATGGGGAAGGGGGAGGGGGAGAGGACAATGGGGGAGGGTGGGAGGACACCAAGGGAGGAGGAGAGGGAGCGGATCACAGCAGCGGGGTACTTACGATCAGCAGCAGCAGCGGCGGTGGCAGCAGCGGCGGCGGCGGTGGCGGCGGCGGCGATCGGCGGCGATCGGCAGCGATCGGCGGGGGGGCTCACACCACGTGGGCACGGTCGGTGGCAGCGGAGGGCTGCAGGGGTGCACGCTCATCAGCGTCCACCGACAGAGTGGAGCTGATGAGCTCGGTGGCCATATTGTGAACATCCCCCTGCACATCTGATTGGAGGGCTTGCATCACATGGATGCTAGCCCCCAATCAGATCGGGGGGGGGGCACACACACCTCACAGTGCCGCAGCCAATGCCTGATGCTTTGAGCATCAGGCTATGGCCAGATTGAAAACATTACACCAATTTCTATTGGTGTAATGTTTCAATCATCACTTTTGGCTAGTTGTGAATTAACTAGCCAATCGGAGGGCTCCTAGCCACGGGGGGGGGAAATCCCCTCCCGTGGGGTCATCTAGAGGTTGTCCCCTATCTGCGGCTCTATTAACCCTTTCGTGAACCCGGTTAATAGAGCCGCAGCAAGGGGGAAACCGCGATGACGCAGTGTATGCGCCATCGGGCGGGAACGGTGATGTTTCCATGGCGCATACGCTGCGCGCCCGGGCGGGGAAGGGGTTAAAATGTAAGTTCCCTCCTGCCTTATACTCACCTTCCGCCACATGGAATTGTGTTGTGTCCCTCATCTGTTTGATCCATTTACCTCATCCAAGGATTATTACTGCCTTTTCCCTGGCATTTGAAGTATCGGGAGGCGCCCCTGGATCTGTTCCCTTTGTTGTGGACTCAGTATGGACTCTAAACAACAATAGTCATATTTGATGTTCTATGCTTCCTGCCTCAGTAAAGCTTGTTGGATTGATCATTAGTCTGGTGGCCCTTCCTGCTCGGTGGCATACACCATCACATTGACCGCGTAAAGGGGCTTAGAATTAAATTGTCACTCAAGTGCTGAAAAGAAAACAATTAAATGCTGGAGTGATGCTTTAACCAAGATAATAAGAATTAAAGTATGTGGCTTATGCAGATAAATCACTCATAAAATATAGGGTACCTCATTTCATGGCATAAGATTATCAACCATTAGCAACCATTGTAATTCCAATATAACTAGCTAGTAATGTAATAATGTCTTAATTACCAAAACTGTTTTTACAGCTTTGGGCAGTTGCTGCCAGAACACCATGATACTTCATTCAGTGGAGAAATATGTTTATGCAATGCTTAAGATTTCAATTTGCAGCCTACACAAATAGCTGTATCTAATTCTAGAAAGTGTAATGTAATGGTAATCCCCCAAAAAAATCTGCAGATACAAACTAGAAAGGATGTAACACATTGAACTCACCAGTGAAGAATGCCAAAGTGCATTAAGTTATTGGCAGCAGTCTTTACTTATTGCAGACATTATAAATAGGAATGCATGAATGTTATTCAGTGACTAATGGTGAGTTTACACGCTAGGATATCGTAAACGATATTCTTGGAACGATCACATGACCGTGATCGCTCCGACATCGTTAGTGCGCTGTCACACACAGGAATATCATTAACGATATGATATCCTATGCGGCAGTGCAACTGTTAAATAGGAGAGGAAGGAGTGAGCGATGTAATAAAGCGGCAGGAATAGGAGTTTTTTTAACAATATCGTTCAAAAAGCTGTCACACCGAACGATGCTGCTTCCTGAAGCAGTGTTAATTGGACGACAAATGATAGATTTGTGGTAAGGATCTCAAATCTAGGATGAACGATCCAACGATCTTTTCATCCTATATCATTCGTTTACATGCAACGACGCCCGAACAATATCTTTTTAACGATCACAAATCTGTGACGTTTCAAGGATATTGTTCAGGATATCCTAGCGTGTAAACCAAGGGTCCAATTACATTCACCCATTTGCAGTATTTAATGATCACCAACTTGTTTGCTGATTGGGGGTCATTTAGTTGCCTATTTATACAAGCAATACACACTACATTATCTGCAATAGATCGCTCAGTGCTCGTAAACTGCCATTGTTCTTGGCTGTGTGAGTCCTATTTATGAGGGATAATTCACTGCTGGGAAAAATTATTCTTAAGCCGGCTTAAAAATCATTTTATCCATCAAACAGTTTAGCTTGTTCATGGGTGGATTGGCTGCCTTTTTACACTGCAAGATTACCATGAAATAAGAGTTCCTAGGAACGCTCATTCAAGATAGTCTTGCAGTGTAAAATGCACCTTAAGACCCCCTTCACACATCCGAATAAAAAAATATATGTAACACAGTCTGTTTTGACCATCGGTGTTTATTTTTAGTCACCCATCCATGTGTATATTTTAAAAACATGTGTCATCCATGTGATATCTATGTGCCATCAGTATTTTTCTGGCATCGATCTAGATTATTAAATTAAACAGCTTTTCCTATACTTTCAAAGTTAAACATCGACAGCAATGTAGGCCATGAAGATGGCACATGGATGCCATCTCTGTGCTGTACATATTTTTACATGGTCCCATAGACTTGTATTTGGCCCTTGTCATTCATGATGCCGCAAAAAACTAACATGTATTCATAAAAACATGAACATTTGGAGCTCACAATAAGTTATAAATAGTGGTGGGGGAGTACCGAAATATTCGTAATTGCTATATTCGTAACGAGTACTTTGTAATAATTGAGTATTCGTTCCAAATAATGAGTACAATGTAAGTCAATGGGAAACGCAAGTAACTTTCTGCTGGAATCTATAAAGAGGTTTAGGTGGGCTGTAAAAAGGCGGAGATGGCTGAGAACGTGCTCAAACTACATGGGAACAGTATGTAGACATAATGTAAACTCTATGCATACTGTTCTGCCATACAGCTTTCTGCTCTGAGTGACAGAACATAGTGAACATAGAAGAATAGGTAGATCAAGTTTACCAGACTCCTGCTGCCGTTCCTGGCTAAGCTCAGTATTCCACGCTCCTGCTGAATCCCTTCCAGGTCAGCTCAGTCTCCTACTGAATCACTTCTGGGGCCCCCCATTAAGCTACTTTCATATTCACTGCAATGTCAGGCAAACAACCAATCACAGACGTTCACACGCTATGAGCGCATCTGTGATTGGCTGTTGCAGTCAGAATGCATTTCCACAATGGACTGTGATTGTGCCTGGTTGCACACATTGGTGTATGGCAACCAACCTGCCATCCTAGGGAGTTAAATAAATAATAAACAAAAAAAAAAAAAAAACGTGGGGCTTTGCAGGATTTATAAGTCTAACCCAGTGAAAGCACACAGCTGCGAGCTGCCACCCTCAGTTGCGTAATTTTACCTTGATTGGCAAAAATAAATGTGTGGGCTCCACCCTATTTTTAATTGCTAGCCAAGGTAAAACTAGGCAGTTGAGTGCTGGAATTCTCAGCAGGGCAAGGGCCCATTGTTTTAGGGCCCTCACGCTAAACAATAGCAGCCTGCAGCAGTCCCTGAAAATAGCACATTCATGGTAGTGCCATTTCCAGGCGCTTTGCCAGGCTCTTCCAGCAGCCCTGGTGCTGGTGGCATGCTGTGTAATAAGGGATTGCCACCAGCTTTGCATTGCTATCTGGTATTAAGCCCTGAGATTCATTAATGTCATGCACAGGTGCATCTCCAAACATAATAATTGCAAACATAAAATAAAGCGGCACTCTGCTATGAAAATTAGAATACAGAAGTATTTAAATTAAGCAAAAAATGCAAAAATTGAGACACTAAGCTTTATAAATATGGCCATATTGTTAAACCGCCCAGTTGCCACGTTGAGGCGTGTCCATTTGACTGGGTCCATAACCTCTATTTTCACGGTTTATCGATATGGTCCTATTTATATAGCTAAGTATCTCAATTTTTGCATTTTTTGCTTAAATGAAATCTTTCTGTATTCTAATTGTCATAGCAGAGTGCTGCTTTTTTACATTTGTAATTATGGTGTTTGGCGATGCACCTGTGCACATTGACAGGATTGAGTGCCGCAGTTTTTTCTAAATTGGTGTATGGGTTCACATCCTCTGTTGTGCACCTTTCTCCGCCCTGGGCCTGTAAAGGTAGTGTTCTCTGGTATCAGTTTTTTCCAGTTTACCTATAAATGAGGAGGTTTTTAACCTAGGTAGAGTCTGAAAATAGAGGTTAGGGACCAGGTCAAAGGAACACGCCTCAACGTGGTGACTGGGAAGTTTATCGATATGGCCATATTTATAAATCTAAGTGTCTCAATTTTTGCACTTTATTCTCAACTGAAATATTTCTGTATTCTAATTGTCATAGCAGAGTGCCGCTTTTTGTACTTTTGTAACCGCTGCTGCTATGACAATGGTGACCTCACCGCTTACTATACCGCATGTCTCAACCTGTCTTTAGTGATCAAAGACCACAGTAGCGGATGTGTTTTTTCTCCCCATGGTCTCTGATATACCAGAGCTGAGTCTATCCAGGAAGAGAGAAGAGAATCGTGGAGAGGTGCGAGGGTGGGGAGGGGGTAATAAAGATGGAGTCACTAAGTGTCTCTGTGTTTTTTTTAATAAAATAATTTGCGTTGTGTCTTTTTTACTATTTATTTGAGATTCTTAATGGCCGGGTCTAACTTGGCCAGACATTAAGAATCTCAGGGCTAAATACCAACTGGCAATACAAAGCTGTTGTTAACCCCTTATTACCTAGCATGCCACTGCCACCAGGGTCACTGGAAGAGCCTGGTAAAGTGCCTGGAAATGGCGCTATGTTGAATGCGTCATTTTCAGGGATGGCTGCAAGCTGTTATCCTTTAGCGTAGGGGCCCTAAAGCAATGGATCTCTAACCCATTGACAGCCATCAGTTGCCTAGTTTACCTTGGCTGGCCACTAAAAATATGGCAGAGCCCACTCATTTTTATTTTTTTTATATATAGATCATCTCCCCCCATTTCATGCAAGCTTACACGATAGGCCTACATCTTTTCCCGCAAATTTCAGCTGATCTGAGCAGCTAACATGTTGCTCTAACAGCAGTGGACAGAGCAAAGATTTGCGCACCGCTGTGTAATCCATTAGATTGTGCTGTCAAACTATGACAGTGTGATTTAACATGAGCCGGCAAGAATTGTGCCATTCCCTGTGCCCAATAATGGCTCCATAACGTATCCATGGGGCATAGATGGGTTATCATGACTCACTTCCTGTAAATGTCGGGTGAAGGCCAAAATTCATAGAAGATGATCAGACATGCTCATATTCAAGTCTCTTAAGTTGACTTGTAAAATCAATAAAAAATGAAGAAAAAGTATTAAAAAATATGAAAAGAAAAAAAAAACACAAAAAGTTCAATTCACTGCCCTTTTGTCCCACTAAGAATAAAACAATTAAAAAAATGTGGGATTGCCGCATTCAGAAATAAATTAATCTGATCTGCAAACTAAGTAATGGAAAAAAATGGAAACGTCAGAATTAGTTTTTTGGTTGCCGCATCATTGCAATCTCATGCACTAACAGACGATAAAAACATTGCATGTACCAAAAATAGTATTTCTAAAAATATCAGTTATGGGTGAAAAAATAAGCTCTCACATATCCCCAGTTCACAAATAATGAGAATATAGGACGGAGGATGCAGTGGCGGAGAGGAGGCAGGGGGAGGATGGAGCACAGAGTGGCAGGGGGAGGAGGACAGAGGATGAAGGAGCAGGTGGGGGAGGGCCGCCTCCGGAGGCCACCAATGAGCAGTCTCTGTCTGGCGCACAATTGCTGTGACCGACTGACGCCTTAGACAATTATATAGTATATATATATATATATATATATATATATATATACTAGCTGTGAGCCCGATTCTAAAGAATCGGGTAGTCTAGAATGCATATATAGTTTATTTACTAATATTTAGGGGAGTGCGGTGAAATTAATTGTGTGTATACAGGTGACTCAGTGGTTAGCACTGTATATGGTGGCTCAGTGGTTAGCACTGTATATGGCGGCTCAGTGGGTAGCAGAGTATACGGTGGATGAGTGGTTAGCACTGTATACGGTGGCTCAGTGGTTAGCACTGTATATGGTGGCTCAGTGGTTAGCACTGTATACGGTGGCTCAGTGGTTAGCATTGTATACGGTGGCTCAGTGGTTAGCATTGTATATGGTGGCTCAGTGGTTAGCACTGTATATGGTGGTTCAGTGGTTAGCACTGCGCGGTGGCTCAGTGGTTAGCACTTTAGCACTGCGCGGTGGCTCAGTGGTTAGCACTTTAGCACTGCACGGTGGCTCAGTGGTTAGTAGTGCGCGGTGGCTCAGTGGTTAGCAGGAGTATGGTGGCTCAGTGGTTAGCAGTGAGTGGGGTGGGCAGAGTGGTCAGCGCAGTGCGGCGGGCAGAGTGGTCAGCGCAGTGCGGCGGGCAGAGTGGTCAGCAGAGGACAGAGGCACTCTGCCTGTCATACTTACCAGCGGGTCATCGTCTTCCCCGCCACGGCATTTTCACTCCGCCGTCGCCAGCATGTTGGCTCCACTCATGCAGAGCATTGCTCCTGTGCAGGCTCCTCTCTGCTGAGTATTGCTCCTGTGCAGCCTCCTCTCTGCAGAGCATTGCTCCTGTGCAGCCTCCTTACTGTAGAGCATTGCTCCTTTGCAGCCTCCTCTCTGCAGAGTATTGCAGAGGCACTCTGACTGTCATACTTACCAGCGGGTCATCGTGTTCCCCGCCACGGCATTTTCACTCCGCCGTCACCAGCATGTTGGCTCCACTCATGCAGAGCATTGCTCTTGTGCAGGCTCCTCTCTGCTGAGTATTGCTCCTGTGCAGCCTCCTCTCTGCAGAGCAATGCTCCTGTGCAGCCTCCTCTCTGCAGAGCATTGCTCCTGTGCAGCCTCCTCTCTGCAGAGCATTGCTCCTGTGCAGCCTCCTCTGTGCAGAGCATTGCTCCTGTGCAGCCTCCTCTCTGCAGAGCAGTGTTCCTGTGCAGCCTCCTCTCTGCAGAGCATTGCTCCTGTGCAGCCTCCTCTCTGCAGAGCAATGCTCCTGTGCAGCCTCCTCTCTGCAGAGCATTGCTCCTGTGCAGCCTCCTCTCTGCAGAGCAATGCTCCTGTGCAGCCTCCTCTCTGCAGAGCATTGCTCCTGTGCAGCCTCCTCTCTGCAGAGCATTGCTCCTGTGCAGCCTCCTCTCTGCAGAGCATTGCTCCTGTGCAGCCTCCTCTCTGCAGAGCAATGCTCCTGTGCAGCCTCCTCTCTGAAGAACATTGCTCCTGTGCAGCCTCCCCTCTGCAGAGCATTGCTCCTGTGCAGCCTCTTCTCTGCGGAGCATTGGTCCTGTGCAGCCTCCTGTCGGCAGAGCAATGCTCCTGTGCAGCCTCCTCTCTGCAGAGCATTACTCCTGTGCAGCCTCCCCTCTGCAGAGCATTGCTCCTGTGCAGCCTCCTTTCTGCAGAGCAATGCTTCTGTGCAGCCTCCTCTGCAGAGCATTGCTCCTGTGCAGCCTCCTCCCTGCAGAGCATCGCTCCTGTGCAGCCTCCTCTCTGCAGAGCATTGCTCCTGTGTAGCCTCCTCTCTGCAGAGCAATGCTCCTGTGCAGCCTCCTCCCTGCAGAGCATCGCTCCTGTGCAGCCTCCTCTCTGCAGAGCATTGCTCCTGTGCAGCCTCCTCCCTGCAGAGCATCGCTCCTGTGCAGCCTCCTCTCTGCAGAGCATTGCTCCTGTGCAGCCTCCTCTCTGCAGAGCATTGCTCCTGTGTAGCCTCCTCTCTGCAGAGCAATGCTCCTGTGCAGCCTCCTCTCTTCAGAACATTGCTCCTGTGCAGCCTCCTCTCTGCATAACATTGTTCCTGTGTAGCCTCCTCTCTGCAGAGCAATGCTCCTGTGCAGCCTCCTCTCTGCAGAACATTGCTCCTGTGCAGCCTCCTCTCTGCAGAACATTGCTCCTGAGCAGCCTCATCTCTGCAGAGCATTGCTCCTGTGCAGCCTCCCCTCTGCAGAGCATTGCTCCTGTGCAGCCTGTGCAGCCTGCTCTCTGCAGAGCATTACTCATGTGCAGCCTCCCCTCTGCAGAGCATTGGTCCTGTGCAGGCTGCTCACTGCAGAGCGTTGCTCCTGTGCAGCCTCCTCTCACCTGTATCCTGGAGATCAGCTCTTGGGGGCTCAGTCCGGGGTCCTCTGTCAGCTGTATATTCCCTTGTGATCGCAGGATGTCAGAGGCAGAGAATCAGTGATGAGGACACGTCTGATGTGAGACAGCGGCATGATGTCTCCTGTGCTGACTGCAGCAATGAAAGTGCCTGTGATGATGTCACAGTCATGTGATATAGCCCCGCCCATACCAGTGACATCATCTCAGGTCCTGAGAGTGAGAGACTGTGCATGGACTCGCAAAGGCATTGCAAATGAGGAGAGACTCTGGAAGGACTCGCAAAGGCATTGCGAGTGTGGCAGGAGAGAGAGAGAGACTCAGCAAGGACTCGCAAAGGCATTGCGAGTGAGGAGAGACTCTGGAAGGACTCGCAAAGGCATTGCGAGTGTGGCAGCCATGCATACGACGACGGAAACACTGCCCAATATGACGGAAGTGGCCTTAGGGTAATTATGTATTAGATATATATATATATATATATACACAAATGCAGGGTGGGTTAATGCAATACATAACTCAGGTGAAGTAAAACATGTAGTGGTTAGTTGGGAGTGAGAAGGAGCAGCTAGGGAAGTGGAATAATAGATAAGAGGAACAGGCAATTTTATAGCCCTTTGATTAGTGGTTGGTCCAAGAACAGGAATGAGAGGGAGGGGTTGAAATGGTTGTGATAATAATTGATGTAAGAAGTGTCAATGTTTATTGTCCTCTAACTGGAGTCTGTTCAAAGATATGATAACCCCCCCAAATGCCCTTTCAATTGATGTAAAGAGACATGAAACCATGTGAAACATTTAATCCTGCTTTGAATGTGTCAAATGTCATTATCAATTTGTTTTCCCAAATTCTTCTCTCTCTGTGAGATTTGAAGTTACTTTTTAAAATGAGCAGACTCATGTCTGTTATAGTGTGGTCAGAGATACAAAAATTCTTGGCTACAGGTAGATCCATACGTCTTTCTTTTATTGTGTGTACCATCCCATTATTGTGGTATTCCCAAGGAAAACGCGTAGTAATAAATAACGCCATATGAATATATATCTTGGATTTTGTTTGGAGTGGGAGTGCAGTCACAAGTCCCTATTTTTATATCTATTTCCCTAAAGTCAATGTTTTGGAGTTGCCATCACAAAGCCCTGATCTCAGTCCTATTGAAAATTTATGGGCAAAGCTGAAAAGGCAGGTGCGAGCAAGGTGACCTACAAACATGGCTCAGTTACACCAGTTCTATCAGGAGAAATGGAGCAAAATTCCTACCAACTGTTGTGAGAAGCTTGTGGAAGGATATCCAAAATGTTTAACCCAAGTCATACAGTTTAAGGGCAATGGTACCAAATACTAATGAAATATATGTCAATTTTTCACTTTGCAGAAAGTAATAAAAATGCCTTAAAACATTCCCTCTCTCTCATTATTCTGGCATTTGGCAAATATAAATAATTATGGTAATCCTAATTGACCTACAATGGGAAAGGTTTATTCTGATTTCATGTCAGATAGTGAGAAAAACATGTGTATGTGTATTTTATATAGTGTATGTAAACGTCTGGTTTCAACTGTGGTATATACACACAAAGTATATATAATCTGTAGTTTTGTCGTTCTAAAAGGAGAGGGGCCCAGACACTTCTTGCAAAGAAGCCCCAAGATGTCAGTGTGCACCCTTGTGCCAGTGCAACCCCAGCAAAATGGGTTAATATATAATATGTGTACTTACTGTCTATAATAATCTGGTTCATAACTCACATTTGAATATTAGCTTCTGAATAAATACTATTTATCTGTAAAATATGTTGTCTGCTGGTCCAAAATTGTATGACCTTCTGGTGATTTGGGACATGAAAAAAATTCTCTCTTAGTATTTGACTGGCACAGTTTGAAAGTTTAAGCGTGCTCAGCAAAGATTACTTTGGATTTAGGTTAGCGCCATGAAGCTCTGAACACTGGTGTGGATGTCAGTCTACAAACAGACCTATAGCTTTCACAGAGATATGGAAATGTTTAGCAAACATGTGGTGTTTGCTTTATTCCTTTTGGTAAACTTGCTTCAGTAATGCAAAGTAAACGACTACAGTGAATGCAAACTATGATAATTTTATTTAACATATATATATATTTCTCTTTAAACATGCAAAGTTATTCATAACTATTTGTATTAGAAAAACTGAATGAAAACAAGAAGGTAAAATATGTTTAATATTTAAAGAGTAACTGTACTCTTAAGAAACTATACTTTATATTTGTTTAATACTTTAAAGTAACTTTTCAGATGAAGCTGTTATTTGTGTATGAGGAGTAATAGTATTTCTGGCCGTCTGATATCCTGCATTTTCAAAAATGTTACTCTCTGCAGGTTATTTTTTTTAAAGGCGTTGTCCAGCCTAAGGTGAAATATCTGCAGATTTATCTGAAGGTAACTGCATGTAAGCAATCTGAACACTTGGTCTAAAGCTACTTCAGATCTGCAATATTTTTAGTGCAGGATCTTCCAGTCAAAACCGGATCTATTTCAAGTCTTTTTAGTACTTTCACATCAGTGTTTTTTCAAATCTGGCAGAATTCCGCCCTTTTGGAAAATAACAGATCCGGCAATATTAATCTGACCAATGCATTTGTAATGGAGTTCCAGAAATGTGGTTTGGCTTGCAGTTTCATCTGGATTTGGCAATTCTGGCACTTCAGGCTTCGGACAAAAAACGCTGCTGACTGCGGTTTTAAAACAAGCCTGAAGTGCCAAATTTGTTGGATCCAGATGAAACTACAAGCCAAACCACATTTCTGGAACTCCATTACAGATGCATTGGTCAGAACAATGTTGCCAGATCCGATGTTTTCAAAAAAGGCAGAATTCTGCCATATTTAAAAAAATAAACAGTGATGTGAAAGTATCCTAAGGCTAGGGTCACATTTGCAGGGGACGTCCTTTGCAAGGATGTGTTAAAGTCAGCAGTTTTTTGCCTTTGCAATTTTCATGGCATTTCTTCCCTTTTTAGTGCTAGCGTTAACGCATGTGTTAACACATGGTACATATATGTACCATGCATCAAAGCAT
Organism: Allobates femoralis; assembly: GCA_033576535.1. Taxonomy (NCBI): domain Eukaryota; kingdom Metazoa; phylum Chordata; class Amphibia; order Anura; family Aromobatidae; genus Allobates; species Allobates femoralis. The sequence goes on along the minus strand of JARQOC010000005.1, from coordinate 458,305,055 downwards.
GCATTTCCCATAGATTACATGTTAAAAAAAGCATGCATTTTTGCAAAACACCCCCAAAAACGCTGCGTACCGCATTTTTAGGTGCTTTTCCAACAACGCATAGTGTTGCATTTTGACCATACGTTGCTTGCATGGGAGCCTATGGAAGCGTTAACGCTAGCGTTGTTCACAATTTTAAATTGTGAAAAACGCTAGCTTTTAGCGCTTCAATGGCTCAAGTGTGACCCTAGCCTAACAGAGAAGAAACTAGTTGGCAAGTGACACATGTGCGTATTATACACGATTTAGCTGCCTGCAGCCACATACAGTAACAGCAATGTTCATAGACTAGACATTTGCATTAATTTGCAATTGACTATAAGATGGTTGAGGCTAGATGATATGATGTCTCGCAAACACCAAACAAACAGAACAAAGAATTAATAGTAATTAAGTAATTGATCTGATTCAATTATCAGACCTTTTGTAATGTAATTAAGACTTTAGACATGATAAGGAATATGCAGAATTTTAGGCGTGGTTCACATCACGATTTTGTGCCTGTTCGTGGGATCCAAGTTTGAAGGAGGATCCCACAGACAGGCACGGATCCACACAGATCCCTGCACTCGGATGGCAAATAGCCATCTGATCCGAGTCTATGCAAGATACGTGTGGATCCTGTTTTCCCTGCTTCTTCTCCATCTGTCCCTGTCACTCCCTGTCTGTCCCTGCCTGTCCCTCTTCTATCTCTGCTCTCCCTCTCCTCTATGCTTCCCCCCCCCCTCCTCCCGCCTGTCCTCTCCCCTCCAGAATATGTAAATAAATTTAAAAAATCCTCCCAGAGGATACTTTACCTTCCGGCGGCTGCTGCAGGGCTGTGATAGTATCCTCATCTTCTGGTGACTGAAGATCCTGTGGTGATGTCACAGAGCCGGTCACCTGACACATCAGGTGACCGGCTCTGTGACATCACGAGAGGTCCTTCAGCCAGCAGAAGATCAGGACACTGTCACAGCCCTGCAGCAGATGCCGGAAGGTAAAGTATCCTCTGGGAGGATTTTTTTTTTTTATTCCGGAGGGGAGAGGACAGGGGGGAGGACTGGGGGGAGCATAGAGGAGAGGGAGAGCAGAGATAGAAGAGGGACAGACAGGGAGTGACAGGGACAGATAGAGAAGAAGTAGGGAGAACAGGATCCACACGTAGCCTGCATAGACTCGGATCAGATGGCCATTTGCCATCCAAGTGTTTTTTTTATAAATTCACTAGAAATTCATGGTGGTAATGTCTACTATTGGCGTGACCGTCATGAATTTCGGACTTAGGGTCAGCTGATAATACAAAGCTGGCCCTAACCCCTTTATCACCCAGTGAGCCACCGCACCAGGGCCCTGGAAGAGTTGGGTTCAGCGCCAGAAAATGGCACTTCATTGAACGCGCCATTTTCTGGGGTGGGCTGCCATTCACAGCGGGGGTGCCAAGAAGGCTTGGGCCTCCCTGCGCTGCGGATTCCTGCCGCCAGCTACCTAGCTGTACCTGGCTGGACACAGAATTAGCGCGGAGCCCCACGCATTTTTTTAAGGGTTAGGGCCAGCTTTGTATTATCAGCTGACCCTAAGCCCGAAATTCATGGCGGTCACACCAATAGTAGACATGACCGCCATGAATTTCTAGTGAATTTTTTAAAAAAACACAACACAGAGAAAAAATATTTTTATTTGAAAAAAAAAACAAAAAGACACTTAGGGACTCCATCTTTATTTTAAAAAATCCTCTTCCGTCCGACATAGTCCAATCCAGGGTTCTTCTTTAGCTCTGCTACATCTCTGGTAGAGAACCTCCACCAGAGATGTAGTAGAGCTGTGCATCCTGGGAAAGTTCATGTGAGTTCATGCAGGCAAGCATGAGCTCACATGAACCCTGCCAGCACTGCTACTTCAAATGAACAGCTAACCTGAGTCAGCTGTTCATTTGAAAATCCAGGTGGGAAGGTCAAAAATAGAAAACCGGGTTGAAAACCGGATTGCCCCGGTCCAATGCAATCCGGGACCATAGAGCCCCATGTAATGGGGTGCTGGATTGCATCGGAACGGTCCTATCCGGGAGAAACCGGTTTTCACTTAATGTCAATCCGGTGCCCCATAACATGGGGCTCTATGGTCCCGGATTGCACCGGACCGGGGCAATCCAGGAGAATCCGTTTTTCACTTAATGCCGTGATAGCGGCTGTGCTTTGCGGCCGCTGACGTTCTTTGCGGCTGCTGTCGCTCAGACACAGAAGAAGACGGCGGCCGCGGAGGACGGCGAGTGAACCGCCGCCCCACCCCCGCTCCAGCCACTGCTGACAGCTGGATCCTCCGCTCCCACCCCCCAGATCCTAAATTAAGATAGGGTGGGGAAGCGGTGGGGGGAGCGGAGGATCCAGCTGTCAGGCAGCAGGGAAGCTGTCAGTGGCTGTCAGCATTGTTTAAAAGCCAGCGGCTTTTTACCGCTGGCTTTTAAACAATGAAATGGGAAATTGCAGGTTTTTCCTCTGCTGCAAGACCTCTTTATAGGGTCCAGCAGCAGAGGAATTGCATTCCCCATTGATTTACATTGTACTCGTTACTGTGCGAGTAATCGCTAGGATACTCGCAGAGTAACGAGTAGAGCGAGTACCGTACTATTCGCCGAGTAACGAATAGTAACGAGTAGACTCGCTCATCCCTAGAGGGCACCTTTAAGAAGCAGAGGTGACCCAGACAAGAAGGGTACACTCAGGGCCGGACTGGGACTAGAAAGCAGCCCTGGAAAACAAACCCCACCAGCCCACACACTATATCACCCATTAGCCCCAATCAGCTTGTAAAGAGCTGGATATTGACTCAAAGGGCCACTTAATATGGTGGTTATCATGGCTAGGTCCTTCACTAGAGGAAGATCTGGCTAGTCCTGTGTTGAGACTCCTAAACGAGGCTCCACAGACTCTATTTGCATATTCAAAATTCCCAGGGGGCAATGGGCCTAGGAATTCACTGTGTTGAGCGCTTTAGCCGGCTGCCCGCAGTGTTTTCTTGAACTGGTCTCCCTGAGATCAGTGAATACTTTGTTTTGTTGTCCTCACACACAGACACACAAATACACACACAACAGCCTGTCTCACACACACACACACACAGCAGCCTGTCCTCACACACAGACACACACAAATACACACAGCAGCCTGTCCTCACACACAGACACACAAATACACACACAACAGCCTGTCTCACTCACACACACACACACACACACACACAGCAGCCTGTCCTCACACACAGACACACAAATACACACACAACAGCCTGTCCTCACACACAGACACACAAATACACACACAGCGGCCTGTCCTCACACACAGACACACAAATATACACACAGCGGCCTGTCTCACACACACACATCGGCCTGTCCTCACACACAGACATACAAATATACACACAGCGGCCTGTCTCACACACACAGCGGCCTGTCCTCACACACAGACACACAAATATACACACAGTGGCCTGTCTCACACACACACATACGCACACAGCGGCCTGTCCTCACACACAGACACACAAATACACACACAGCGGCCTGTCTCACACACACACACACGCGGCCTGTCCTCACACACACACACAAATATACACACAGCGGCCTGTCTCACACACACTCACACATACGCACACAGCGGTCTGTCTTCACGCACAGACACACAAATACACACACAGCGACCTGTCTCTCACACACACTCACATATACACACACAGCGGCCTGTCTCACACACACTCACACATACGCACACAGTGGCCTGTCTTCACACACACACAAATATACACACAGCGGCCTGTCTCACACACACTCACACATACGCACACAGCGGCCTGTCCTCACACACAGACACACAAATACACACACAGCGGCCTGTCCTCACAAACACACACATACACACAGCGGCCTGTCCTCAAACATAGACACAAATACACACACAGCAGCCTGTCTCACACACACACAAATACACACACAACAGCCTGTCTCACACACACACAGCGGCCTGTCCTCAAACACAGACACACAAATACACAGACAGCAGCCTGTCCTCACACACAGACACACAAATACACACACAGCGGCCTATCTCACACACACACAGCGGCCTGTCCTCACACACAGACACACAAATATACACACAGCGGCCTGTCTCACACACAATCACACATACACACACAGCAGCCTGTCCTCACACACACTCACACATACGCACACAGTGGCCTTTCCTCACACACAGACACACAAATACACACACAGCAGCCTGTCTCACACACACACAGTGGCCTGTCCTCACACACACACGCACACACAAATATACACACAGCGGCCTGTCTCACACACACACATATGCACACAGCGGTCTGTCCTCACACACAGACACACAAATACACACACAGCGGCCTGTCTCACACACACACAGTGGCCTGTCCTCACACACACAAATATACACACAGCGGCCTGTCTCACACACACTCACACATACGCACACAGCGGCCTGTCCTCACACACAGACACACAAATACACACACAGCGGCCTGTCTCTCACACACACTCACATATACGCACACAGCGGCCCCTGTCTCACACACACTCACACATACGCACACAGTGGCCTGTCCTCACACACACAAATATACACACAGCGGCCTGTCTCACACACACTCACACATACGCACACAGCGGTCTGTCCTCACACACAGACACACAAATACACACACAGCGGCCTGTCTCACACACACACAGTGGCCTGTCCTCACACACACAAATATACACACAGCGGCCTGTCTCACCCACACTCACACATACGCACACAGCGGCCTGTCCTCACACACAGACACACAAATACACACACAGCGGCCTGTCTCTCACACACACTCACATATACGCACACAGCGGCCCCTGTCTCACACACACTCACACATACGCACACAGTGGCCTGTCCTCACACACACAAATATACACACAGCGGCCTGTCCTCACAAACACACACATACACACAGCGGCCTGTCCTCAAACATAGACACAAATACACACACAGCAGCCTGTCTCACACACACACAAATACACACACAACAGCCTGTCTCACACACACACAGCGGCCTGTCCTCAAACACAGACACACAAATACACAGACAGCAGCCTGTCCTCACACACAGACACACAAATACACACACAGCGGCCTGTCTCTCACACACACTCACATATACGCACACAGCGGCCCTGTCTCACACACACTCACACATACGCACACAGTGGCCTGTCCTCACACACACAAATATACACACAGCGGCCTGTCTCACACACACTCACACATACGCACACACGGCCTGTCCTCACACACAGACACACAAATACACACACAGCAGCCTGTCTTCACAAACACGCACATACACACAGCGGCCTGTCCTCAACACAGACACACAAATACACACACAGCAGCCTGTCTCACACACACACACACAAATACACACACAGCAGCCTGTCTTCACACACAGACACACAAATACACACACAGCGGCCTGTCTCACACAACACAGCGGCCTGTCCTCACACACAGACACACAAATATACACACAAGCGGCCTGTCTCACACACACTCACACATACGCACACAGCGCCTGTCCTCACACACATTCACACATACACACACAGCGGCCTGTCTCACACACACACAGCGGGCTGTCCTCACACACACACAGCGGGCTGTCCTCACACACACACGCACATCAAATATACACACAGCGCCTGTCTTACACACACTCCACATACGCATACAGCGGCCTGTCCTCACACACAGACACACAAATACACACACAGTGGCCTGTCTCTCCACACATTCCATATACACACACAGCGCCTGTCTCACAAACACACACATACACACAGCGGCCTGTCCTCAAACAGACACACAAATACACACACAGCAGCGCCTGTCTCACACACACACACACACGCAAATACAAACACAGCAGCCTGTCTCTCACACATACTAACACATACACACACAGCGGCCTGTCCTCACAAACACACACAGCAGTCTGTCCTCACACACAGACACACAAATACACACACAGGAGCCTGTCTCACACACAGACACACATACACAGCAGCCTGTCTCACACACAGACACACACAGCAGCCTGTCTCACACACAGACACACAAATAAACACACAGCAGCCTGTCACACACACAGACACACAAACACACAGCATCCTGTCTCACACACACACACACACACACACACAAATACACACACAGCAGCCTGCCCTGTTCCACCCCCACCCCACACATCTCAGGTCAGACAGACGAAAGTGAAAGTATCTTGCCTCAGCTTTGCTTGTTGTGTCGCACTGCAATCTGCAGCCCCGGGGTCCGCAGCTGAGACAGGTCAGAGGAGGAGTGAGGAGACTCAGTCTGTGACTGAGAGACAAATTCACCGGCCGCTGACTGCTGCCTTCAGGCCAGCTCCACTGCCTGTACACTTGGCCCACTTGGTAATGGCCGGGGTGGCCGTGATCCATTTCGTGGGCGGGAGAGCAGAGTGTGTGCTCTCTCAGCCCACAAACAACGTGCTGTACAGATGCTCTCTCCTTGAGAGCCGCTGTCAGGGCTGCCCACCCTCCTACTGGTGTGAGTCTGTGAGAAGAGGTAGCGGCCCAGACCTAGTAAGCCAGGCCGCTGCAAAATCATTTAAAAGCTGGCCTGCGGCTAGAGGAGCGGGCACTCTGGCCCCGCCCACTCCACAACCACTGGCCCATCGGGAAAGGTCCCGAATCTCCCGCCTGTCAGTCCGGGCCTGCGTACACTCCAGGTCTGGTCAGAGCCATCTTGAGTGCCCAGGTCACACCAGTAAATTAGAGCCGAGGCAGTTTGATCAGGTTTATCCCAAACCACGGGCCAGAGCGTTGTGGGCCTTGATAAGGGAGCCATGACACCCACCAAAAAGCCTTATCTCTCTCCTGTAGATAGGTCCAAGACGCCAAGAGGTAACAGTGACTTGAGGTAACAGTCCTGGGGACTAGTGACCAGACTTCAGCGTGGGAGGGCAGAGAGCCATTGTGAATAAAGACCGAGAAAGTTAATTGAGAGACACCTCTGACAGACTCTGTGGTGAATCCTAAAATCTGCGGCTATAATCCCCGGTGAGCCAGACTGTACCGTGTAAATTATCCATCTGGTACCAGTAAAGGAACTGTTTGAGCTGATTTGATGTCTGGCTTCATTTAATCCGTCGCCTTTCTGCAGCACCACAGAGATTAGGACTACAACTCCCCTCATCCACCTTGCCGCGCTGAGGAAAATCTCTGCCTGTGGGGAGCTGTGCTACCAAAGCTGCACCACACCATCACCTCAGCGCCCGGCTGCAGCGCTGGTAACCGCTTACCAGATACCACAGGTGGCGTCACGTATAGTCCCCCCCAATCATCATCCCCATCAGTCATTGAGTACCCAGGGCACGGAACAGGGAACCGATCAGCCGTGATCCCCACTGAAGCCACTGTCCCGGTATCCGAGTAACCCCTTCCCTGACAGTCCGACTCACAAGCAAATTATTGATTATAATAGAAGTATTAATTTATTTTCTTTATTACTTTAGTATATGATCGTTATTTAACTGAATGATCAAGTGTCTTAGAGAAAGTTTTGTGAATTTCTGATCCTAAGATGTGGAATGACAAATATAGTTGTGGAGTTGAGTCACTGCCTGTATCCTTTTATAGGCAGCTCAATCTGATAGTATTAAATAAAACATATAAACTACATTTGAGTTTTCCTATTTCACTATCCGCAATCTGCAGCTTATCAACCTCAAAGACATCAGCAAAAATATCTAATGCCTGCAAAGGGAAATCATGGGACAGATGTAACTGTTTTGGAGATACATTTCCTATTGGAATCTAAACAGCATTTTTACAGTCAGTGTTATCATAAAATTTGGGGGCTTGAGGGTAATTCATCAAGCTGTTTATGTGGAAACACAACCTTAAGCCACAAATCTCATTTAGAGTGGGATGAAACCTTTATCAAATGGATTCCCTCCTAAACTTTCAGTGTTACAATTGAGATGAAATTGCTTAAAACTTTTGGAATAGTTTAAGCATGCCTGGATAATAAATTGTCCTCGATAGCTATAATATAAGCAGACATGCCAGTGAGTGCTTTAACCCTATGTTTCTTGCTTTTATATATCAATGTATAATGAATAGGAGGTGAAATAAGTATTGAACACGTCAACATTTTTTTAAGTAAATATAATTCCAAAGTTGCTATTGACATGAAATTTTTACTAAATGTCGGCAACAAGCCCACATAGCCAAATGCCAATGCGTTATTTCGCTATTGCCATTATCAGCTGAGAAAATTATGTCAATAGTAACCGCTTGGAGTGGGTCTTTTTGGCGGCCGCAAGTGCCGGATCTGCCGCATCTGGCAGAACGGCACTTGCCGCACCGGACCGCAAGCCCCATAGACAATGCATGGGGCTTGTCGGATCCGGGCCGCAAGGCAAGTCGTTAGGCCGCAGATCAACAGACCGAATCTGCCGCACATCAGCTTAATCCGCTGATGTGAAAGGAGCCTTAGAGATTTAATTATTTGGAAAATTGGTGACGTGTTCAAAACATTTTACCAACTGTATATATTATAACGCAGGTAAGTAGTCATTTACAATTTTTAACATAATCTGTCAACTGGATTTGCTGCCTAATTTGAAAGCACTTGACCATTTGTTACCATTAAAGAAATGTGTGAAACGTACATCGGGCTATCTTTTCAGCACGGTTACCTTTGGGAATCAGTGCGACAACCTGTTACCAACCATATTTTTGTATGTGGTATGTATTGGGGAACCATGCACTTACTATGAATGCTTTATATTAGTATATATGGCTCTCCCTGTTGAACGATGGTCCTGGTTGTAAAAATCTACCTTGCAATATCTAGTAGGCGGCCGTCACACGCTGCAATATCGTGAGCGATATTGTAAGCGATCACGTGCACGCGCGATCGCTAACAATATTGCTCACATCGCTGGTGAGATGTCACACAGACAGACTCACCAGCGATGTGGAGTAGCGAGATCGCTGGTAACTATGGTACACATTGGGTTACTAGGCGCCGCGCGGCGCTTAGTAACCCGACGTTTACCATAGATACCATCTCCCAGCATAGGCTCTGCCTCTGGGAGATCGTTCATCGTGGTGTCATACACCACGATGAAGCAGATTGAACAAGCGTTTATCGCTAGATATGAGCTCCGGCTCTCATATCTGCGATGTCACGATCAAGCGATTTTACATTGTAAAATCACTTGATCGCACGTAGCGATGCACAAACGATATCGCTTAAGCGATCAAAAAGCAGATCGCTTAAACAATATCGTTCAAGAAATTGAACCGTGTGACGGCCGCCGTACATTGATTGTGTTACATGATATATCTTATTACTTTGTAGTCATTTAAATATCCACAGGCACTTTCTATGGGCATAATGCAATAAGACTTCTCTTAGCTCTGTGGTTTAACTGAATTGACTTTATAAACCACAAGTGATAGGTTTTCTTATACTGTAAGGGCCCTTTCACATCAGCGTTTTTCGTAATTCGCGGCAGATGCGGTGAAAAAACCGCATCTGCCGCGTTTGCCGCATAACGGTTCCACTTGCGGCACGGTTGCGGTTTTTTCCATAGGAAGTATAGGGGGACTTGCGGCAGATGCGGCAAGTGCGGTATTGCACTTGCGGCAGGTGCGGCAGAGAAAAAAACCGCAGTAAGCCGCGGTTTTTTTTCTCTGCCGCACCTGCCGCAAGTGCAATACCGCACTTGCCGCATCTGCCGCAAGTCCCCCTATACTTCCTATGGAAAAAACCGCAACCGTGCCGCAAGTGGAACCGTTATGCGGCAAACGCGGCAGATGCGGTTTTTTCACCGCATCTGCCGCGAATTACGAAAAACGCTGATGTGAAAGGGCCCTTAGTGTGATCTTTCTGTACTGGATTATATGTACATATCTGATATAATATATACGTGCACTGATTGTCCATATTCTGTTGTTCTTAACATCATCAAATTATCAATATGGTATTGAAATTTGCTCTTGTGCATATTAATAAAACTTCACTTGTTTTTGCATATACTTTGTCTTTCTCCATTTTTCTTAGTAATGACGGAGTGAGCAGGGATTCCGTTGCCTATAATTTATGAGATTCACAATTCCATTTTTCCACTGTATATTAACATGTATTTTTTGGATTCATGAATCTAATTTGAGAGCAGCATAATGTAAAGACAGAGACTCGAATTTCAATGATTTATCACTTACTGATCTGCTTAGAGTTTTATAACATAACTGTTTTGAGTTTATCAGCAAGAGATTATCACTAAAGGACTACTTTGCCTGCAGTCAGATTGTTCAACCACACCCCCATCACTGACTAGCAGATTTCCCTTATGCAGTGTACACACCAAAAGCTGCTAATCAGTGCTGTTGACAGAGTTATACAGAGTTCATCATTCAGAAAACTGTAACATTTGCAGCAGATGAAAACATTTTTAATCAAAACTGTAGCACTAAAAGGGAATCTGTCAGTAGGATAAACCCTCCTAATTAGGCTATATGATCATGTAGGACATAGGAAGCCGGATAAAATGATACCTTAATATTAGCTATATGATGTCTTATTCCAGAGACATCCACATTTTTCTTATATGTATATAAAGTGTTCCAGGCTATGGGCTGGACACTGAACTCCTCAAGAATCTGCTTCCAGTAATTATTTTAAACTGAACGTTCCCTCATAACAAACACGATAGCAGCTGCAGCTCTGAAAGCTCTTGCTGTACTGTAAGAATATATTGTCATGCTGGTGAGTGGGGACACTGCACCACTGAAACCAGGCTCACCCTGGAAGGGTGTAACTAAGCAATTATCCCGTCTTCACTAGACCCTCTGATGGTGAGGTTAGGCTTGTGCTGATGCATCAGCAGCAAGGGAGAGGGTATTCAACCATCCGGGGTCGGTCAGATGGATGTCACAGTCGCAATCCCGGAGGTCATAGCCCTGATTGAGCATGTTAAGGGTGATATTTACAGGGGAAAAATAAAGTTTATCGTGACGCCATCTGAGATGTTTGGTCAATTGGACCAGCGCTGCTTGTAGTGTCCCCAGGGGATAGGTGGTATGGCAGTTGTGATGGAGCATTCCCCCAGATGGAGCGGGCATCTCGGGTCTGGTTGAGGTGGTGATGTAAATGATGGTGGTTGTAGTTGTTGGTGAAAGAGGGCCCAGGAAAAAGTGAACCGACACAAGAGTTCTTACTGGTTACCTTTACTTGCAATTCAAGTTAATTGACAACACAGCCAGGGCACTAGTCCAGATCCACTGTGCTGAGACACAGAGTATTAAGCCTTTCCTTGCAGCCTTTTCCTGACACTGTTGTACTCTTTCCTTCCCAGTGTCCTTGTGTGACAAGTCCCAAAGCAGGCGACAGCAGGCCCTTCTGAGCGACTGCCTTGCAAGTCCTCTCATCCCTCTGTAGTCCCTTCGCTTGGGAGAGTCCACAGTGGTAGCCACTGCATCTGCAGTTCAGTGGCTTCTGGTTTCTCAGCTGGTCCTGCAGATTCCAGACTGAATTGGGGTACCCCTGTGCAGCTCGTTCCTCTGCCCGGCTGTTCAGCCAGCTGTAGACTTAAGTCCCCAGGTCCAGTGATCAGCAGCTGACCACTCAGGATAGGTTCCACTCTAACTCCAGCTGCCTGGGTTCCCTAGAACTCACTCTTCTCCTGCCATGTTGTTCTCCTTCTTCTCTCTTTTCTCACTCCTAACTAAACTCCTCTCACCCCCTAGACCTACTCCTCCCTCTAGCCAGCAGATGGAGTCTACCCTATCGGTGAGACTTTTCCGTCCAGCAACTCCCTGGCCTGGAGTTTGGACTGATGTTGGGTATGTATTGGTGTATCTCAGCAAAGTTTCTCCTCTTACCTGAGCGCATGGTACCACACCTATTGAATAGGTGCAGCACCACTGTGGCAACTGAACTGCAGGGGCGCCACACTGAAAGCACTGGCAGATGCAGACAGAAAAGGGCCCCTATGCAAGAACAATATATGGGTCCTTTTCAGTCCAATAACTCATTAAAATGAATGATTTTACCTGCTTTCGGAGGTAGAAATGCCCCCTTAAATCTTGGGCCCATGTCCAGCTGCACAGTTAACACCAATGATATGTCTGCCTCCAGCTGAAAGATAGCCATCAGGTACCAACCGAGGGGAACGGACTCAAGTGCAGGCAGGGCATCGATAAAAGGCAGGCATGCTGATATAGTCTGGCAGATACTATTGAGCAGGTTGATACTTGTGGATACAGTAGGTACAGCTGGATCAGGAAAGTAAAGCAGGTACTGGCAGGTAAGGCAGGTACTGATGGGTACATCTGGTACTGGTGGGTGTGCCAGGTACTGACAGGTGTAGCAAGTTCTAGAACACAGGCATGGTAACACGGCATGATTCAAAGTGAAGTGAGGTGTCAGACAAGGCTACATCCTATCACCATTTTTCTTCAATTTAAATGCAAAAGCTATTTTCAGGAAGTATCTACTTGCTGATAAAGAAGAAGGAATCAAAATTCTAGGCATATCATCAATAGAGATGAGCGGTGTTCGACTCGAATTGTTCGCCAATCTCAATTTCGAGCTGTTTTTGGCGATGTTCGAGTCGTTCGTCGATAACTCGTCATGTGACTGGAAACTGCTGCCGGAATTATGACGTCACTGCGGGTCCTACAGATCCTCACTACTATTCACTACTAGTGAGGTCCTGTAGGACCTGTGGTGACGTCATAATCTTGGCAGCAGTTTCCGGTCACATGACGAGTTATCGCGAGAACTCGTCACTTCACCGGGAAACGCTGTCGGGATCACATCTCCGACAGGTTGGCAGTGCTGGAAGCGTCGCTGGATGGATTAGAGAGGTGAGTATCAATTTTTTTTATTTTTAACCCTTTATTTTACTTCATTTCAGTTCCGCAATGTATGTATATACATTGCGGAACTGAAATTGACCACCACCCTAGTGTTTTAGTGTGTTCAAGGGTGTTCGACGAACATTCGACGAACATTTGACGAACACTCCTCCCATTCGACGAACCGAATCGAACTCAAACACTAGGGTGGTGGCTCATCTCTAATCATCAACAATCTTAATATGTAGACAAGACAAAATTAATAGCATCAAGCGTAGATGAAATGAAGGACTTATAATGGAGTGTAAAGATGGAAAACTCGAACATGGGACTCACTCAATATGAAGAACGCAAAGATATTGCCTACTGCCAGGTAAAACTGGAACACATTTGAGTTGAATGGTGAAGATGTGGCCAGGGCTAGGGGTACTCGGACACCAGGACTGATGGTTCCTCGGATGGGGGATCACGGGTGGTCGGGATCCCGGTGCCATGCCCTGGTTATCATTTGAATAGATGGTGGGGGAGAAGGGAGTATTTACAGGGGATCGTGACGCCACCTGTAGTTCCCGGTAATATGGTACCGGCGCTGCAAGCTGGCCGCTGAGGTGATGGTGGGTGCAGCAGAGAGTAATCCAGCTCCCGACAGGTGGAGCTGTTACCTCAGGGCAGCAGTGAAGGATGTGGATGAGGGGGATGAGGGGAGTTGTTATGGTGGTTGGTGTTGCAGTTCTTACCCCTCTGCTGAGCTGCTGATGGTGCTGAGCCCTCTGGGCACTGGCGGGAAGAACAACGGAGACCAGTTCAAGTTTTACTCCACTTTACTAGGTACCGGCAGATGGTAAAACGGAACATGGTACAGTTCGGTTTACTGGGTGGATGTTGCCAGCTTAGGGTCCCCCTTATGGAGTCTCTAGGTGTTCTCTCTTTGTCCTTCAGGGATTACTTCTCTCTTCCTAGCTTCTACCACCCTCACAGAGCTCTCTCGCCAGTCCCACGGTATGCAGCTATCAGGCAAGATCTGTGCCCTACCGATCCGGACGGGAAGCCCAGGTAAGCAAAGCCTCCAGCACCGCAATTTTGGCCCTTCTCCTGTAATGTCCTGAACCGGTTCTAGGTCCTGAGGGGCAAGGTACCTTGTGGCGCTGTCAGCAACCCGGTTTCTATGGGCCTGCAGCTCGTCGGTCTGCGGTCAGAGTTGAACTTCTGGCCCGCCTCGGCTTTCCGCGTTGCCGGTGTCTCCCTCAACGTGACCAGCTGGCTCCAACCAGTTCTGGCCCGTTGCCTGCTGTCCTGGGCCCCCACTTAAAGATGGGGCTCCCTCCTGTCGGCTGTGCTGTCAGGCCTGTCCTTCCCGACTGCCTTCCCAGCACTGTCTCCTCTCTCTTGTCTCTCACTAACTTCCTGCTCCTGCAGCTCTAACCTAGTCTCCACCCCCTTTTGGGGCCTACTAAATAACCAGTCTCCCCCTATTCTAAGTGGCCTAATCTTAGGTGTGTGTGTGCAAAACAGACTCCACAGGTTAAACCCTGAACTGACAACTTACAGGGATAACACATTTGTTGTCACAGTGTAGTACTTCCCTATGGCGCCCTAGCCAGAGGGGCGCCACAGTGACAAAGTGGAAGTTGTAAAGGAAATTAACCTACTTGGATGAATAATTAGTCAAGAGGCAGCGACAACACCAGAAGTCAATAGGAGAATAGCTATGGACAAATCAATAATGAAGTCACTGAACAAGGAACATTTCACTGGTGATGAAGAGACTGCTTGTACATATTCTGGTCTTTTCTGTTGTAACATATGGATATAAAACCTTAAAGATAAAGAAAAAAACACTGAAGAAAAATCAATGCTTTTCAAATCTGGTGTTGGAGAAGGATGTTATAAACACCATGGGTGGTAAGAACAAACAATTTTGGAACAAATCAAGCCAGACAAGTCACTCGAAGCAATAATTACCAAGCTACAACTCACCTACTTTGGACACATATGAAGAAAGCAATCTCTGAAAAATGGCATAATGGTTGAAAGAATATAAGGAAGAAGACCAGCAACCCGATGGCCTGATATAATCAAAATAGCAACAGAGGAGACCCTGGTGGACTCATCTAGGCTTGTACAAGATTAATCTTTCTAAAAAGCGTACATCAATGAAGTCAATGATTCATGATCGAACTGAAGGCCAATAAAGAAAAATATTATAATTAACAAAATAGTTAATTTGCCATTGGGACATTCAGGGAAATTGTTATAAAATGGGAGACACAGATGAAATTTTATTTCTGAATTTTATTTTTAAATGTATATGTTATTGTGCTCCATAGATGATTTCTACCATCAACCCAGATAGTGTATAGATTCTTTTGTAAATAACATTTCAGTTAAATCAGGGTTGTTATTTTTTTTTATTGAAACAAATGAAAAAAAGAAATTGGCCATACTTTTTAATACTTGGTTACAAAACCAATATTTCTGTACAATGGACATAAGTGCATGTACAAAATTTTGGATAGTCCACCTGATCTAACCGTATCAGCATGGATGGTAGGATGTTAGCTGTCATGGTGTACTACACAAATGTGACTGGCAGCTTAGACAGGTGATATCCATGTGCATATATAAAACTAACACCTCACTCAATGGATGATACATGTGTGAGTGGTTATTTGTTAGTATTTTGTTGCCTCCATCAAATTAAACTGGGGCATGTCTGTATCCTGCATAGGGATGAGTGAGTACCGTAATATTCATACTCGCTATACTTGCAACGAGTAGGTACCGGTACTCTGTACTCATTGCGAGTACAGCGAGTACGAATACTTTCGCAGTGTATCTATAGATACACTGCGAAAGTAGCCTAAAAGTGAGTAAAAGTTGTTAATAATAATAAAATTACATACTCCCTGTCCGACGCCTGTACCAGGACCGGCAAAGAAGACATTCGATCACTGGACAAGGACCTGTGACTACCAGCCAATCAGATGGTGCCACGTCACAACCACGTGATCGCTAGCGGCCACTTGATTGGCCAGATTATAAGGTCCTAGGTGTACTGTCAGGACCTTGCAATTGGGCCAATCATGTGCGCGCGCTGCCTGGATACCCGATGTTTATCATAGTTACCAGCTTTCTCCCTGCTTAGAGCTGCCTGTAAGCATGGAGAACGCTGGTAACTATGATAAACACCGGGTATCCAGGCAGCGCGCGTTGCCTAGATACCCGCTGTTTATCATAGTTACCAGCGTTCTCCCAGCTTACAGGCAGTGCTAAGCAGGGAGGACGCTGGTAACCATGGTAAACGCCGGGTATCTAGTCAGTGCGCACTGCTTGGATACCTGGTGTTTACCATGGTTACCAGCCCTGTGAGATCGCTGATCGCTGGTCTCTCGCTGTCACATGCAGCGATGCATGCTGACCAGCGGGAAACCAATGATCAAAAAATGACCCGCAGCACTTTGCAACGATCAGCAACCTCACAGCAGGGGCCTGATCGCTGCAAAGTGTCACACAGAACGACATCGCTGGAGAGATCGTTGTAACGTCACAGTTGCAACGATCGCTTTAACGATATCGTTATGTGTGACTGGGGCTTAAGCTTGGGCACACACAAGACAACTGACTTATCGCTATCAGTATGCACATGATGTGTAAACTGTATTGGAAAGTTACGCAAGTTTTAATTATGGTACAGATACAAATATTACCTATATTTACCTTCTGTTAATGTGCCTTCCCACTGCACAACCTATAAACTTACCAAAAACACATTAAGTGACTGAACATGTGTCCCATTTCTTTCCTTTTCTCTTTCTACTCCCCTCTATACTGTTTACTTGAAGAATATGCCACTTTCCCCTTGTAAGATATATTACACATATTCACGTGAAAAAACCCTTAATGACAGGTATGATTTAAGCATTACATAAAATCAGAAAATTCCTACAAGGTGTTAGTTCACCTTTTGTGACTTATATATTAATAAATTGCTTGTACAGCAACTCTTTAATATATGTCTCTTGTCAGAGCCACTCTATGAGATTTATCCAATAATCCATCAGCAGAATAGATGTTACTGTCTATTGCTGACATCCTGCAGGGAATCCATAGGACATTTCTCTAAAGCTTCCATTATCATATTGTATCTGCAAATCTGTGAAATATGATATTTTGGATCTGAATTATTTTACTCTCACTGTCAATACAAATGAAGTTTTGGGGATTTCTTGAACCAAAAAGCTTTACTATCTGGTGTATTATTTATGATGTCGACTGTGGCGCTCTGTCAGCTCAGATGTGGGATATTATAAGTCATATCCCTAAGTATGCGGGTTGCTCGACCATAAAAACAAAAAGTACTAGGCCATGAATATAAAGTATTGGGACTTTTTTTCTGCATGACATTACTGGGGGTTCGACAGTTCAAAGTTTTACATTCACTGCAACAACTTTTTGGAATTCACATGATACAAACTAATAGATCACATTTAAACAGCTACTGTCTCACAAATCCTGAGATATTAAAATGGTATAATATTAGAGATTAGTGGATCTGGCAAAAACTGAATTGCAAGATCGCAAATATTTTCCAGGGAAATTTGATTTACGGCTAAGTTAATCTGTACAAATTGAATGTCTGTTATCATGCTCTGAGCTCTCTTATGATAAGTGTAATATGTTAAAAATAAAAAATATACTCACCTTACCATACATCTCTCATGCTCCCCCGCTGGTCATCATGGCCTCTTTTTATCACTGTCATAAATGCTGAGATCCCAGAATGGTTCTTCGCAATTGCACCTAAGGTCATTGCTCATGGACTGTTCTGGGCTTCAACAGATGCAGAAGATCTGGCCTAGCGTGAAGAGGCTTCGGATTTGAGGATCAGATGGCGAGGAGTGTAGGGGATGGATAGGTGAATAGTAAGGTGAATGTAAGAAATATTTATTTTTAAAAAATTAGATGGCCCTCTACAATTCAGAAAAATGTTGACCAGCTGGCTGCCACTTTGCAGAATATGCGTGAAGATTTACAGGGGCTGGCTGGCAGATTTCAACCTGGGGGGCAAGGATACAGCAGTGGCCCATGATCAGAGAGCTTCAGGGGCAGAGCAGCCTCCCAGACCAACATGACAGATGGCCGAGCAGCCCCAAAAGTGCTGCTTGACCACTGGCCTGGGGGGCATCTGCCCCCCTACCCCCTGGGCCAGTCAGCCCATGGTGGAGAATGACAAAAAACTCCACATTGTAGTGAATAAAGTTTTTAGTAAAATGCAAATAGAATTCAATTGAACTAGAATAAATTTTCCTATCTTCATATCTAATACATAAAGCTGAATGTGTGTATGTGTGTGTGTGTATGTGTGTATATCCGGGATTGGCATCTACACCATCGCAACTATAGCCACAAAATTTTGCACAGTCACACGTCTTGACCCCGGGAGCGTCATAGGCTATGTTGTGAGGCAAAATTTTAACCCTGCGCGTTCCAGTTCACCAAACAATTTTGGCCCTATCTACATAATGGGGAAAAAGTGAATGGAAAAATATTGGAGGAAAATCGACAGCTGTCAGCTATAGCCACAAAATTTTGCACAGTCACACGTCTGGACCCTGAGAGCGTCATAGGCTATGTTGTGAGGCGAAATTTTAACCTCGCGCGTTCCAGTTCACCAAACAATTTTGGCCCTATCTACATAATGGGGAAAAAGGGAAAGAAAACGTGTGGGAGGAAAATCGACAGATGTCAGCTATAGAGACTAAATTTTGCACAGTCCTACGTCTGGACCCCGGGAGCATCACAGGCTATGTTGTGAGGCGACATTTTAACCCCGCGCATTCCAATTAACCAAACAATTTTGCCCCTATCTACATAATGGGGAAAAAGTGACAGTTACCAGTTGACAGTTGTGAATGAGAGGGGCTTAATGATAGCACCAAAGACTAACAGCACATACCAGCATATAGTCACTAAGGTGGGGCCCCAACATGAGATTTTCACCACGCACGGGGACATGTATACACAACACACGCACACAAAGAGTAACAGCAAGTGTATAGTCACTAAGGTGCAGCCCCAACATTGGATACTCACCACGCACCCGAACAAACACACACCACAAAGAGACACACACAACACAGAGACACACACCCCCAAGGGGACACACACACACTCTATAGCGACACATGCACTCACCCCACAGGGACACACACACACACCACAATGAGACACACACACCACACAGACCCCCCCACAGGGACATACACACATACACACCCTATAGGGACACATGCACTCACCCCACAGGGACACACACACCACAAAGAGACACACACACACCACACAGACCCCCCCACAGGGACACACACACATACACACCCTATAGGGACACATGCACTCACCCCTCAGGGACACACACACACAACACAAAGAGACATACACAACACAGAGACACACACACCCCACACAGACACCCCCCCCACAGGGACACACATATACACACCCTATAGGGACACATGCACTCACCCCACGGGGACACACACCACAAAGAGACACACACAACACAGATACACACACACACCACACAGACCCCTCCACTGGGACACACACACATACACACCCTATAGGGACACATGCACTCACCCCACAGGGACACACACACACCACAAAGAGACGCACACAACAGAGACAAACACCACACAGACCCCCCCAACAGGGACACACACATACACACCCCAGGGACACACACACCACACAGACAGACACAGATGTGCACAAATCACCTCACACAACTCGCCTCATACGTGTGCTATCTTTATTTTCCAAACATAAACATCTGATTAAAAACAGCCAATGTGCAACACATGTGCCATATAGGGAATTAAGGCAGATGTCAGTCACATGAGCTGTCTATTATGTGTATGTGTGAGGTAACATATACTGCCCGGCCAGGCGGTGGCTTTACTGTTGGCTGGAGATTTATTAGGCTGCCTATAGCAATCAATCACAGCTCAGCTTCTATTTTCCTACAGGTCATTAATATGACATAGTCAAATTCACACACACACCACAAAGAGACACACACAACACAGAGACACACACCCCCAAGGGGACACACACACACCCTATAGTGACACATGCACTCACCCCACAGGGACACACACACCACAAGGAGACACACACACAACACAGACACACACACCACACAGACCCCCCCCACAGGGACACACACATAGGCACCCTATAGGTACACATGAACTCACCCCACAGGGACACACACACACCACACAGACCCCCCCACAGGGACACACACATACACACCCTATAGGGACACATGCACTCACCCCACAGGGACACACACACCACAAAGAGACACACACAACACAGAGAGACACACACCCCACACAGACCCTCCCCACAGGGACACACACACATACACACCCTATAGGGATACATGCACTCACCCCACAGGGACACACACACACACCACAAAGAGCCACACACAACACAGATACACACACCACACAGGCCCCCCCACAGGGACACACACACATACACACCCCACAGGGACCCCCGCCCAAGGGGACACACACACACCCTATAGTGACACATGAACTCACCCCACAGGGACACACACACCACAAAGAGACACACACAACACAGACACACACACCACACAGACCCCCCCCCCCACAGGGACACACACACATAGGCACCCTATAGGTACGCATGCAATCACCCCACAGGGACACACAGACCCCCCACAGGGACATAGGGACACACACATACACACCCTATAGGGACACATGCACTCACCCCACAGGGACACACACACCACAAAGAGACACACACAACACAGAGAGACACACACCCCACACAGACCCCCCCCACAGGGACACACACACATACACACCCCACAGGGACACATGTACTCACCCCACAGGGACACACACACACACACCACAAAGAGACACACACCACACACACACCCCCACAGGGACACACACACATACGCACCCTATAGGGACACATGCACTCACCCCACAGGTACTCACAAATACACACACCTCAGGTACACACACACACCACACAGACACAGATGTGCACAAATCACCTCACATAACTCGCCTCATCCGTGTGCTATCTTTAATTTCCAAACATAACCATCTGATTAAAAATAGCCAATGTGCAACACATGTGCCATATAGGGAATTAAGGCAGATGTCAGTCACATGAGCTGTCTATTATGTGTATGTGTGAGGTAACATATACTGCCTGGCCAGGGGGAGGGTTTACTGTTGGCTGGAGATTTATTAGGCTGCCTATAGCAATCAATCACAGCTCAGCTTCTATTTTCTTACAGGTCATTAATATGACATATTGAAATTCTATTTTGTTATAGCTATCATCAGTTATTTATTAACCCGGGCGTAGCCGGGTACTACAGCTAGTCTAATATATAAAGTTGAATGTGTGTATGTGTGTGTGTGTGTGTATGTGTGTATATCCGGGATTGGCATCTACACCGTCGCAACTACAGCCACAAAATTTTGCACAGTCACACGTCTGGACCCCAAGAGCGTCATAGGCTATGTTGTGAGGTGAAATTTTAACCCTGCGCGTTCCAGTTCACCAAACAATTTTGCCCTATCTACATAATGGGGAAAAAGTGACAGTTACCAGTTGAGAGTTGTGAATGAGAGGGGCTTAATGATAGCGCCAAAGACTAACAGCACATACCAGCATATAGTCACTAAGGTTGGGCCCCAACATGAGATATTCACCACACACGGGGACATGTATACACACCACACGCACACAAAGAGTAACAGCAAGTGTATAGTTGCTAAGGGCCCCAACATTGGATACTCACCACGCACCTGAACCAACACACACACAACACAAAGAGACACACACAACACAGAGATACACACACACACCCCCACGGGAACACACACACACGCTATAGCGACACATGCACTCACCCCACAGGGACACACACACACTGCAAAGAGACACAAACAACACAGACACACACACCACACAGACCTCCCCCCCACAGGGACACACACACATGCACACCCTATAGGGACATATGCACTCACCCCACAGGGACACACACACACCACAAAGAGACACACACAACACAGAGACACACACACCCCACACAGACACCCCCCCACAGGGACACACACACATACACACCCTATAGGGACACATGCACTCACCCCACAGGGACACACACACACCACAAAGAGACACACACAACACAGATATACACACACCACACAGACCCCCCCACAAGGACACACACACATACACACCCTATAGGGACACATGCACTCACCCCACAGGGACACACACCACAAAGAGACACACACCCCACACAGAACCCCCCCACAGGGACACACACACACATACACACCTTATAGGGACACATGCACTCACCCCACAGGGACACACACACACACCACAAAGAGACACACACACACCACACAGACCCCCCCCACAGGGACACACACACATGCACAACCTATAAGGACACATGCACTCACCCCACAGGGACGCACACACCACAAAGAGACACACACAACACAGAGACACACACACCCCACACAGACCCCCCCCCCACAGGGACACACACATACACACCCTATAGGGACACATGCACTCACCCCACTGGGACACATACACACCACAAAGAGACACACACAACACAGATACACAACACAGATACACACACACCACACAGACCCCCCCACAGGGACACACACACATACACACCCTATAGGGACGCATGCACTCACCCCACAGGGATACACACACCACAAAGAGACACACACAACAGAGACACACACCACACAGAACCCCCCACATGGACACACACATACACACACCCCAGGGACACACACACCACACAGACAGACACAGATGTGCACAAATCACCTCACACAACTCGCCTCATACGTGTGCTATCTTTAATTTCCAAACATAAACATCTGATTAAAAACAGCCAATGTGCAACACGTGCCATATAGGGAATTAAGGCAGATGTCAGTCACATGAGCTGTCTATTATGTGTATGTGTGAGGTAACATATACTGCCCGGCCAGGGGGAGGGTGTACTGTTGGCTGGAGATTTATTAGGCTGCCTATAGCAATCAATCACAGTTCAGCTTCTATTTTCCTACAGGTCATTAATATGACATATTCAAATTCTATTTTGTTGTAGCTAACATCAGTTATTTATTAACCCGGGCGTAGCCAGGTACTACAGCTAGTAATATAATATTAGTATGATGACTGAGGCTACAGGATCAAACTGCTGTCTCGGACAGACTTGGCATAAGCCCCTGTGTTTGATAAAATTCTGAGAAACCCTGATACCCTTTAACCACTATACAGGTATTTGGATTTACAACAGGGTCCAGTAGATAGTTGGCTATGGATGGGCTGTTGTCAAGAGGAGCAACCCAGAACTAGGATTTGTCGCCAAGCAGGGTCAAAGCTGGGAGGTCACGAAAATGACAAAATCAGGATACCTTAGAGTAGTTGGTGAGCCAGGTCAAAAGTGTGATCGCAGTAAAGTACAAAATCGTCAAGCAGAAGAAGCATCTCAGATCACACAGCAGGTTTCCCCACTGCGTTATATCCGCTGTTTAACCTGAGAAAACTTCAGTGAAGTCACAGCTTGTCACACTGTCGGTAGCCATGCAGTGCCTGCTGTCCCCCTATATATGGGATGCAGTCACTGATCTTGCATCCCATATGCTGGGACTACTTCATGATTTATTTAGGTTTCATTTTTTCTTTTCTAATTATTTTTTACATGCTTTTATGGGGGTTGGACAGAATGGGAGACTTTTAAAAAATGAATTTTAATTAAACAAAAATAGTGAAAGAGGAATGCATTGGGGTTAGTTTTCAAATAAAATATTTATTGGTTTGACATGTTATCCAAGGATAGTACATGTAGATGTGACAGTCGTAAAGTCCAGGATACACTTCTAGCTGGGCCAGGAGTCTAATGTTAATAGTGGCGATGTCCAGCAGTTGTGACCCTAACCGCAGATGAAAAAGTGAGTATTTACAGGGAAGAAAAGCTTATAAAGTTTGTGACGCCCGCTGAGGTTTCCAACAAGGGATGGCCAATGCTGAATATAAGTACTCCCAGGGGATAGGTATTGTAACAGCTAGTTGGTATACCCTCCTCAGCCAGGACAAGCTTCTGGGGTATAGTATCTATCTAGGGACCACTCTGCCGGAAGGTTATATGGCCTACCATATGGCTGACCTCCCCTTGGGATGAGGTTGTAGGTGCCTGTAACTTCCCTGTTCCTCTTTAGCTCCCTTGTGGCTGACTTCCAGCAAAACAGGCATTACAACCTCTATGAGCAGCCAGACACACCCTAGTTCTCTAGTCCTTTCATAGTTGCTGTGCCCTGGACAGTCCCACATAGTGTGGCTACTGTGCCTGAAGCCCAGATCTGAAATCCTTGGCAACCCAGGACCTGGTGTCCTGCATGCAGCTTTACATCTTGTCAGCCTCACGGCCCAACACAGATTTACTAACTAAATCATGCCCCCTCCCTACTACCCACTACTGCTAACCCCTCCCTCCAACCAGAGTCTGTCACAGCCTAAAACAAGCCTTCTTGTGCCAAGCTCTCTGGTTAGAGTTCAGGAGGTGTGTGAATGCTTTTGGGAGTCTAGCATAGGGTACCTAAATTCTCCTCAGTCGTGGCATTAGTATTGATGATCTGAAATACCACTGTGGCGACCAGACCTCAGGGGCGCCACATAGACAACCTTCCTTTCAATGCATCTCAAAACAGCCATTTAACCTCTACAGAAATTATACCTCTGTTATACCCTATACAGGGAAGAGTGGAGAGGGAAGTGATGAATAGAGAGAGAAAAGAAGCAGATTAAGTTATAAAAATATCATGCTGGCTATGTAGCAATAGTGATGTACTCCAACTCAGCTTCTCAAGCCACGCTGGCTTATAGCTCACCCAATGCCTCATTTGGCTCCATTTGTGGAGTTTGAGCTGCAGAAGAAAAGAGAAGACAACCATGCACTGAACACCAACTCTCCATACCTATTCCAGAGAAATCCAACACTTTTTTCCCTGATCTCCGGCATTTCCCACCACCAGGGAAAAAGATGGCCAACAGCTTTCCTCATAGTTCTGTGCTTCACAGTATCATACCTGCTGCAAAGCACAGCAGATGGAGGACACTGGAGTTGCGCCAGACAAAAATGAAGGGCAGCAGAGACAACAGAGTGGAGTGGCAACAACACAAGGATCTGCAAAACAGCAGATGAGAGGAATGGAGTCTGCAGCAACAGGTACCTGTCTGTCTCCCAATGTCTCTATCCCCCATCCAACGATAACACTCCCTTTAATGGAATTTTCCCACAGGCAAAACAACCTACATGCTGTATACTGGTATTAGTGCAGCACCACCTTGTATACCCAGGAAATTAGAATGTATCCATAGATATGGCAGTAGGGGTAGGAGATAGAGGGGGAAGTTCTCTCTCAAGGGACACCACTATGCAGCACCAGCTCCCCAACCTCTCCCCCCTATGCCCACTTTGTGCCCTGGTAGAGATGAATATTGTAATGGGTGCAATGAGGGGAATATATGCGTGCCTCCACCTGACCGTCCTGTAAGAGTCATTCCCCTGGCCACAGAGATTGAAGAGGCTAGGCATTGGCTGAATTGAAAGAACTAAGGGCCCATGTAAGCACCTTTTCTCTAAGGAAGATATGGAAGCCTACTTTGATAGGATAGAAAAGGTATACAGATCTGAATTGTCCACAGTGCGCATAGAGGTATCTAAAGTGGACACACAAGGCAAAGTTCATAAAAATGAAATTCAGTCTATGGAGGAGAAAATAGTAACCCAACAAAAAAAACTGGACATTCACTCAAATCACATTATGTAATAGAGGCCCTAGACAATGCTGAGAATCAGTGTTGGCGCAACAACCTTAGGGTGAGGGACCTCGCCAAATCAATCAACTTCAGAGACCTCACGTCAGTTCTACATTGTATCCTTGAGAAAATATTGGGAACCTCCCCTCCCCCACTGTGAGATTTAATTTGACAGAGACATAGGGCACTGGGGCCCAATCCAGATCACCCATGGGATGTAATCCGTTGGGTTCACCATTAGTTGAATAAAAAGGCCATCATGCAAAATCTTTGGGAGAGGGCACATGCTAATTTTCAATCGACCAGATTTCAGATCTTGGCAGATCTCTCCTGGTTTACTCTCCAGAAAAGAAGAGCAATAAGACCCTTATTAGATGTGCTGTGGACTAACGGGGTCACATACACCTGGGATTCCCTGTTTGCCCTCCATCCTAAAGGAAGCCGGAGAGATAGAGATGGTACACACTTATTGGGCCCCTCATAACGAGTTGGGGGTAAGTAGGGGGGTCTTCTTCGTAAAAAGCATTTGCTCCACCAGAGAACACGTCTTATAAAGAGACATTAGTATTGTTTCCAAACTAAAAGGGTAACTAATAAGTCTCATCTTTATTTGCTAAATCTCTTCTTGTTTACCTTTCCTCTTTTCCACTCCCCCCCTATTTTTTATCTCTCCACTTAGACTTCATAACTCACTTAAAAAGATTGCGTTAACCAATAAAACAAGTTTCCTGCTCTTCATTACCTGCCTGTAACCGACTCCACTTTACTCTTTTTTCATCCCCCACCCTCTTGCTCCTCTTTAGATACACAAGTAGTGATAGGGGAACTCGCCGATGTTCGGGTTCAACGAACTTGCCCGAACTTTTTTTAAAAGTTCAGGGTCGAAAGTGGCTCGAACTTGAGTCCAAACCCCAAACTCGGAATGTAAAGTTATGGGACCAAAAAGAGCACTAAAACCACAATGCGGTTTTTGCCGCAGATTTTATGTTTTTTTGGTGCATTGCGTTCAATGTATACTGACAGCCGAGCCAGAGCACAATGTAAAGAGGTCTGTAGAACCGTGTTCACACCACCAAAGATCTATATCACAAAAGAGACAACATAGAAAAATTCTAAAAATACTCTGCTATAAAGGTAAAAGTAAAAAGCAAGAGCAAAACAGTGTCAATAACCGGATACAATAACAGGTTTTTTTATACTGTCTCTTTTGTGATATTATGTTCAATGTGTTCATCTGCATCTCCTGCCCCAAAAAAGCACCAACACCGCAACATACCGTATATACTCGCGTATAAGCCGAGTTTTTCAGCCCAAAAATTGGGCTGAAAAGTACCCCCTCGGCTTATACGTGAGTATATACGCCGAGTACACAGGCCACCCGCCCGCCACCATCAGTATACAGGCGCCCCCCCCATCAGTATACAGGCACCCCCCCCAACAGTATCCAGGGCCCCCCCCTTGCAGCCCAAACCTGTAAAATAAGATCATTATACTTACACCTGTGGCCGTCCCCGCTGCCGACATCGCACTCCTCCGGCTTCATCCGTCTTCTTCCGGCTTCCTCCGATGGTCGCAGGCAATGACGTCATTGTGTGTGCCAGAGGAGGAAGCCGGAAGAAGTCAGATGAAGCCGGAGGAGCGCGAAGTCGGCAGCGGGGACGGCCACAGGTGTAAGTATAATGATCTTACTTTACAGGTTTGGGCTGCAAGGGGGGGCCCTGGATACTGATGGGGGGGCGCCTGTATACTGATGGTGGAGGGCGGGCAGGCGGCCTGTATACCTCTGGGGCTGCTATATATACCTCTGGGGCTGTTGCTGTATATACCTCTGGGGCTGCTGCTGTATATACCTCTGAGGCTGCTGCTGTATATACCTCTGGGGCTGCTGCTGTATATACCTCTGGGACTGCTGCTGTATATACCTCTGGGGCTGCTGCTGTATATACCTCTGAGGCTGCTGCTGTATATACCTCTGGGGCTGCTGCTATATATACCTCTGGGGCTGCTGCTATATATACCTCTGAGGCTGCTGCTGTATATACCTCTGGGGCTGCTGCTGTATATACCTCTGGGGCTGCTGCTGTATATACCTCTGAGGCTGCTGCTGTATATACCACTGGGGCTGCTGCTGTATATACCTCTGAGGCTGCTGCTGTATATACCTCTGGGGCTGCTGCTGTATATACCATTGGGGCTGCTGCTGTATATACCACTGGGGCTGCTGCTGTAACACAGCTGGAGCCTGTATATACCACTGTGGAGGCCTGTAAACCACACTGCTGGGGGCTATATACCTGTGCTGGGGTCCACCCTCGGCTTATACACGAGTCAATAGGTTTTCCAAGGTTTTGGGGGCAAAAGTAGGGGGGTCGGCTTATACACGGAGTCGGCTTATACACGAGTATATACGGTAGTTGAGCCCTTTGTATAAAATTATTCCTTAAAATAATTTTTTAAAAAAAGTTGAGGGGCTTCACCGTATTTTTGTATGCCAGCCAGGTACAGCAGGCAGGTACAGGCAGCCTCCTACCCCATCTGCCTATTTTTACATTGCTGGAAACCAAAAATATAGGGAAGCCCTTTTTTCAATTATTTCATGAATTTCATGAAATAATTTAAAACAATGACATGGGGCTTTGCCATATTTTTGGTTTCAAGACAGGTACAACTAGGTAGCTGGTGGCTGGAATCCTCAGCACAGGGTGGCCCATGCTTGTTGGGGCCTCCCCGCTGTTAATAGCAGCCCACAGCTGCCCCAGAAGATGGTACATTTATTGAAGTGCCATTTTCTAGCACTGTAACCTGACTTCTCCAGTGGCCCTCTTGGCATTGGCACGCTGAGTAATAAAGGCGTTAATGCCAGGTTTGTATTGGCTGCTGGCACTAAGCCTGAAATTCATAGTGTAAGCAGTAAAAAAATACACAGAAAAAAACATTTAGAAATAAAATACAAGACAACCCTGCTTTCTATTTTTAATTAACAAAAATAAACTTCCCTCTGGCATAATCCACAGGTAAAATCTTTAGCTCTGCTGCATATCTCTGTGAGCAGACGCCCTTTCTCTGTGACAGCATCTGTGATTGGCGGGATGGCAGGGGGGTGGGACGTGGTTAGTATAATGCTAACTAATAACTATTTTCTTTAGTTTTACAGTTCCCCCACCCCCAAACCCAAACTGTAACACAGACTTCCTAGGAAAGTCTGTGTGCGGGATCTGTGCCCGAACACTATAGTTTGGGTTCGCCCATCACTATACACAAGACTCCATTTTTCTTTGAGCACCTGGGGTCTGGTATATCCTCATCACTAATTCTACCACCTATTAATTCCCTAATTATCACAGATCTTATACAATATACACAAAAACAGGATCCATATCCTGTTACTCCAAGAGACTCACTTCAAGATGGGCCACCATTCCCATCTTAGGGACAAATACTACATCTATTGGGTACACAGCTCTAATCCAGAATCAAAATCTATAGCCTTACATAAGTCACTGACACACTCTATCTTGGACTTGGTCTTGGAAAATTAACATTAGTTCCACGGTATTCATAGTAGCTAACTAGTACTTAACCAACAAGGACCCCACGGTGTTCTGCTCCTCCATCTTGTGTCCATTGGTTGATTTTACAGAGGGGATCCTGGTTGCAGGCAAGGACTTCAACTTTACATATGACCTTAAAATGGATGCATACTCAGGTCGTCATCTCCTCTCATATAGGAGAATTAATACACTTCAGAGATCCATCCAGAAACTGCACTTGGTTGTGGTTGTGGTGTGGCATGTACTGAACCCCACAGTGTGAACTATACTTACTAATCGCTCAACTATTCATCATATAGTCTCTTCAGGAGCGGTCATATCACCTATGCATCTGATACAGTTGCACCAGGGCCCAGAGTAGGAGGGGGCCCCCAAAAAGCTGATGAAACTGCAGAGTCCATCAAAGAGTCAGTGGCAAAGTCAGCACTAAGGGTGCATTCACTCACTGCATGTTTGCTGAGGATTTTTCCGAGAGTGCTGTTGCAGTTTTTGTAGCCAAAACCAGGAGTGGAACAATCAGAGGAAAAGTCTAATATAAATAAGTGCTCTACTTCTTTATTTAATCACCCACTGCTTGTTTTAATCAGACACTCCTGGTTTTGGCTAAAAAACTACAAGTGCACTTGCGTAAAAATACGTAGCAAATACACAGCATGTGAATGCACCCTAACAGGAGATGCAAGGCTGCACTGCAGCACGCTACTGATAAACTGTGCTGACATAGGCCCTATTCCTCACGTTTTAATGCTGCTGCTGGTCATACAGTGGTGTTCAAAAGTCCTGCATAGGCATGAAGAAAACTATATATTTAATACTTCTGCATCTCTACAGTGAAACTGGTGGAACATATATGTTTTTGTTATCCCTCATTGTATGCCATACTCATTTTTGAATGTCCCAAGTGTATAAATTGTTATGGTGTGCGCATTTTTGATATTTTTTTTTACAGCATAACCATACCTACACCTGTACAGTGTGTAGAATGGTGAACAGGTTTCTAAGTTCATTAACTTCCAATGCAAGTTCACACAGACTTAAATTTTACTTTTTAAGATTTATCATTTTTTATTTAATTCAGAGTCCTGAAAAGGGCCTTTTGAGTGCATCTTTAGTTTCTAATACTTTATTGGCCAGCCTTTGCTCTTGAGCACCAACTTGCATCTCTGTGGCATTGAGTGATCAAGCTTCTGCAGATGTTCACGAGTGATGATGTGGTTCCAGGTCTGTATCAGAGCCTCAATCAACTCTCTCTTGGTCCTTGGCTGTTTTTTAGATATCTGTATTGATACCTTGTGCCACAATTTTTCAGTTGGATTGAGGTCCGGGGACTGGGCTGGCCAGTCAATAATAGCCACCTTGTTATTTTTCTTCCATTCCGTTACTGTCTTAGCTCTGTGACAAGGAGCATTATCATCCTGGAAGATATAATTTCCTGAAAACAGGTGTTGAGCAGAAGGCAGCATTTTCTTATTAAGGATGTCTATGTATTTTTTTGCATTAACCATACCCTCCACAATATGAAGCCTTCCAACACCATTGGCTGCCATACAGTCCCAGACCATTACTTTCATCGGATGTTTCACAGAGAAGCTCAAAAACTCTGGCTTGTACTCTTCATGTGGAAACCTTCTCACATAAGACTTGCCATCATTTCCTAAAATGCAAAAAGTGCTTTCATCACTAAATAACCCTTTTTCCCACTCCTCCTTCCTCCATTTTGAATATTTCAATGCCCACAGTTTTCGCCTTTGTCTTTGTTTGGCTGTCATCAATGGCTTCTTTCGGGCCTTGCACCCTCTCAATCCTGCTTCCAAACATCTCTTCCTAACAGTTGATGTTGCTACCTCAATATTGCACTTTTCTTGCCATTCTCGCAGAAGCTGAGGAGAGATGAGATTTCCATTGGTAAGGGATGTTCTTATCAGTACTCTGTCCTCCCTTTTAGTTGACTTTCTGGGCCGACCAGATCTGGGCTTGTCCTGGGTAATTCCAAGCTGCTTATGTTTCTGTCAAATTCTTACGACTGTACTCTGATTACAGCCGACCTTCCTTGCGATCTGGGGGCCAGTATAACCCTCTTCATGTAGCGCCACAACTTGCACACAATCCTCCGCTGACAAAAATCTGAAGGCTCCCATCATAGAGCTCTACAGTATGATTCACTAGATAGACCAACAGATAAAGCAAACAAACAAAGCAGCAGATGTGATGCAATGTAATGGAAAGTGATTGGCTGCCATATCCAGGTTATGATTGATCACAAGAACCTCATCTGTGATTAGCTAATTTTGGATCTGAAGCTGTACAATATTTAGTTGTGCTTTCGATTCCCATATTGTTGCAATAATTTCAGGCAAAACTGCTTCAAAAGCTAAAAATATTACAAGGAGAGAATGCAAAATTATATTCTGAACAAAACCATATATAATATGTCATGTTAGCATCGAAGATATTCGACAGAAAACGTTTAAAACTTGAAAAATCTATTTATCCTATGCCTATGCAGGACTTTTGAACACCACTGTAACTGTATCGACTCACAGAGGGAGGAGGGAGTCACTCACAGCCTCATAGTGTGACTTTCTCTGCTCCGTATGTTGTTGCCTGTGACAGGTTGCTAATCAGCGGAAGGTTATAAGAAGAGGGTTGTGCTGTAAGGGAGATTGCTGAAACAGGACATTAACCCTGTCATAGCTAATTCAAGGAGGAGGGGGCTGTACAGTGCACCCCCTGGTACAGCCATATAACTTTAGAAGCACTGCATATGAGGCGGTCCACAGGGTAGGGGGTACTCGGGTACCGGGGCTGATGGTGACTTTGATGGGGGATCACAGCTGGTCGGTCCCCAGTCCCGTGCCCTGGACCCTCAATGGTGGGGAATGGTGGGGGAGATGAGGGGATTGGTAACGTGATGCCACCTGTAGTACCTGATAACGGGTATACCAGCGCTGCAGCCGGCCGCTGAGGTAATGGAAGTGCAGCTCAGTGTAGTACAGCTCCCCACAGGTTGAGCTTTACCTCAGGGCAACGGGGATGGATGAGGGGAGTAATAGTTGCATCTCTGCAGTCAATGCGGTGAATAGCGGCAGTTAAGCAGGCACACACACACAGTGATCTTTGTTTTGGTACCTTTTCCTGGTGAAAGGGTAACAGGTACAGTCCAGAAAAATAACCAGGTCCCCGATGCAACTTGGGACTTCCACCTTAAAAAGTTGTGAGGCCTCCTCTGTATCTGTGCTCTGTGGTTTGGGGTAAGTCCTGCCTGTGACTGAACTCACCGCTCATTCTCCCTCTCAGGGTTTGCTCTAAACTGACAATGAGGTCCTTCTGCTGTGTCCCTATTCCTCCTATGGCCCCTGGTCCTGTACTTGGTCAGTTTCAAGTGTTTCTTACTTTCTTTTCTTCAGGGGTTAACTCCTCCTGGTCCTTCCGGGTTTTTTACTGCTGCAGCGGATGCTGACAGTGTCGGACTCCGGTGTCCGGGTGTAGTACAAGGAAACCTTGCCTGGTTCCCTTCCTCGATTCTCCTACTCTCCACTGGCCTCCGACCCTCTCCCAAGGGTGCAGCACAGCTGGGTCAGTGTTCCCTCGTCCTGGGCCTGGATCCTTCCCAGCGACCAGCTCCTCACTCCCCAGCTCTCTCCACAGACTGACTAACTGGAACTCGCTACTGGGACTAACTGACTCCTCCCCTTAGGCCTGGATCTTTTAAAGGGGAACTGGCTTAAGGCAGCCATTAGAGCTCCCCCTTCAGGTCTGGGGTGGAAGGTGTTGTGTGCTGTGTGAACCAAGGTGTAATTCCCTCCTTCCACCGGTGGATCCTGTGGCAATCCCCTGCAGGGGTGCCACACATACAGAGACATTAATATATTAATATATTTTCTCCGAATGTTGCACCCGGTATTATTTTCAAGGGGGAGGCATACACTCACAGGGGCATACACTCACAGTACTGTGGCTCAGTGGTTAGCACTGTATATGGTGGCTCAATGGTTAGCACTGTATATGGTGGCTCAGTGGTTAGCACTGTATATGGTGGCTCAGTGGTTAGCACTTTATATGGTGGCTCAGTGGTTAGCACTGTGTATGGTGGCTCAGTGGTTAGCACTGTATGGTGGCTGAGTGGTTAGCACTGTATATGGTGGCTCAGTGGTTAGCACTGTATATGGTGGCTCACTGGTCAGCACTGTGTATGGTGGCTCAGTGGTTAGCACTGCGCGATATCTCTGTGGTTAGCAAAGTATGATGGATCAGTGGTTAGCAGCACAGTATATGGTGGGCAGGCGGTTAGACCAGGATGAATGCTGGACGGAGGCTGGAGGGGTGAGCGCAGGATGACGGAGGCTGGTGGGGTGAGGGCAGGAGGACAGAGGCTGGTGGGGTGAGGGCAGGAGGACAGAGGCTGGAGGGGTGGGGGCAGGAGGACGGAGGCTGGTGGGGTGAGGGCAGGAGGACAGAGGCTGGGAGGGTGAGGGCAGGAGGACGGAGGCTGGAGGGGTGAGGGCAGGAGGACGGAGGCTGGAGGGGTGAGGGCAGGAGGACAGAGGCTGGAGGGGTGAGGGCAGGAGGATGGAGGCTGGTGGGGTGAGGGCAGGAGGACAGAGGCTGGAGGGGTGAGGGCAGGAGGACAGAGGCTGGAGGTCCCCATCACAAGCACAGTGCAGCCAACTTTATCTTTATTTACATTACATTTATTTTACACTCACTGTGATCCTCTCTGTCTCTGCACACACAGCCACACACATTGCACACACATTGCACACAAAGCCACACACTCACATATAAAGCCACAGACATTGCACACACACTGCACACACATTGCACACAAAGCCACACACTGCACACAAAGCCTCACACACTGCACACAAAGCCACACATTGCACACACTGCACACAAAGCCACACATTGCACACACATTGCACACAAAGCCACACACACTGCACACACATTGCACACAAAGCCACACACACTGCACACACATTGCACACAAAGCCACACACACTGCACACAAAGCCACACACTGCACACACATATTACACACACAACCTGGCAGCACAGCACACTGCACCTTCTGCTTCCTCTCTTCATCTCCTCTGCTGTCTGTTCACCATGCCACCTACTCCCGCCTGCTCCTCCGGAGTCTGCTCTCTGACTCCTCACTCGGCTGGCCGGCAGACAGTGCAGGTCCTTGCCCTGGCCGGCAGAAACCACACCGCTGCCATCAGCGGTGTTCGCCGGCCGGCCACGCCCACGGTGGAGACACACAGCAGCCAGGTCCTCCTGCTGCTTGCTCCACGGCGCGGGCGTATTTCTCCCACACAGGAGAGGCCGAAATTACAGGGCACAGATGGGAAGGGGGGGCGGCGGCGGCAGGCAGCAGATTTTCCGGTACGCCGCATCGGATCGCACCAGGTTTTCCCGGATTTTCCGGGACAGCGTACCGGCCCGTACCAGTACAAAAAAAGCCCTGCTGACCACATATATAGTTGTTAGAATGAGCCCTGTTACAAATCTTAGGCTATGTGCCCACTGGGCTTTGTTGCTGTGTTTGTGATCCGTTTTTGGTGCTGTGTTTTTTTTTTGTTTTTTTTTAAAACTGCACCAAAAATGGATCATTCACTGCATCTGCCAACAAAGTGAATGTGCAATTTCTGTGCATACAGTTGTGGCCAAAAATATTGACACCCCTGCAATTCTGTCAGATAATACTCAGTTTCTTCCTGAACATGATTGCAATCACAAATTCTTTGGTATTATTATCTTCATTTAATTAGTCTTCAATGAAAAAACACAAAAAGAATTGTCCTAAAGCCAAATTGGATATAATTCCACACCAATCATAAAAAAGGGGGTGGACAAAAGTATTGAAACTGTTAGAAAAACCATGTGATGCTTCTCTAATTTGTGTAATTAACACCACCTGTAACTTACCTGTGGCCCCTAACAGGTGTTGGCAATAATTAAATCACACTTGCAGCCAGTTGACATGGATTAAAGTTGACTCAACCTCTGTCCTGTGTCCTTGTGTGTACCACATTAAGCATGGAGAAAAGAAAGAAGACCAAAGAACTGTCTGAGGACTTGAGAAACCAAATTGTGAGGAAGCATGAGCAATCTCAAGGCTACAAATCCATCTCCAAAGACCTGAATGTTCCTGTGTCTACCGTGCGCAGTGTCATCAAGAAGTTTAAAGCCCATAGCAGTGTGGCTAACCTCCCTAGATGTGGACGGAAAAGAAAAATTGACAAGAGATTTCAACGCAAGATTGTGCGGATGATGGATGAAGAACCTCGACTAACATCCAAACAAGTTCAAGCTGCCCTGCAGTCCGAGGGTACAACAGTGTCAACCCGTACTATCCGTCGGCGTCTGAATGAAAAGGGACTGTATGGTAGGATACCCAAGAAGACAACACTGCTTACCCCGAGACATAAAAAAGCCAGGCTGGAGTTTGCCAAAACTTACCAGAGAAAGTCTAAAACGTTTTGGAATGTTCAGTGGTCAGATGAGACAAAAGTAGAGCTTTATGGCCAAAGGCATCAACATAGAGTTTACAGGAGAAAAAAAGAGGCATTCAAAGAAAAGAACACGGTCCCTATAGTCAAACATGGCGGAGGTTCCCTGATGTTTTGGGGTTGCTTTGCTGCCTCTGGCACTGGACTGCTTGACCGTGTGCATGGCACTATGAAGTCTGAAGACTACCAACAAATTTTGCAGCATAATGTAGGGCCCAGTGTGAGAAAGCTGGGTCTCCCTCAGAGGTCATGGGTCTTCTAGCAGGACAATGACCCAAAACACTTCACTTCAAAAGCACTAGAAAATGGTTTGAGAGAAAGCACTGGAGACTTCTAAGGTGGCCAGCAATGAGTCCAGACCTGAATCCCATAGAACACCTGTGGAGAGATCTAAAAATGGCAGTTTAGAGAAGGCACCCTTTAAATATCAGGGACCTGGAGCAGTTTGCCAAAGAAGAATGGTCTAAAATTCCAGCAGAGCATTGTCAGAAACTCATTGATGGTTGCTGGAAGTGGTTGATCGCAGTTATTTTGGCTAAAGGTTGTGCAACCAAGTATTAGCCTGAGAGTGCCAATACTTTTGTCTGGCCCATTTTTGGAGTTTTGTGTGAAATGATCAATGTTTTGCTTTTTGCTTCATTCTCTTTTGTGTTTTTTCATTGAAGACAAATTAAATGAAGATAATAATACTAAAGAATTTGTGATTGCAATCATTTTCAGGAAGATACTGAGTATCATCTGACAGAATTGCAGTGGTGTCAATACTTTTGACCGCAACTGTATATCAGTGTTTTTGACTGTTGTGTTACTGGTGCAGAAAATGCATTCAGAAAATAATGAGCATGTCAATTAGTGCTCCACTTTTCTGCTGCACTTTCTCCGTTGACTCCATTATAAAAAAAAAAGCATCACAAATGGATTGGTCTTCACACGGTCCATTTGTGATGCTTTTTTATTAAGTTTTATATACCACAAATAGTTCAATTTATTACCCTCCCTGGCGATCCAGCAGTGTGCACCAGTGATGTAATCCTTCCAGGCACAGGATAACAGGACCTGTGAGAAGTGAAAAGGACCTGGCCATGTGATCAGTCAAGGGACCTGTTACCACGTGATACCTGGAAGTAACACCACGGACCTTCCGGAAGGTAATAAGGCTGGCTTCAGACTTGAGGACCCTCCGCAGCATCCTGCGGAGGGGATCCGCAAGCTGACCGCAGCCCTATGTTTATAATGAGAACGCACGGTCATGCGCAGGTCTGCTCATGACCGTGCGCTCCCATTCACTACAATATGTGATTTGTACGCAGGAGGATGCCCGCACACAAATTACACGCAATCACACACTCTCGTCCGCATCAGAAACGCAAGCATGTCGCGTTCCTGATGCGGACGAGAGAGTGTGATTTGTGCGCAGGCATCCGCCTGCGTACAAATCACATATTGCAGTGAATGGGAGCGTACGGTCATGCGCAGACCTGCACATGACCGTGCATTCTCATTATAAACATAGGGGCTGTGGTCAGGTTGCGGATCCCCTCTGCAGGACACTGCGGAGGGTCCGCAAGTTTGAAGCCAGCCTAAGGTGTGCGTCTGAGTGTCTGTCG
This sequence comes from Allobates femoralis, assembly GCA_033576535.1. Lineage (NCBI taxonomy): Eukaryota > Metazoa > Chordata > Amphibia > Anura > Aromobatidae > Allobates > Allobates femoralis. The sequence continues at coordinate 458,267,443 of JARQOC010000005.1, read as the reverse complement.
GTCTGTGTGTCTGTCTGTATCCCCTGATCCTATGGAATAGTGCTGCATTTTTGCTTTAAAAAAGCAAAAGTGCAGCACTATATAAACAGAGCAAAAAAGCAAAACAAATAGATGATGCATTTGTGATGCATTTTTGCGAAAAAAGAGGATCTGTTTTGGCTGCAAAAAATGTATAAAAAATGGTCCTCCTAAAACAGAACACAAGTGTCCAGTGGGCACGTAGTCTTAGGGTACGTTCCCAGAATCTGAAGACACCATGTTCTAGATGCAGTGTGTCTTATCTGCAGAGACATTTGTGTCCTGTGAAGGTGAACGCACTGTACATGCTCATGATCAGGAGTCTGGGTGCATCGTATTTTCATTGTGTTTTCCCACAGCGAACATTCGCGACTCCATAGGAATAAATTGACATGCTGTGATTTAGGAAGCCACCCCGTATGTCAGTTTTATGCTGTAGAGAAAGCAATCCTAGTGGAGACTGGATTACTATGAATTCCATCCACTGTGCTTGTACTGTACGATGCAACAAAAACATGCTGTGTTGAAAACGCTGATAACACTGATTGATCATGAGCACACACCATTAAAAAAAAACTTGGTCGTGATTAGTGATGGGCGTACCCGAACTGTAAAATTGTTTACCGAGCAACTAGTGCTTGTGCACAGATCTCGAACATGGATTTCCCTGGGAAATCCATGTTATATTTCTGGTCCGGGGTCTCGCACACAAAGCACATTATTATTAAACATTATCTTTATACTTACAGGATCCCCCGACATGCATCCTGCCGTCCCGTTGTCCTGGCTGCATCTACTTATGGGGCTGCTCATTAACTTCCAAGGATATTCACTGCACTGCTGAGAACTGCTTCAGTTCTTGGCAGTGTTCTCAGTGACATCAGGGGTCACCCAAGTTCATGGCGCAGCTATGAACTCAATTGACCTATGTCAATGTCAGTCTCAGCCTGCTTATCTATTCAGAGCGATGAAGCAGAGCTGAACCTGATCTGCCTGTGGACTACGTCGGAGAGAGGGTTTTCTTTGTAATTAAGGATGAAGTCCCCAGATGCATTTTTTTGTTTATTTCTAATAAAATAAATTTTTCTGTGTTGTTTATTTTAGCTGTTTACTAGAAATTCATAGTGGCTGGGTCTAATTTAGCTTGACATCATGAATTTTGGACTTAGTACCAGCTGCCAATACAATGCCGGTATTAACCCCGTTATTACCCAGCGTGCCACCCCCCACCAGGGCCGCTAGAAGAGCCTGGTAAAGCATCTGGAAATGGCGCTATGATAAATTTCCTTATTTTCAGGGGTGGCTGCAAGTTGTGGTTTTCAGCATGGAGGACCCAGAACGTTTGGGCCTTACATGGTGAGAATCCCAACCCCTAGCTGCCTGACAATCAAAATTATGGTGGAAGCCAACACGTTTTTTTCAATTATTTATTTAAATCATTTTAAAAAACAGAGTTCCCTGAATTTTGATTGCCAGCCAAAGTCCACGCGAACACTGCTGAGAACTGAAGCGGTTCTCAGAAGTGCAGTGAATATCCCCAGAAGTTAATGAGCGGCCCCAGAAGTGGATCCGGCTGGGACAGCGGGATGACAGGATGTGCACTGCGGGACAAAGTAAGTGTAATGATAATGTTTATTAACTACTACTTTCTTTTTCAGCTTTCCCAAACACCCCATCCCTTAACTGTAAAGTCCAAGCTCGGGGTTCAGACGCACATTCGAGTTCCATCTGGATCTGAACTCGGACTTTACAAGAAGGTCTAAGCAAGTCCGCCAATCCTGAGCGAGTTCACCGATCACTGGTCATGATTCTCAGTGTGAGTGGTCTTTCACATGATGACATGTATGTGATTTGCTACTTATGGTCACATGCTGACTTCTTTTCTCCCGCTTTTATTGAGAGAAGCCAAAGACATTTAGTCAGCATATGAGCTCACATCTTCAAATTACATACAAGACTGATAATTTTGACATTGTGTGCATCGTGGACAGCATGTATCAGCCACTTGCTGTTTGCCCTCAGCCAGAAAACAAAGGTGTCAGGGTGTGCTACAAAAGAGGGATATGGAAGGACACTGTTTTTTAATGCAACATCTGCCCCAACAAACCTGGACTGTGTATGAAAGACTTTCAATGTCTGCCACACATCCATGGACTAAATAGACTTATGCCATCCTGACGCACTGTAAACAACTTACACATGCCAGCTGGACATACTCTACACAACTCACACAAGCTAACCAGACATGCTCACACATGCCACCCTAACGTACTCTAAGCAACACCAAGACTACTCTCCTTCCCTTCGGAGTCATGTTGTGCACTCAAACACTGGTTTACTATAACAAGTAGAGTATCAGAGTACTCGGGAGAAATTGAATAACACATTTCGGGGTCCATTTTTTGTAACCCTTGTGAAAATGCAAATAAATTGGGGGTTAAAGCAACATTTTTTTGTAAAAATGTTTTTTTATTCATTTTCACAGCGCAATATTATAAAATTGCATGAAGCACCTGGAGTTTAAAAATGATCACCACACATCTAGATTAATTCCTTGGGGGGGTCCAGTTTCCAAAATGGGTTCATGTGTTGGGTTTTCCTACTGTTTAGGCACGTCAAGGGTTCTCCAAATGTGACATGACATCTGCAGACCATTCCGTCAAGCACCTGGAGGTTCAAAGTGCTCACCGCACATGTAGATTAATTCCTTTGGGGTCCAGCTTCCAAAATAGGGTCAACTGTGGGGGTTTCCCACTGCTCTCCAAATGCGACATGACAAATGCAGACCATTCCATCAAAACATTCTCTTCAAAATTCGCACTACCGCATACAGGATTTCTCCTCATGCTTCACCTAGACTCTGGAACTCACTGCCCCAACACATTAGACATTCTCCTACCCTGGGAACCTTCAAAAGAAGCCTGAAGACCCACCTCTTCCGCCAAGCCTACCACCTGCAATAAGACCCGGTCCACCACACCGCCTCATGACTGGAATTTCCCCCTTCCACTGTATCCCCACCCACCCCTCGTAGACTGTGAGCCTTTGTGGACAGGATTTCTCCCCTCTTGTATCTGTATGACCGAATTGTCAACATTTATTGTTACTTGTATTGTTACTATGTTACTTGTCCTAGTCTGCCCTTTTTAGCATGTAAAGCGCCTTGGAATATAATGGCGCTATATAAATTAATAATAATAATAATAATAATTAAAAAAAATTCACTCCTTACCTCCTAAGCCTTGTCGTGCACCCAAACAGTGGTTTTCCACTACACATGAGGTATGAGTGTATTCAGTAAAAAATGGACCCTTGTGAAAATGAAAACATGGGGTTTAAACACCATTTTTTTGGTAAAAAAAAGTGTTTTTTTCATTTCCATGGCACAATGTTATAAAATTCCCTGAAACACAAGCAGATTGAAAGTGCTCACCAGACACATAGATAAATTACATGTAGCACCTAGTTTTCAAAATAGGGTCACTTGTATGGGGGTTTCCACTGTTTAGGCACATCAGGGTTTCTCCAAACGTGACATAGTGTCCACTAACAATTTCAGCAGCTTGAAAAGTCAAATGGCGCTCCTTCCATTCTTGTTCAACAGTTTTTATTGGGTTATACACAATTTCACAAAAGTCGCCTTAACAAAGACAGTACAATAGGATGATACATGTTACAATAGTATGATGATAACAGAAAATATCAAACAATAAACAATAAGAAAGATCGGTATTCTCGATAATTCTTAACAGGGAGGGGGGGAATGAACTGGGAAGGAGGGCAGTGGGGAGAAGGAAGGGAGAGAAATGATTCACAGTTATGCTTGACTAGGCTATTGTGAAGCAGATTGGAAAGGAGTCAATTCAGGTCCGAGTAAAAGGGACATCTTGTTGATAGAAAAATTGGTTCCATGGCGTCCATTTATTTTTGTATTTTGCTTGAAGATTATTTCTCAGAGAGTGCATATATTCGTAAGAGTTATGTGTTGCGATGGTCCCCAAAACTACATCAAACGTGGGTGGGTCCGGGTCCTTCCAACGCGATGCAATACCATTTTTACATGCAATGAGAATGTGCACTATAAGGGCTCTGAGGTCTGGGGGTATGTCGTTTATTCCTATTCATAGTAATGCAAGTTCTGGAGTAAGATCTAAATTAAGTCCAGTTATATCACAAAGAAGAAGGTGAATTTTTCCCCAGAAGTGACGAAGGGAAGGACAGTCCCAAAATATATGTGACATTGAGCCAGGTTGACCGCAATTCCTCCAACACAAAGGGGACAAGGTGTTAGAAAATTTTGAAGTCTCGTGGGAGTAAAATACCACCTGGTCAAGGTTTTGTAATAAGACTCAAGTAAAGTTGCAGATGAGAGACTTTTGAGCACAGTTTGTAATGTTTCTTCAATTAAGTTGATAGGAAGCGGGACTTGGAGTTCTTTACTCCAGGCTTCAATGTTGGGAGTGATCGAGTATGCAGAGTCAAGAATCCAATCTCTGTAAATCGATTTAAAAGACCAGAAAACCTTCGACTGGACTTGAAACGGAAGAGCTGAGTAATGTTTAGCGGGAGGTTAAGATTGAGACTATTTTTGTTGAGTATACGTTTGATTTTAATCCAAGTTTCGAATTCTTCCTCCGGTAAGCCAAATTTGGTCTGCAGGATTGAAAAGGATTTAAGTTGTGTATCCTCATCGAGAATGTCAGACAAGTTGTGAATACCTCTAATAGTCCATGTATTGAAATCTACAGCTAACGAAAGTGCTGGTAGGAGAGACAAAGGAATCCAATAAGGAGAAGACAATCGATTTGATGCTCGTGATTTCGTGGTCAGGCATCTCCATGCGCGTATGGTTGCTTTTAAAGTGGGCAAAGAGGGTAACTTCTTATTTTTATCACACAGATAAGAGAGTAATGTCCAGTGGAGATCTGCCGTCTGGTGAAATGCTTTTTCTATGTTTATCCATCTTGGAGTCTCCTCTGAACCCCACCAATTTTGACTCAGTTTGATCAACGCCGAATGGTAATAGGCCGATATATTGGGCACAGCTAAACCACCATGTGATTTGCTTTTTTCCAAAGTAGAGAGAGCAGTTCTGGGTTTTTTCCCTCCCCAGATGAAGTTGGATAATTGGGTTTGAAGTTTTTTGCACCAATTAGAATTGACCTGGAGGGGGATCGAGCGAAAAATATAAAGTAGTTTAGGTAAAATTAATAATTTATACGCTTCTATCCTGCCCATCCATGTCAACTCAGTTTTGGAAATATTAGTTAGGTCTATTTGTACAGTTTTGCATATCTTTCCTAAATTGGATTCATAAGTATGAGATATGGGTTTAGTAATTATAATTCCCAAATAATCCAACACTTTCTTCTCCCAATCCAAACCATTATTTTGTTGTAAGGAGGAAATAATCTGGTCTGGTAGATTATAACTAAGTACTTGCGTTTTAGCGATGTTTATTTTATAATGGGAGACCTTAGCGAAGTCTTCCATGAGAGAAAGGAGATTACACATTGAGGATATTGGATCTGTAAGAGTTAAAATTATGTCATCCGCAAATAAACAAATCTTATAGGATTCGCGGTTCAGAGTAATACCAGTGATTTGCGGATGAGATCGGATTTTTTCGGCCAACGGTTCAATGAATAAATTAAAAAGAGAGGGGACATCCTTGCCTTGTACCGTTAGTCAACATAAATGGGGCAGATAAGTGATTGTTAGTGAGTAACCTTGCCGAGGGAGCAGTGTACAAGGCTTGAATAGAGTTAAATATGGGGCCATTTATTCCAAATTTGTGCAAGACCTCAAATAAGTATCCCCAGTGGACTCTGTCGAACGCTTTTTCTGCGTCGACAGAGACCACTATCATAGGGGTTCCAGAGGATTCAGCGTGAGCTGACAGGTTTAAAATTCTTCTCGTCGCGTCAGTGGAGCTTCTTTTTGGGTAAAACCCACGTGATCCTGGTGGATCAGAAGCGGGATAATTTTTTGCAATCTGACATTGATTGCCTTAGAAATAATTTTAATGTCAGTGTTAAGCAGAGAAATGGGTCTGTAATTAGATACCAATTCTCTATCTCCTTTATTTTTCAGAATCACTGAAATTAATGCTTGAAGCATCTCGTGCGGAACCAATTGATTGTTATTGGATAAAGAATTAATTAATTTAGTGATGAAGGGGGTAAGTAAGCTTTCATAAGCTATGAAGTATTCATTTTGGAGACCATCAGGGCCTGGGGATTTATTCTTTTTAAGTTTAATGATAATATCTTTTATTTCCTGTTCGGTATAAGGTTGATTGAGTCTATTTAGGGTATCTTCTGTAAGAGTCGGGAGTGTAATGGAATCCAGAAAGGACTTAATATTCTGCTTTGTGGGTTGATGCTCCAATGGATCATTTTTGAGATTATAGAGGCTTTTATAAAATTCTACAAAGGCTCTAGAGATTTCCACGGGGGTTTTAACCACGTGGTTTTGTTTGTCCCTGATTTGGTGGATACAAGTTCTAGATCTATGGATTTTAATCAAATTTGCGAAGGTTTTGGAGGGCTTGTTCAAATTAGAGTAGAAATTTGATCTGGAAATACGGGCCATTTTATCATAGTCTGATAAAAGAAGAGATTTCAGTCGGATCCGGAGTTCAAGAAGATCTTTGTGTTTCTTCTCGGATGGATCTGTCAAGATATCTCTTTCTAAGGTGGAGATTTGATGGATCAGCTTTTTAGTGTCCTCTTGTTGAGCTTTTTTGTGTTTCGCATTTAAATAAATTAGTGAACCTCTTATAGTCGCTTTATGGGCGTTCCATAGTGTGACTAAGGATACCTCAGGAGTTTCATTTTCTTTAAAATATAATTTGAGTGATTCTTGAACCTCTGTTTTATATTGAGGGTGAGTGAATAGGTAAGAATTGGCCCTCCATGGGGAATGTGCATTAAAGGGGGGGCAGTTGGAAAATTCAAAAATAATGGGGGAGTGATCCGACCACGTTCTTGGGAGAATAGATATGGTTTTAACTCTAGAGAATGAATGTCAGTTATAACTAAGTCAATTCTAGAGAAGGATTTATGCAGGTTGGAATAATGAGTGAACCCCACAGATGATGTGTGCAAGCATCTGAGTACGTCGAAGAGTTCTTCCTTTTGTAAGAGAGAGTCAAGTTTAGTATTAAGATTCCTCGATTTATTAGAAGAGTCTAATAGGGGATTCGGGACTGCATTAAAATCCCCGAAAATTAAGAGTGTCCCCTTTTGTTTTTCATGGATTAAGGCAAAAAGACGTCTGAGGAAAGTGATTTGGCCATTATTAGGCGTGTAAACATTCGCGAGTGTATAGGTGGTGTTATTGATCTTGCAAATCAAGATTATGTACCTTCCCTCATTGTCATTAATAAGCTCGAGCTCGTCAAATTTCAGTGAATCCTTAATAATTAATGCTACTCCCGCTTTTTTTTTTGGGTTGGACGAAAGGTATATGTGAGGAAAATTTTTATTGGTGAATTTGGGAGGGTTCTGTAAGGGGAATCTAGTCTCTTGGATACCTGCTATATCAACACGATTTGATTTAATCTCCTTCCATAAGCTGAATCGTTTTTGCGGCGAATTAAGTCCATTTGTATTGAGTGACATAAATCTTAGTGCCATTGTGCTAGTCAAGCAATTAAATTAAAGCTTTGTGATAAAGGGAGGGAAAAGGGGGTTTGGGTGGAGACACGGAGGTAAAGAGGTACTTGGGTAAAATACAACAAGAATACAAAAAAAAAGAATGTAAACAATACGAATTAGATCGTAATGGGAAGGAAAAGTTCCAGGGAACTGATGTGAGTCTTCCTCTTGGGCTAACGGTGGGGCCTTAGGTGCTAGTTTTAATGCCAACAATAGGGAAATCGGCAGAGTTACTCAAGTATGTGAAGGTGTTTGAGGAGTTTTAAACCTTCCGTGGAGTCCTCTATTGTGATCTGCTTTTGTTTGTGGTAGAATATGACAGAGGTAGTAGGGCGACCCCATCTGTAGGCTATCTGTTGTTTTCTTAAAACTTCACTAATAGGTCTCAAGGATCGTCTCTTCATAGCAGTTTCCCTGGAGACGTCAGAGTATATTTTTAGGGAGTCGTAAGGGGCAGGCAGAAGGCCATTTTGTCTGGTATAATTATTTATTTTATCTTTTGTTTGAAAGAAGGTAAATTTAACAATAAGATCCCGAGGGACGTCTCCAGAGAAACGCGGAGGTTTAGGGATTCTATGCGCCCTTTCTATTGAAAGCTCCATGTCTGGCAGAGAAGGGATCAATTTTTTTGTCAGATTTTTAATGAAAGCAATCAATTCGTGTGACTTAACCTGTTCTCGTACACCTCTAATTTTTAAGTTAGATCTACGATCACGATCTTCTCTGTCAATAATCTTGTCAGAGAGGTATTTGATGTCACCTTTGGCTTTAGATAACTCAGTACGGCATGCTTTAATCTCTTTCTTTAAATTATCCACATCAGTTTCAGTTTTATCTAATCTTGAGTTTATGGTGTTAATTGATGCTTTCACATCTGTAAATTGCTCTCTCATCTCTTCCTTTAATGAAGAGAACAGCTGAAGGAGAAATTTCTTGTCAGGAATTTGGTTTGGATCCAAGATGCAATTGACGTCGCCCTCAACCTGTGTGACTTTTATTTTTTGCCTCGCTGGGCTTCTGCATTGTGATTGCGCCTCATCCTGTGGAGGCGATTCAATGTGTTGGCGGGGAGGAGAGTCTATCTCCTTCCTTTTTGAACTATGTTGGGAATTCTCATATAACATCGAGTCCTCATGAGAGTTTGATTCCTCAGTTATTAATAGAGTTCTGGTGGGATGATCCCCTCCCTTAAAGGTTTTACCAGGGCTATATGCCGTGGTAGGTATTTTGCTCTTGGATCTGCTATGTTGCGCTTCCATGTTCTTATCAGAATGGTCTATGTTGGAAGTAGGTTTGGGTTTGGAGGGCATCAGTCCCCCAGAATCAGGAACAATCGGGAGGCTCGTGATCTCAGGCGGTGTTTTGCAGAGAGAGATATTTAGAATATTACAGAACTTATCTGAAACCTAGATGGCCAAGGATGAGGGAAATCGCGCCGTGGATCTTGGAATCCTGGTCTACGAAGCTGGCTTGCGTGGGGGGCCCGATAACCCCACTTGCTAGAAGCAATTCTCCCGCCCGATCCCTTTCTTGCAGGTCGCTCGGCGTTGAAACAATTAACAGTGAAGAAGGATGCAGTCTATAGCCCCTTTAGTACTTCAGCACTCAGGACCTCAATGTCGAAGCAGTTAATAGTGAAGGAGAAACTTTAGCTCCTCAGTCTCTCAGTGCTGAAACAGTTAATAGTGAAGTAGAATCTATTTCTCCTCAGTACCTCAGCGCTGAATAATAGTGAAGTAAAATCTATGGCTCTTCAGTACCTCAGGGCTCAGTGCTGAAACAGTCAATAATGAAGTAGAATCTATGTCTCCTCAGCACCTTAGCGCCGACACAGCCAATAATGAAGTAAATTCTATGTCTCCTCAGTACCTCAGGGCTGAATCAGTTAATAATGAAGTAGAATCTGTGTCTCTTCAGTCCCTCAGCCCTGAAACAGTCAACAATGAAGGAGAATACAATCGTGAATGATCTTCTCTGTCAGCAGGAGCCCAATATGGCGCCGTTACCTCAGACTGAGGAAGATGGAGTTCTCTTTATGTGGCTTTCTCCTCATCAAATCTCAGCAGAACTCGCCTCGTTCAGTCACTGCGGGTAGCTGGTTAGGCTGGTAGTTAATTGTGGAGTCAGAATGGCATTAAAATGTCATTAAGTCCGTCGCTTTGGAAAAAGCACCGGGAGCTCCTGTGAGTGTGACTTCACATAGAGCCACAGGCCACGCCCCTGCTCCTTCCATTCTGAGACCTGCTATGCACCAAACAGTAGTTTTACACCACATGTGGGTTATCAGTGTACTCAAGAGAAATTGTATAACAAGCTTTATGGTGATTTTTTTTTTCTTTAACTCTTGTGAAAACAAAAAAAAAATGTTAGCTCAAAGAATATTTTTGTAGAGAAAATGTGATTTTTATTTTCATGGCTCAATGTTCCAAAATTCTGTGAATCACCTAGGGACTTAAGGTGCTCTTCACACAAGTAGATAAGTTCCTTGAAGGGTCTAGTTTCTAAAAGGAGATCCCTTGTGGGGGTTTCAACTGTTTAAGCATATCAGCAGTTATATAAACCTGATAAGGTGTCCACTAATAATTCCAGCAAATTTTATGTTTGAGAAGTCAATTGGCGCATTTTTACTCATGAACCCTACCATGCACATGTCTATTCCTCCATCTTACTGTAGTCCAGGTCCTGAGACACACCATCCCAGCTGGTTTTAAATTGCACTCCGAGGCACACATACCCATATAAGCAATAGTATACAGCATAGAGTGTTAGTATAGGACCCAGTATTATGAGAGTACTTTGACGCAGTTACCAGGCTCTTCGCAGTGGCGCCAATGTTGAAGCTAAGTCTCTCATTTCTTTTTTCTAATACAGCATTTACTGTATTCCTCTTCCTCATATATTTAATAGCTGTACATAATGCCCTGCTTTTCACTGTTTTCAATGGCCATTAGCTTATTCATGTGCATGTTATGTTTAGTGTTGCAGCATTTCTCCTTTAATATTTACTGATTTTTTTGCTTGCACCTAAACATTAGGTGTTGCCAGTCCTTCTACTTTATATATACCTGTTTCAAGATAGGCTAGAACCTTTTTACCAGTGATCTAAAGGGTCCTGTTCTAGCACTATATTGAGTAATAATCGGGGTCCTACTTATCCCTGTGTCATCACCCTTTGACAATTTTCCTTCTATAAGTTTCTCCCTTGATATTAATAAGGTTTCCTGCAATCTTTTATTTAACAAACTTTCATCATATCCCTTGTAGCAAAATTGTTCTTTCTAAAAAGTCCTCAGCATTCGTGCCATTACGGCTTACTCTTATAAATTGATTCTTTGGAATCGTATTTAATTATACTGGTAAATGGCTGCTAATAATGCCAATAAAACTACTTAAGTCAACCTTTTCATTATAGCATCTTGTTGCTAATTTATTATCTTGCATGAAGATTATGAAATCCAAAAAATTTATTTCACTTGTACTATATGAGGCTGTGAATTTTAGAAAAAATAGCTGTTGTTTACCTCACTTATAAACAAAAGGAATTATTCCTCCAGCCCTCTCCATACAAACACTATGCCATCTATGAAACGGTTCATGCAAAAAATAGTAATGGCGGTCTGATTAGGAGCGCTCTAAGGATCAAGCAGACATGTAAGATGTTTTAATAAATGGCAAACCTTTTATTAATTTCTTAGCTCCCCTCATAGCTCCACTACGTGTTTCAACTGTATAAAACAGTCTTCATCAGGCATTTCTCTGGTAACCCACAACAAAGAGCGGTGACACAAATTCGGTTTCACGGTCACGTGACTGGATAGGTCCTGTTCCGAGGACCAGGAGAGAGGAGAGCGGAGAGGCAGCGCTCATACCGCCAGCGGCGGAGGCTGGTAAACCGGGTTGTGCAGGATTTGCACAACCCGATAAGGTGAGTGGCCACCTACCCACGCCACTTAGACGTTTTTAATAAGGGGGTCCTACACAATTGGGCCCCTCTTCCTTTTTGTTTTGCATCTATGAAACGGTGCCATAGGGCCAGGTCCGAGCGTAGCCTTCCCCCAGGGAAGATGGGTTCATGCTCCCGTCTCCCAAAGTACAGATTAGCATAGCTAGGCACGAACCTGGCCCCCATGGCGGTTCCCCACGTTTGTAGGTAAAACGAGTGTGAACCACAATAAGGGAGCGCATTTGCACATATTACAATTATTGCTTTTGTAAATTTTTTGGGAAAAAATGGGAAATTGTTGATAATCTTTTAACCCTTCTAACTTCCTAACAAAAAAATGATGTTTCAAACATTATGCTGAAGTAAAGTAGACATGTGGAAATGTTGTTTCTTAACTATTTTGTGTGACATACCTCTCTTGTTTAAGGGCATAAAAATTCAAAGTTTGAAAATTGCAAAGTTTTTACATTTTTGCCAAATGTACTAATTTTTCACAAATAAACACAAACAAGTTTGTGCTAAATTTACCACATCTATGAAGTACAATATATCACGATAAAAAATTCTCAGAATTACTGGGATCCATTAAAGCGTTCCGGATTTATTACCTCATAAATTGACACTGGTCATGAAGGTGAAAATGGTTTATGTGTTTGAACAATTGTACATTTTTGTTCAAACAACTGGTTGCAAAGTGTCACTGACTGGCAGTATATGGGTCCCAGGGCTGTGTTTAGGCAAGCGGTTTTAGGCTTTCATGGCATGTCAGTGTTCTCCTAGCGTACTAATGCTGAATACTTAAACTTTTAATCCCTCATAGTTACATTTCGGTACATCTGTCCGATCTGGTTCCTTGGATCTGCACAAAAAAAAAGAGAGCATAGTAAGTATCCAGTATTAAGTATACATTATTGCAAACAGTCCCAGACAGGTTCTGGAAGAACTGTCACTGGAGCCAAAATAAGTGAAGCTACCTCTGTCTCTTGATTTCTTGGGAAAAGGGCAGCAGCTGTTTTACGCTCGAGATAAGGATATGAAAGATATGAAAGAATAAAGTAAGGATCCACCATGTGCATTGCTGGACAATGTCATGGTAACAGTGATTTTTTCTTTCCAGGTTACTTTATTAATCCTACGCGTTTTGTGGCCCTCTGGCCACTTCTTCAGGGCATAAAAATCTAAAGAAATCAAAAATGGCTGGGGAAGGCTGGGGAAGGCTGAGAGGCGGGTTTTCTGTGAATTTCCTGCTGCTGGTCCCTTTGGCACTATAAATATGTGTATGATCTTTATGGAATAAAATCATTTTCATGCCCTGAGGAAATGGCTAGAGGGCCACAAAATGCTTCGGCTTAATAAAGTGTCCTGAAAAGAAAAAAACACTGTTACCGTATCATTGTCCGGCAGTGCACATGATGGATCCTTACTTTATTCTTTAATATATAGACACTTTCAGATATTTGGTAAAATCCACTATTTTAGGTACACACAAGAGTCAACCATCCAACATCAATGCCCAGGAGAGAATGGCCATGCAGTCTTTGAAAACCAACGAAGAAATCATCATTATACCTGCAGACAAGGGTGGTGCAATAGTCATGAAGAACAAATCTAACTACCTGAAGGAAGTAAACAGACTACTGACGGATACACGCTACTGCAAGAAATTGGAGTCTGACCCCACTCAGGACTATCACAAGGAATTAAAGAGGCTAGTTTTTTGTTTACCTGACATATCCTCAAGAGCTGATGACCTAATAGCAGAAAGTCCAAGAACCTTGCACATTCTACATCCTTCCCAAAATTCACAAATCGGGAAATCCATGTGTGGGCACCCTCACCGAACACATTTCTGGGTGGGTAGAGGGTGCTCTCAAACCCCTGGTAAAAGAGACACCCAGCCACATTCAGCACACAACTGACCTATTGAATAAACTGTCAGCAATAGGTCCCTCTACCAGAAGGAACCATCCTCGCCACCATGGATGTGGAATCTCTGTACAGCAACATCCCACACCAGGATGGATTAAATGCCTGAAAAACCTTCCTCCTGTAAACGTGAGATAAATGCGCATAGGGTCTTATCCTTTTAACAAAGGTTTGTAGCGGTGTATATTAGGAGCTGCTCACCTGGCTCAGTTGTGTCACCCACAACCGGTATAATCGCCTGTAAGATGGCTTGTAGAGAATGGCTGCTGCAGGGCCGCACCTTCACGATGACCGTGGAAACAGGAATGCTGTAATGGGACAAAATGCCGAGTTGCCCGCGCTGCCACCAGGAATCACCAGGAAACAAGGAGTTAACTGGGCAGATGTTTCTTTATTTTATCCTACGCGTTTCAGAGCCTCTATCCGAGCTCCTTCCTCAGGGAACATCATTTCCCTGAGGAAGGAGCTCGGATAGAGGCTCTGAAACGCGTAGGATAAAATAAAGAAACATCTGCCCAGTTAACTCCTTGTTTCCTGGTGATTCCTGGTGGCAGCGCGGGCAACTCGGCATTTTGTCCCATTACAGCATTCCTGAAAAACCTTCCTGGAAAACACAGAGATTGATGTTGACTCTGTGGTGAAGCTTACAACATTCATCCTCATGCACAATTATTTTACATTTGATGACAACATATATTTACAGGAGACTGGCACAGCAATGGGAAGCAAAATGGCACCACAATATGCAAATCTTTTTGCAAAATTTGTTGGTAGTCTTCAGACTTCATAATGCCATGCACACGGTCAACCAGTCCAGTGCCAGAGGCAGCAAAGCAACCCCAAAACATCAGGGAACCTCCACCATGTTTGACTGTAGGGACCGTGTTCTTTTCTTGGAATGCCTCATTTTCTCCTGTAAACTCTACGTTGATGCCTTTGCCCAAAAAGAGAGAACATTCTTCCAAAACGTTTTAGGTTTTCTCAGGTAAGTTTTGGCAAACTCCTGCCTGGCTTTTTTTTTTTGTCTCGGGGTAAGAAGTGGGGTCTTCCTGAGTCTCCTACCATACAGTCCCTTTTCATTCAGACGCCGACAGATAGTACGGGTTGGCACTGTTGTACCCTCAGATTGCAGGACAGCTTGAACTTGTTCGGATGTTAGTCAAGGTTCTTTATCCACCATCCGCACAATCTTGCATTGAAATCTCTTGTCAATTTTTCTTTTCCGTCCACATCTAGGGAAGTTAGCCACAGTGCCATGGGATTTAAACTTCTTGATGACACTGCGCATGGTAGACACAGGAACATTCAGGTGGAGATAGACTTGTAGCCTTGAGATTGCTCATGCTTCCTCACAATTTGGTTTCTCAAGTCCTCAGACAGTTCTTTGGTCTCCTTTCTTTTCTCCATGCTCAATGTGGTACACACAAGGACACAGGACAGAGGTTGAGTCAACTTTAATCCATGTCAACTGGCTGCAAGTGTGATTTAGTTATTGCCAACACCTGTTAGGTGCCACAGGTAAGTTACAGGTGGTGTTAATTACACAAATTAGAGGAGCATCACATTATTTTTCTAACAGTTTCCATACTTTTGTCCACCCCCTTTTTTATGTTTGGTGTGGAATTATATCCAATTTGGCTTTAGGACAATTATTTTTGTGTTTTTTTTCATTGAAGACAAATTAAATGAAGATAATAATACCAAAGAATTTGTGATTGCAATCATTTTCAGGAAGAAACTGAGTATTATCTGACAGAATTGCAGGGGTGTTAATACTTTTGGCCAACACTGTATGTTGGTCAACCATGCAATATACATAAACCAAAAAATCTTTTCCCTTAATACCAAAAAATGAGGGTAAGGAAATAGCAGACCATGAATGAAGTTGCATAGTGCTTATTTTAATTATGAAATTAAAGTGCAGAAGAGAACAAACAGCAGAAAAGAAAAATTGTACAATAATATCAATCTTCCCCACATGGTCTATTGGTACAAGCAAAAATTGATATACAATATATACAAGTGGATATTATTTACGTGGAACAAAAGTTATAGTTCAGAACCAAATATGTAGCTAATTACACTGGTAACCTTCTGGACAAAACTATAACTTCACAAACAATCCACCCTCCAGTAACAGTTTATATTAGAAAATGAGGTATATGGGTCATATACCACATTTATAAGGATTGGATTACATATACCAAAGCCCAATTTTTATTAGGGGAATCAAAAAGGGAAACTCAGAACCTGCATGATGTGAAACAACAAAAATCCAATCCCCAGAGAGGGCTGCACAAAAGTTATAGACAAAGGATAAGCAATTATCAATATAAAGCTATCACCACAAAACATTACCTTGAGCCATTATACCTGTATCAAGAGCAACACCACTCCAGGGATACCCTCTTTCATAAAAATGACTTGAAGCACAAACTCTCATTTAATCCCTGTGGTGTTTTAGTATTAAGCAACACTATCCATCTCGTCTCTTTCTGAAGTAAATGTTTTTTCACATCTCCACCTCTATTGGGAGGGTGTCCCTGGAGAAGAAATTCCTCCTCTCAGAAAAAAACAATGGTTTTGGAAAGCAACTAAAATTTTATTGCACCTGCTATAATCTAAAATGGACTGACCAGACTGAAATACATAAAACTCTTTGTGGAGTAGAAGATTATCACCTATTAAAGGGAACCTGTCAGCTACTTTATGTCCCCAAATCTATCACTACCTGTCCTTGCAGCTTCTTACTACATCCCTAAACATCCCTGTCTGAAGTACCGTATATACTCGTGTATAAGCCGACCCGTGTATAAGCCGACCCCCCTACTTTTGCCCCCAAAACCTGGGAAAACCTATTGACTCGTGTATAAGCCGAGGGTGGACCCCAGCACAGGTATACAGTCCCCCCCCAGTGGTATATAGCAGCCTCCCCAGTGGTAGTATACAGCAGCCACAGAGGTATATACAGCAGCTTCCCCAGTAGTAGTATACAGCAGCCTCCCCAGTAGTAGTATACAGCAGCCTCCCCTGTGGTAGTATACAGCAGTCTCCCCTGTGGTAGTATACAGCAGTCTCCCCCTGTGGTAGTATACAGCAGTCTCCCCCTGTGGTAGTATACAGCAGTCTCCCCCTGTGGTAGTATACAGCAGTCTCCCCCTGTGGTAGTATACAGCAGTCTCCCCCTGTGGTAGTATACAGCAGTCTCCCCCTGTGGTAGTATACACACTAAAAAGGTATTTCTGCCTGCAACCTGTGATTCTCAAATCCTTCAATTCCCCTAAAAATGCTATGTTTGGCTTCTAACCTGTGATTCTCAAATCATTCAGTTCCCCTAAAATGACATTTTGATGCATCTAAGCTGTGATTCTCAAATACTTCAGTTTTCCCTAAAAAGGCTGTGATTGGCCTCATTTGGTTAGCCAGCCAGCTGAACGCAAACCCACAGGGGCCATCAATACTGAAGGGCCTGGCAGTGTTGCCCAAGTTGCTCCCATCTATCCTAGAGGGGGTGGTCATCCCTAATTCCTACATCATCTTCTCCAATGGTGGCCATGATGGGGTGTGTTGGGGGTGCAGGTGGTGGCAGAGAACACCCCTGGAGTAGACCCCCCGAGACAGTCCAGCAGTGGAGTACTCTGAGGAACAGCGACCTCCATCCCGTGCAGCGATGAAAAAGCTGCTAGGAAGTTTATACTCTAATTAGAGTGTGTCAAATAAGGATGGTTAATGCCATAAATCATTTTTTAATCCTTTATTTAAACATCAGGATAAAAACATCAGAAAACACGTACAGAGGTGAACACTGGACGCGTTTCAAGGGATGACCATTTTAATCTTCAGCACAGAAACATTAAAAGTATCAGAATATATACAAAAGAAAAGAAAAACACCTCTTACACACATCTTGGGTCTATTACTTCATTAAGATAAGATCACAATTAACTCATGTCTTGCCACTCGCACAAAGTGGAAGTAAGCCTCCATTTACATAAGTAGCCGCTCCATTGGATTATACTAGTTCACAATGAGAAACACAATAAAAACAATTTGATACAGTTAATCACAATATACCCATGATGCATGTGCTGAACAACTCTAAGTTAGAGCATGCAGATCATTAGAATGTTAATAAATTCTCAAAATAATAACATAGCATTTGGATTGATGGGTATACACTGGAGCAAACTGTATTAATTGTGGGTTTGCTGCTTGAAATCCTGCGGGGATCTCCCGTGCAAATATCCCCTTGTACTATAGGCAATGAATGAAAAGGTGTGTAGGCTCAGCGCAATTCTTTTTTATCAATTGCTTATGTCTACTATATCAATATAACTCACATGTCTACTATATCAATATAACTCACAATATGTATGCTAAAAAAATCCTAAATAAAATCACAAATATGTATTTTTTAACCGTGTACCGGATATTTATTAAAATCATTTTAATCAAAAAAATCTTTTTATATATAATGCTTTAAAACATTAAAATCCTGATGTGTATATATATACAGTTATTTTTATAAATTCAATAAGTTGCTCATTACTCTTCTGGACAGGGTTCTGTTCCATTAGTGGGGGTGATGTCTCCCAGAATTCATATGGTTTGCCCCAAAAATATGTTAGTGTATCAATATATATATATATATATATATATATATATATATATATATATATATATATATATCTTTCAGTTGACTATTATTGTATATTAAGCTTGGGTGGTTTCTCTTACCTCTATATATTGGTCTATGTGTTATCTTCTTGTCGGGCTATGTATTGCTTGATGTGGATTTCCTCCTTTTTTGCAGAGGGGGAACATAATGAATGTAAAGCAGGGGTCATGGAACATACAGATGGCAAATGCACATTGCATCTAAGCTGAAACTTGGAGGCTCTTTAGTTTAAAGTTTCCTAATACTATAGACATGGACTCAAAAGGAATATAGTAAGACTGTATAATAATACTACCACAGTACACATATATATTGTTGTAGGTTCAAGGGACGTAATAGAAAAGAAGTATAGACACCACAAGTAAAACCAGAATATTGGGACACCACAGCCACCCCAGCAAGAAGAAAAAAAACAGGTGAGCACAAAAACACAGGAATATTTTGATCCCTCATACAACAACATACTAATACAAACATATTTTAATAATGATAGCTGGGGGGGCATGAACTAGCTGACAGGTTCCCTTTAAGAACTGCATCCTCGATCCTCGGAGAATATTAGAAGATTACATCCCTTTGTATACAGGTATTAACGCCACTTTTTTTTTTTTTTTAAACATCACTTTCTAGCAATGTCTGCACCATTTAGGGTGTAAAACTACTCCCAAAGACCTTATAAGTTATAATTTCACTCGTGTTTCAGATTATAAGTATAAACCTATCGCATACTGGGAGAACCATAGAAAGCAATACGACAGCTGACAAGTAACCCCTATCCATCAGAAAGGTAGGCGACCGTCGTGCTCACCTTCTCAAAAGACATCTTCTTTATGCAGGTCTCATATAGCCATTCTTACACCCTAAATTTCATTTCCTATAGGATTATTGTTCTGTCCCCATCTGACGGCTGTAATCTAAGCGCTCTAATTACCAGTCCCTCAGATAATTGTATGCTCAGTACTTACCCCATCAGGGGCAAACAGACAGTTTTCAACTCGATCGCCAGTGCAGCTGTAGTAAGACAGGAGGACACTGTAGTTTTCTTCCAAATCTTGTATTAGGCACAATAACGATAGGTAAAAAGGAATAATCTGAACAGGGGATATACACATGTGTCTTCAGTAATGGCTTCTGCAGACTAACTGAGGAAGAAGGGCGGGACATCTGTACAGACACAACTAAGGGAAGAGGACAGGGGCAAACTTCATACCTAGCAAACAACAGGAATTTCCTGATTGGAGGAAATATATACAATGCAAAAGTAGACATTACAGGTTGTTCCCGTTCGTGGGACACAACACTCCCCGTCTGAAATCGTCTGATTTCATAAGTCCTGTGTGACGTAAGGAGTCGTCTCTGTCCTCCATGATACAAAACCTGTAATGAGAAGAGAGAAGAACACAAATGCAAACAATAATGCGGTATTCGAGACCGCACTTGCAGTGAAACGTGGTCCTTAATGCAAATGGGAAAAAATAAAAAAAATTAAAATTAGTCCAAGTTCAACGAAACCCATCTTCGGATTGGGGAAGCCGCAACATGCCAACTCTTCCACCAACCCAACAATCCAACGGTAAGGTCCTGGTTCAAAGAAAAGTTCAAAGTTCGATTGGACACTGACAGTTCTATGTCCTGGTGAATCAGGGGTGGGAGGAGGTGCACTCCCCGCCGTGACAAGTCCAGTTCATGTAACTGCTGATCGAAGGAGCTACCAGGCGATGTACTTGGACTGGACGTCCGCGGGCACAATGGCTGACCAGCTTGAAGAATGTCCAGGGTGATGGACCTCAGCTTCCGTGCTGACACCTTGAAGACATGGCTTGCACTGCAGGTTGGTCTGAGGTTCTTCCCAGTCTCCCGCCTGTGTTGTCTCTGAAATGGTGACATAGTGTCCCTGTCAATACCCTCAATGGCAAGCTGTCTCAACAGTATCCTGTCATGAACTGCGATGGGTGTCTTGAACCCGAGAGGACCGTGTATGCTGGTTTCAACAGGCGAAGTTCCTCGTTTGTTAGGAAGTTCGTTACAGGGTGACGCTTGGGAAGTAAATGTGCGTTGCTTGACACCCATCAGCGTATCGAGGCTGCGTTGTGTGGGGAGAACACTAACACCTTCAGAAAGGGGTAGGCAGTTGAAATAAGGGCTCTCAGTATGAGCACTGGACTCTAGCATGGCTTTGGCAGGCTTGTGATGGTTATAGGGGTCACAGATTGGAAAGTTAGCAGTTTCTTGCTGCGGATCCCTAGGCAACTCAGTCTTTGCAGGAAGAGAGGGTGAGTCGTTGACCTGGTTTGCGGAGTAGAGTGTTGTTGACTTATGGTTGTCGTCTTGAAGACAAAACAGGTTTGGGTTATCAGGTGGTTGTTCTTTCCACCTAGTGTCGTTTGGCTTCTCCCTTACCCAGGAGTGATGTGGGTACAGCAGAAGAGACGCGTCATGGTCATCTGATGTGATGACGGTTTTGTAAGAAGTGAGGTTGCATGGCTTCTTTGTCTGGTCACTACAGACATCACCGATGATGACCCAGCCTAGCTCGAGGCGCTGAGCGTACGGTTCATCCAGTTGGCTAAAGATTTGTAGATGCGCCTTGTGCAGTCGTATGATTTCTCTGCCGAGGAGAATTAAGATGTCTGCCTTGTTGTCAAGGGCCGGTATCTCGCTGGCTATGTCTTTGAGGTGAGGAAACTGAAGAGCCGCTTCTGGTGTTGGGATTTCTTCCCTGTTGAAGGGTATTTGGTTGCACTCTGTGAGTGTTGGAAGCGGTATCTTCTTGGAGCTGGAGAGAGAAGTTATGATGAGGCCACTGGCCCTTCTTCCAGTGGCTTCTGTCACGCCGCTGCAGGTGCCCAAGGTGTAGGAATAGGTGTTTCCCCTTAAGTCAAGCAAATCGAAGAGTTCTGACCTGGCCAGTGATTTGTTGCTCTGGTCGTCCAGGCCGACGTACACCTTGACTGCCTTCTCTGGATGACCTTCAGGATACACCTTTGCCAGGCAAATCTTCGCGCAGGACTTGTCGCGAAGACTTTCTCCGCAAACCTTGGTGCAGGATGAAGATTCCGCAAGATGGTTAGTTGCCTTGTCTGTGCTCTCCCCGCCATTGCCTGTGGTGGGAGAAGGCGTAGACGCTGAGTCAGGTTGTGATGGATGGAGCGCTTGTACGTGGTCTTCGCTGTCGCACTCAATACACTTAATGGTGATGACACAGTCCTTAGCAATGTGTTCGGTAGAAGCGCAGCACCTGAAGCATACTCCAAACTTCTTTAAGAGTTCCTTTCGTTTTTGGAGGGGTTTCTTCCTAAAGCCGATGCACTTCTTCAGGGGATGCGGCAATTTGTGAATAGGACACTGACGGGTCACATTTTCTGCTTTCCCACCTTCATTGCCCTCGTCTGGTAATGATGTGGATCTAGGCAGAACTTTGGACTCTTTTGACACCGGACGGCTGCAGTTTCTGTCTGGCGATGATGTCGGGGTAGGCAGAACCTCAGTCTTTTTTGTAGACACTGGGCCGCTGCATTTTTTGTCGTGAGAGCGTGAACTCTCGTACTTAGGAGATGAAGCAGAGCCGCTGGTTTCGTCATAACAGAAGCTGGGGTCATTTTTGCACTCTGCGATCTCCTTGATGAAGTCGCAGAAGAAAGAGAATGGAGGGAAGGAAACTTGGTTTAGTTTTTTGTAGTTTGACCCTCGCATTGTCCACCTTTCTTTTTCTTGGATGTTGTAAGGCAACTTGGAGACGATGGGTTTCACCCCACGAGCGGTGTCCAGGTAGCTGAGGCCAGGTAGATGTGTGTCAGTCTTGGTCAGCTGGAGTTCGGACAGTAGGTCGCTGAGATCCTAGTATTTTGAAACATCCTTACCGGTTATTTTGGGAAAGTCGTTTAGTTGTTTAAGCAATGCGACTTCAATTGCTTCAGGACTGCCAAAACCTTTCTCTAGTCTTTCCCATGCAGTTGCAAGACCAGTTATTGGGTCGCCGATGTAAGCAGACCTGAGTTTCTTGATTCTCTCCATAGACCGTGGGCCTAGCCACTTGATTAGCAAGTCCAGCTCTTCAGCGGCAGTAATATTAAGATCACTGATTGCGGTTTTGAAGGCACACTTCCACCCTCTGTAGTTTTCGGGCTGGTCGTCGAACGTTGTGAGACCGGTGTTGATCAGTTCTCGGAGTATTATGTACCTCGCAAAGTCGGACAGGTCTGTTCTTTCTGACCTTGGGGGCACATTTGCTGACTGAGTGATGCTGGTTGGATAGTTCGTAGCTTCTTGTTTCGGGAACATGGGAAGGAACGGAGCGGCATAGGCGTTTAGACCAGCAACCGGTGTGGTGTGAAAGGTCCCTGTTGTATGCGGGGCCGGAACTACACAGTTGCCTGGACTGTAGTGACTAACCGGCATGTTGGGTTGCATGTGGACACTGCCACACAGGGGTTGCAGAGGTGCAGGGTCAGGCTGTGCACTGAAGTGTGAAAGTGGTTTAGATTTGAATGTCTGAGGAGCGTTGGACTGACCGGTGAAGCTGGAAGCTGCAGGCGGATCAGCGTCTTGATGATCTGAAGAAGTGTTGTCGCCGACGGAAATGTTGGTGTCGATCGGCGGTTCGCTGGCTTGGCTCAGCACATAGTGCTTTGTGTGCTTTTTACATGCAGTCTCTGCTTCCATCTCCGCTTCCTCTGCTTCGATGTCTGCCCTCTTGCGTGCAGCTTCTGCTTCGATGTCTGCCCTCTTAAATCAAACAACGAAAAAAAAACGTATATTGCACCAAAATGACAGGTATAGGAAAATTGTTCAGTTGCAAGTAAAAATCTTCATTTTATTACATTTAAAAAACAACAGACAAAATCCATAACCAGTAAATACATAGAAGGAGGGTGCAGACAAGTTAGGAGACAGAACACACTCTGTGCCTCAAAGTTCAGCAACCATCTGTAATGTAATTCACAACCGAAGTACAATGCATAACAAGAGTAACGGGTTATACAGGAATACAATCCAATGCATAAAATCCATGAATATATAAATAGAATCACATTGTTAAAAGGAGTGTACACTATAACCCAGTGAATCTTACATGGTACTGCAGCTGAGGTAGATGGGAACCTACACAAGGTGGGTGGAGAGGCACAAAGTGTCAGAGCCCCGACACATGTGTTTCCCTGTTTTCTTCACCACCACGCCCCCTGAAGAAAACAGGGAAACACATGTGTGGGGCTCTGACACTTTGTGCCTCTCCACCCACCTTGTGTAGGTTCCCATCTACCTCAGCTGCAGTACCATGTAAGATTCACTGGGTTATAGTGTACACTCCTTTTAACAATGTGATGCTATTTATATATTCATGGATTTTATGCATTGGATTGTATTCCTGTATAACCCGTTACTCTTGTTATGCATTGTACTTCGGTTGTGAATTACATTACAGATGGTTGCTGAACTTTGAGGCACAGAGTGTGTTCTGTCTCCTAACTTGTCTGCACCCTCCTTCTATGTATTTACTGGTTATGGATTTTGTCTGTTGTTTTTTAAATGTAATAAAATGAAGATTTTTACTTGCAACTGAACAATTTTCCTATACCTGTCATTTTGGTGCATTATACGTTTTTTTTTTTGTTGTTTGATTTAATAGGCCTCACGTAGCACCTTGTACTTATGAGGTCCAATACGCCCTTCACTACTTGGTGTATTGATGTCTGCCCTCTTGCGTGCAGCCTCTGCTTTCTTCTCCGCTTTCTCTGCTTCGATGTCTGCACTCTTGCGTGCAGTCACTGTTTTCTTACGTGCTGATTCGACGACTGCACTCGTTTCTATCTCTGCTTTTCTTTGAGCAAAGACGGCTTGTACCTTCATGGTTTCTGCTTCAATGCACGCTTTTATAAGCTGCTCACTGAGGGTTGAGTACTTTAATGAGCCCGATTTGAGCGAGTGCCTTGAGCTCTTAACAGACCTGGACTTGTGAGATGCAACTTCTGACTTTTGCACCATTTTTGCTTCGGTCTGGTTTATGATGTCACGTACGGTGCACTCTCGTTCAGCATCGAGCTGTTGGAAGTCCTGGAGTTCTTTTAGAGACTCGGACGTGTTTACCTTCAGTCGGGAAAGGGTGTAATCCTTACAAGTGTCTTTGTAAGACTGGTACGCTGAGTACAGTTTTTCTAGGGCTCCCTCTGGTGGTAGCTCATGAGAACCCGGCATAGATAAGACAGACACTAATTTTACAACTTTTTGCCAAGATAATGTTGTGTGGACAAGCAGTTCACTTCTTTCTGCTTCTAGGTTCTCTTTGACCTTCCATATTGGCTTGCTTAACCGTTTAGGTTTTTCACTGTGAGCAGACCGAGAGTCCATTTTTTCTGGCTGCTTCAGGATGGGTAATGAATTGCAGCTTGTCCTGTCCATTGTACACAGGATTGTAAGGGTGGGGGCTTTCTGCTCCTGGTTGTCAGGGAGACGGATGACAAAGTATCAGTTATGTGCTTATACTAGAATCTATGCAGGCTGTATTCACTGCAGCCTGACAATAGTTTATAGAGGATCACTTCTAAAAAGGCAGGATTATAACCTGTATACGTTCTTAGTGATGAGTTATCCTCTCACTGGGCTTATTTTTGTTTGCAGGCTCATGTAGTCTGCTGTACAATTATGCTGTGGCTTGTTACAGTCTTATTTAAGCAATCTTGTCTCTGGATTGCATGCAGTATGCTGCTCCTGGTAACAGGCTCTTTACTGATGGTGAGCTGTATACAATCCCGGTCACAGCTAATCCTTTTTACTGTTCTGTCCCCATCTGATGGCTGTAATCTAAGCGCTCTAATTACCAGACCCTCAGATAATTGTATGCTCAGTACTTACCCCATCAGGGGCAAACAGACAGTTTTCAACTCGATCGCCAGTGCAGCTGTAGTAAGACAAGAAGACACTGTAGTTTTCTTCCAAATCTTGTATTAGGCACAATAACAATAGGTAAAAAGGAATAATCTGAACAAGGGATATACACATGTGTCTTCAGTAATGGCTTCTGCAGACTAACTGAGGAAGAAGGGTGGGACATCTGTACAGACGCAACTAAGGGAAGAGGACAGGGGCAAACTTCATACCTAGCAAACAACAGGAATTTCCTGATTGAAGGAAATATATACAATGCAAAAGTAGACATTACAGGTTGTTCCTGTTCGTGGGACACAACAATTATCAACTCCATAAAGAATAATAAAAGAAAACAAACGAAGTAATCCATAGCACATATGCCAGGACTATAGGATAAGACCTACAGAAAATTCTGATGGGACATATTCCCTGAATGGACCCTCTTTGATACATATTTATCGCTTTTAATGTTTGATATATGTTTTTATATAGTACATGGTAGCATGAGAAATCAATAAAATATTGTTTTAATTTTTAATGAATATAGATTCATTTTTATACGCGGTTTTTATATTCAGTGCGCTGAACCCCAAAATTCTATTTATTTTACGTATTAGGGCGAGTGTCTCAGCCATAGAGGTATTCCTACAAGGAGGTCCTCAGGGGTTTCCTAGCAGCACACGGACACTCAGTGGTGTATGAGCACACTACTTCGTGTCCGTCAATACCTTTACGGCCGGCTCCAGTGTCATCCTGTACATAATATATTTTAATAAGGAAGCACCGCAAAAAAGGAGGAAATCCACATCAAGCAATACATAGCCCAGCAAGAAGATAACATATAGAGCAATATATAGAGGTAAGAGAAACCACCCGAGCTTAATATACAATAATAGCCATCAGAAAGATATATATACTGTATATATACTGATACCACAGGCAGACCTTGTACCAAGAGGGCCCTGGTGCAGCATTTAACGGTGAGGAGCGGCGGGGGGAGGGGGTTCTAGTTGATGTCGGTGAGGAGCAGGGGGGGGGATGTGCTACTGGATGTTGGCGAGGAGCGGGTATGCTGGTGGATGTCGGCAAGGAACGGGGGGTTCTACTGGATGCCGGCGAGAAGCGGGGGGGGGTGCTAGTGAATGACGGCGAGGAGCCCACCACACCCGCAGGTGTTGTAATAATCTTTTCTCCAAAATAGTAAATGCTTTTTCTATATCCGAAGCACATGCATCAGGGGTAACTCCCCTTGAGAATAGAGAATCCACCCTTCGAGTGCGGGACTCACGGCATAGAGATAGATAAGTTGATGCAGAAACGATATGCTGTATTTTTATTGACTGCAGATTAAGGCTAAGGTCACATTTGGGAGGTTGCATCCGTTTGATGGATGCGTTAAAGTATGCTTTTTTTTAAATTTTGCATTCACATGATATGTGTTTGCATTTACATGTACCATGCGTTAACGCATGCGCTTCCTATAGACTCCCATGTTAAAAAAATGCATCCATTTTACATAACAGGCCCAAAAACGCTGCAGCCCATGTTTTTATGTGCGCTACGAAAAAATGCATAGAGCCAAACGCATTGCACTTTAGCAATGTGTTTTTGCATTGGAGTCTATGGGTGCACGTTAACCCATGTACACATGAAAAAAACGCATTCTTTTAGCGGCTGCATGGCGCGAATCTGATCCTAGCCTACAGTAACTGACATTATTGTGGCTTGATTGATTAACCTAAAATAGTGTTTTAACTATGGGGGATTCTCCAGAACGATTATTCTCCATTCTGTCTATACTGGCACACTTGCAAATTTGTAGTCATATCTTGATAGGGAGTACACAATACTATAGTTTTTATAATCAAATTTGTCAGTTTATTTTGTATCTATCTCACTTGAGCTTTGATAGGTTCGGGACTGCAATATTATTTTATTGTCATCCTGATAATTACCGTATATACTCGTGTATAAGCCGACCCGTGTATAAGCCGACCCCCCTACTTTTGCCCCAAAAATCTGGAAAAACCTATTGACTCGTGTATAAGCCCAGGGTGGACCCCAGCACAGGTACACAGCCCCCAGCAGTGTGGTATACAGGCCCCCCCCAGTGGTATACAGGCCTCCCCAGTGGTAGTATATAGCAGCCCCAGTGGTAGTATACAGCAGCCCCAGTGGTAGTATACAGCAGCCCCAGTGGTAGTATACAGCAGCCCCAGTGGTAGTATACAGCAGCCCCAGTGGTAGTAAACAGCAGCCCCAGTGGTAGTAAACAGCAGCCCCAGTGGTAGTAAACAGCAGCCCCAGTGGTAGTATACAGCAGCCCCAGTGGTAGTATACAGCAGCCCCAGTGGTAGTATACAGCAGCCCCAGTGGTAGTATACAGCAGCCCCAGTGGTAGTATACAGCAGCCCCAGTGGTAGTATACAGCAGCCCCAGTGGTAGTAAACAGCAGCCCCAGTGGTAGTATATAGCAGTCCCAGTGGTAGTATACAGCAGCCCCAGTGGTAGTATACAGCAGCCCCAGTGGTAGTATACAGCAGCCCCAGGGGTATACAGCAGGCCCCCAGGGGTACATATAGCAGCCCCCAGGAGGTACCCAGCAGCCCCTGGGGGTACACAGCAGCCCCCAGGGGTACACAGCAGCCCTCAGGGGGTACACAGCAGCCCCCAGGGGGTCCCCAGCAGCCCCCAGGGGTCCCCAGCAGCCCCCAGGGGGTCCCCAGCAGCCCCCAGGGGGTACACAGCAGCCCCCTGGGGGTCCCCAGCGGCCCCCTGGGAGTACACAGCGGCCCCCAGTGGGTCCCCAGCAGCCCCCTGGGGGTCCCCAGCAGCCCCCATTTGCTGGCACTCGCCCCCCCTTGCAAGGGCCCCCCCCGCTTCTCTTACCATTCCGGACTTCTGATCCGCGCCGCTCCTCGGCGCTCCTCGCTGCTCCGTCCGTCCGTCTTCTACATCCGGGATCCCCGGCCGCGCGATGACGTCATATGCCTGCGACGGCCGGAGATCCCGGATGTAGAAGACGGACGGAGCAGCGAGGATGAAGCACCGAGGAGCGGCGCGGATCAGAAGTCCGGAATGGTAATATAACCATCGGGGGGGGGGCCCTTACAAGGGGGGGCGAGTGCCAGCATTTGGGGGCTATATGCACTGCTTCCCCCTGCCGCAGATTGACAGGGGGAAGCAATGCATATTTAATGAGCGGCCCCACGTGACGGGGCCGCTCATACAGCAGCCCCCCCCCCGCCTTCTGAAGCCTCCACAGCCCCGGACACAGCCCCCCCCCCGTATTGACTCGTGTATAAGCCGAGGGGGAGACTTTTCAGCCCAAATTTTGGGCTGAAAAACTCGGCTTATACACGAGTATATACGGTACATACATATTAAAGAAACTATTGTAAAAAATTATTTGAGTTAACAGAATAAACAATTTATATCACACATAGCATGTTTTTTACAGAAATAAATATAAAAAATAAAAAAAACAATCTAAAAATCAAAAATAATTGAATACGGAATATAATATAAATAAAAGGAAAAATAAGTGATAAAATCCACAATAAATAATTGAAAATAATGAAAAATTATAAAAAAATGTAATTAACACCGCATGCTATATTCCATGTGCAGAATGCTATGTTATTATTTTGTGAGTTCATTACAATTCTAATGATCTGCATGTTCTAACTTAGAGTTGTTCAACACATACATCATGGGTATATTGTGAATAACTGTAACAAATTGTTCTTATTGTGTTTCTCATTGTGAACTTGTATAATCCAATGGAGCGGCTACTTATGTGAACGGAGGCTTATTTCCACTTTGTGCGAGTGGAAAGACATGAGTTAATTGTGATCCTATCTTAATGAAGTAATAGACCCAAGATGTGTGTAAGGCTGGGGTCACACACACAGATATCTGGGCAGATATTGTTCACAGATCTCTGGTTGCAGTGAAATCATGGACACATTGTTCCATTTTGTGGCTGTGTACAAATGGAGCAATCTGTCCATGATTTCACTGCAACCAGAGATCTGTGAACAATATCTGCACAGATATCTGTGTGTGTGACCCCAGCCTAAGAGGTGTTTTTCTTTTCTTTTGTATATATTCTGAAACTTTTAATGTTTCTGTGCTGAAGATTAAGATGGTCATCCATCGAAACACGTCCAGTGTTCACCTATGTACGTGTTTTCCGATGTTTTTATCCTGATGTTTGAATAAAGGATTAAAAAAGATTAATGACATTACGGTAACCTTCCTTATTTGACCCAATCTTATTTGACGCCAACCATCATACCAGTTTCGGAGTCCAGTGAGTATAGAGTGAGGAGCTACTTCCCCTCCTTCCATTCCCCTCATTGGATCTAATTAGAATGGACTTCCCTAAAAAAGGCATGTTGTTTGGTCGATGACGTGTCCCTTAGATGGGACTAGGAAAAACGTTTTTCAGGTTTTTTTAAGTTCTTCGAAGAGTGAGGCCTTTTTCTTGTTAATTTTATTTTTCCCTTTCCCAGGTTTAGCGCCGGGGCTGCGTTTTCCCTGCTGGATTAGTGGGACTGCAGCTTTTGGGCTACACCTCAAAGCCCTTAATGTATTCTGCCATTAATGTATTTTGCACCATTGTAATGGAGTCTGCTGATCCGTGTTGGAATTTCCTTATACATACTGTGTATATTAACATATGTGTCTTTGAGACTTATTATAGTCTGTGATAAGTGCTTATGTTAAAATTATTATTGTTTCAGTTTGATAAATGTTACTAATGACACGATGTACCATCGTAGAAACAATTGTTGGAGTTTGCAGTTTTGATGGAGCGCACAATTGCAGCATCCACAGCAGGAATCTTCTAGTAGTTAATCTACATTATTCACAGATTATGGCTCTCAATAATGCATTTCGGGAGGTAACCAACTTCAATAGGTATCACCTGACATTGCTGGAGTTTGAGGTAGGTGCAGGCGGAGAGAATATATTGCCTTCATGAAGAGTTGGTTCTCTCGATGTCTCACAGAGATGAACACCAGCAAGCATATTCACTTCCAAAACAGGTGACAGACTGTCAATTATACTGGCTGTTGCGGGTAAAGAAGTGGATGTTATGCAGCCATTTTAGCACGGTGAGCTTCCCACTGTAATTTATGCTGCATCTCCATGATCTCCATGTGACAGTTTATACATGGAATACTCAAATTATTTATTTTTTTGCCTCTACTCAGATTTTGCTTACAGATTTTGCAAATGACATGAGTTGGGTCATCCTTCGCAATCATGAAAAAGGCCCAGGATAGGCAAGTCTTAGCACTCATGCAAATTGCAGAGCTGCGATGGCTTCTGCACAGAGGCAGAGTTGTAACTGAGAACACAGTGCTTGATGCGCTTGCAGAACGCCGTCTCTGTCCAGGAAGCCGCAACCTAACCTCATCAGCTTCATCATCCTCCTCTTCCACCTCTACTGCTAAGCTCATCAACTGTCTGCCTGTGAGATGGCAGTAAGTAGGATCTAAAACCTCATCATCACCCTCTGTGTTGTCACGCTTCTTATTCTCAGAGTTACCCTCATCCTGCCGTGACCACAAATCCACATAGGTGTCTGCCTCACGTATCTTTGTTGCATCATCATTACCAGCCTCTTTGTCTACAAAAACAAGGGTTAAAGTTTGATAATAAGCTCAACATTATGCCCGGACCCTTGTTCGTCCAACCCTGGATGTGACTCCCAAATATTTTGTGCATCGGTGCAGAATATTTCTTCCTTCTGAGTTAGTGAAGCTTTGGAGCTGACCTCTGATCCCCTGGCTATAGTATGCATGCACAGCTCTGCAGATTAAGCCACCTGTATTGATCCACAGTCAATAGGGAGACTGGAGACTTATAACACCTGTGAGGACTGCACTGTGTGTCCTGTGGAATTTGAGGTGGAGGAGACGCCACTTGAAGTGGCGCTTGACATCCATTGTATCACCTGTTCTTTCTGGGCCTCATCTACAAGTCAAACAGATGTGCTGCTGCCTAAAAAAGGAATCCTACAAGACTGTCCAGTAAAAGATGTTGACATTTTTCTTTGCTTACCTACCCCATGGACATCAAGCGTTTTCCCCTAACCACAATGCCTATTCCCATTTCCCCAATGACCACGACTTTTACCAATCATATTTGATGGTAACAGATTTGCAAGTCAGTTGGTGTAGGCCTACAAATTCTGGAGATGTAAATGCAGCCAACCAGATTGGTAAAGAAATGGTACTAGGCCAAAAATGTGGTTGATGCATGGATGTGCCACTAAAAGGGTTTAGTCACAGATTTCACAAGCACCACTGAACCACAGAGGATTTTGCAAAACCACTGGTACTAACCCCTAAGAAAAGTTTGGTGCCTGAAGGATTCGGGCACTGGGCAGAAGTATTACAAAATTCCTGTTAGCACAGGGTTGGTTAAGATAACCAGACACAGACCACTGTACCACATCATACTAAGCCCTAAGAAAAATTTGCTGCCTTGAGGATGTGGCCACTGGGAAGAAGTGGCACAAAATGCCTGTTGGCACAGGGTTGGTGCAGGTCACCAGACGCAGGCCACTGTAATACAGGTGGTTTGCTAAAAAAAACTGGTACTAAGCCCTAAAAGGGCTGTTTTAGGAAGGAGTTACTTAACCTACTCTGTTGTCTATCTAGAAAGAAATAGAATTGCTAGCTAACTAAATAGCGAACACTGGATCAGCAATTTAGAAACTGCAGCAGACTGTCACAGAGCTTCAACACTGATAAAATGGTGATGAGTACAGATGGCTAGTTCTTATAGGGCAAGGACAAGTGATATACCCAGCCAAAGACATGAGCCCTCATGTGCAAAAGTGCTATTTGCTTTATGGGTGCTGAGTGGATGCCAGACTGGACAACCCACAGTAATTGTTGGAAAGAAAAAAATGGAGACCTGCGCTTATCTCTGGTATGTTATCTGACACTAGATGGTGGCCCGATTCTAACGCATCAAGGAATTCTAGAATATGTGGGTGTGCGGCAGTGCGGGTGTACGGCAGTGCGGTTGTGCGAGTGTGCAGCGGTAGCCCCCTCAGTTCTGACTCGCTTCTGTACAGCCGCCTCTCACCCAAGCATCCCCTATACATGGCACACGTCCCCTATGCGTGGCACACGTCACCTATGCGTGGCGCACGTCCCCTATGCTTGGCACACATCCCCTATGCTTGGCACACGTCCCCTATGCATGGCACATGTCCCCTATGCAGGGCACACATCCCCTATGCATGGCACATGTCCATTATGCATGCCACATGTCCCCTATGCATGGCACACATCCATTATGCATGGCACACATCCCCTATGCATGCCACACATCCATTATGCATGGCACACGTCCCCTATGTGTGGCACACGTCCCCTATGCATGGCACAAATCCCTTATGCATGGGATACGTCCCCTATGCATGGCATACGTCCATTATGCATGGCACACGTCCCCTATGCATGGCACATGTCCCCTATGCATGGCACACATCCCCTATGCATGGCACATGTCCACTATGCATGGCACACATCCCCTATGCATGGCACACATCTCCTATGCATTGCACACGTCCCCTATGCCTGACACACATCCCCTATTCATGACACACATCCCCTATGCATGGCACACATCCCCTATGCGTTGCACATGTCCCCTATGCGTGGCACATATCCCCTATGCGTGGCACACGTCCCCTATGCGTGGCACACATCCCCTATGCGTGGCACATGTCCCCTATGTGTGGCACATGCACCCCTGTGTTAGATATTGCCCCCATGATGCTCTATTCTTCCCTCCTCCAGCGCTGATCTCCCGGTCTTCCCCTACGTGCAGCTGTGATCGGACAGAGATAATGCTGCAGAGCTCCTCCACTTCCTGGTTCTCAGTGCTGGTTATGTGATCGGCACAGCAGAGAGTGACATCATTTCTGCGTGCGATCACAGCAGCAGTCGGGAGACCGGAGAGACACCGGGAGATCAGCGCTGGAGGAGGAGCCAGGAGGTAAGTATAGAGTTTATTATTTTACTATGGCAGTAGCATGAGGGCCAAATCTAACATATGGGGGGCATGTGCCATCACAGGGGGGCACAGGACCATATAATATGCGCTGCTCCTGCAGCCCATCACCGTGGTGCGGTTTCAGCACCAAGGTGATGGAGAGCGGCTATGCATATTATATGAGCGGGAGCAGGAGATCTCCAGCTCCCTCCTGCAGCCTCCTTCTCTGTGCGGCAGGTAGCCGCGGCCACCAATGAGTGGCCTCTGTCTGGCGCGCGATTTCGGCTTCAGACAGATGCCTTAGACAATTATGTAGTAGATGAGACCTAGACACCTCTCTCCCCTCCCCTCTTGCCCAATATGCTAGACATTGACACTCTGAAAACGTAGAACAGAAGCATTAGTTCAAATGCACTAATGCTTTTTGTCATCTGAAGCATCATTGAAGATTCGTCAAATTCTCAGACGTTTCAAGCAAAGCGTTCGAGGTAACGAATTTGAATTTGGCACAGTCTAGTGGTGACACCTAGTAGAAGGCTTATGAGTGGTTTTCTTCCAGATTTAAGTAATAAAGTATATCTGAAAGTTCATTTTAATCACTTGCTCTACATTATTATTATTAAATAAAAATTTAAATGGCAGTTGTACTTTAAGAATCAATTTAAAAAAAAACAACTGGCAAACCTTCTTCTATTACTGCTGACGCAGTTCCTGATCTTCTCAGGCATCCTAGGTCCTCAATAAACATTCTGACATCATGGCATCAGAGCATTCATCATCCAACATGGTCACACTAGTGAAGTATAAATAAAAGACTAGTGGTAGCGTAGAGAGGGGACCTAGAAAGCCAGTTCAAGACCAGCAAGGGCAATAGCAAAGACAAAGAGGGCTAGTTGAGTATAATTTTTTAAGGATTTTAACAGGCCATATGACTCCAACCATATTACATGCATCTGAATGCCAACGTGTTAAATTTATATGAAGTGCATACCCAAAAAAATTGGATTCAGTAGACTATGTGAATTTTGGGAAATACTAAGCAAATCTGATTTGTTTGAATCCATTGACTCATCCTGCATTTTATTCGTCCTATTATCACAAAAAAATTTTTCTTAAAAACTCCTTTATAAATAATGAAAAGTTCACTTTGTAATGTCGTAGCTTCTCTAGCTTTGATTAATCATATAGCATTCACATCCTTGAAGTCAGAACCTGTCAATTTGATTAATTATACAATCGTGGATGACATACATTATTTAAGTTCTTAATTGTTTTAAACAGTATTTCTGCAAGAAGAACAATGGTTATTAATGTTCGATGGCACTGTGAGTATTAAGGTTTTTAAGAAGCCAATTCATCAAACTAATTAAGGGTTTTGTTAGAAAAAGAACTCCCCTTTTAAAAGATTGCTATGTTTTCAAAAGAAATGTACATGTGAACTTTTTTTCAAAGAATCACTTTGCAAATACTAACTTATCAATCAAAAATTGTAAAATCACATGTTATATTTGTTGTAACAAATCTCATCAGTGGGAAGAAATGGACCCCTCTAGCCTTTAAGTCATGTACATTAACTTCTCAGCGTTACATTGATTTGTTAGTGGAACCAGTGGTATGTCCATTTCCCCAAGGAATACCATAAGCTTTTTTTCAACACAACAATGTCAAGCCACATGTTGCTTGACCTAAATGTGCTACCATTGCCTGCAGATCCTCTGGACTTGTTAACCTTTCAGCACATAGAGAATGTAATTATTCTACAATTGCAAACGGAGCTACCAGCATCATATCTTGATAATTTGCATGCCAAAGTGCATTCAACACTGCAGAACATTCCCATGACACTCACTAATAACCTTTTTGATAGCACACAAGACATGTAAGTGTGGCACCCTGCTCACGCAGGAAGCCACAGGATTCCCTACTGCACAGCTGGGTTTCCACAGCAGGCACAGTAGGGGGAGCTAGACTCACTGACTTTAGGTGAGGTCCCCTATAAATACTGCTGCTGGGGGAGGAGTTAGTCAGAGTGTGCAGATGCTAGGAGAGCTGTGAAGACATCCTGGTGATCAGTGCTGCAATTAGGCCCGAACCAGTGACCCGGAGTGGCCCTTCTGCCGTTGAGCCAAGCCTAGGAGTGGGGACAGAAGGCACGGAGCTTAGACAAGGGAGTAGATGAACTAGTGGAAGTTTACCCAAGATGTACCGGACTTTGGGGATCCGCACCTGCAGGAACATTTTAGGACTGCAAAAAAACCTGGCACACCGTGGAGACTTCAGTCATCCGGTCCCCCTGCGTACCCAGCAAGAGGGAGCCAGACACCGTAGTGTGGAATCACACAGCAGTGATCAGAGAGGGACCGAACAAGAGGAGAGAGAGAGGACCAAAGAAAGTGAGGAGGCCAGTCGAATTGTATATAGACAGGGCTTCAGCGACAGCAGGGAACCTGAGGAGGCCTTATACCCACTTGCTGCGCAGACTCACTGTGCACCTGGTCACCCAACAGTGCTCTGGCCTTCTTTACCTGTGCATACCATCAGTAAAAACATAAAAAAGACTTTCTTAAGTGTGTGTGCGTTATTCCTCTCCGTTCCCAGCCTC
Organism: Allobates femoralis; assembly: GCA_033576535.1. Classification (NCBI taxonomy): domain Eukaryota; kingdom Metazoa; phylum Chordata; class Amphibia; order Anura; family Aromobatidae; genus Allobates; species Allobates femoralis. The sequence goes on along the minus strand of JARQOC010000005.1, from coordinate 458,231,726 downwards.
CACATAGACTGCCCCACTGCTTCCTATCCTGGCCTCAAGTCTCACTCCAAGCTGCCCCTTTACTCTACACTTCCCCGGAGGACCAGCTCCACCTGTAGGGAGCTGTAGGGAGCTTTGCCATCCTTGCCGCAATACCATCACCCTCCAGAGGGCTGTGGCAGCGCTGGTGACCCATCACCAGGTACTACAGGTGGCGTGACGAGACAATAACTCTTATCCTTTGTACATAACCCCTATTTGAAGTGTCACCCAGGCCACGGGCTCAGGCACGGCCACCCGTGACATCCCCGTGAACCCCTCCGAGCCTCATACCCAAGTAACCAGGGTCTGGGGCTCGACTTATATTTCTGGCGCTCACGAACAGGATCTTGTGCCCGTTGTTACCGGGTACTGTGTGCCATGATTTCAACTGTATTGAGTGACTGTTAAAACTACGCTGCCATTACTGCGCCGAAGAGCGGGAAGAAAGGGGGCTTGTCGGCCTGTAGAGCAGGAAACTGAAGCCCGCTCCTTGCTCAGCCAAGCATGCCCGAGCGCCGCTGCCTAGTCCAGAAATTCCCAAACTGATTAACTATTTGAACACTGGCTGTAATTCACTAGGGGGCCTCCAGCATGTCGGCCTCCTCCAGCGACGACGATAGTACATTCACTGACCCTAGAAATTACCCCGAAGCAACCATGGCTGCCTCTAATAGTACTGCAAGCGCCACCAGCGCACCGGGCTCAGTCTCCCCGACCATGCCGATCTCACTCCCATACTTTCCGGGGGCTAAGTGGTTGCCCCAGTATGATGGTCACCCTGATATGTTGGATGTTTTTAGTAGAAAAATCACGAGTGTCCTGGACATGTATGCGATGACCCGTCAGCAGCGTGCTGCTGTAACACTCGGACAGTTAACTGAGAAAGAGAGTGAGCCCTGATCTGCTGCTGAACGGAGATCAGCGGCCACTATATTTGACAAATTGAGAGCTACTTTTGAGAAGTGCAATGAGGCTGATATCACTGCTACCAGAGGCCAGGAGATTATATCAGAGCTTACGCCTGGCGCCTAGAGGAAGCATTGCGAGCCCTTAAGCATGTCAGCCATGCCAGTGTACCTGATGAAAATAAGCTCATGATTGAACAATTCACCCGGGGACTGCTATCCCCCGAGGACAATAAGTATGTGCGTTAGTGGTCAATGAGCAACCCGGAAGCTGTCTTTAACACCCTAAAGGACATGGCCATAAAAGGGTTGTGGCCAGTAGAGACCCATGAAGCTGCCATCAAACGGTGGTGCAGTGGTGAGGCGCAGGCTACCCCGAAACCAGTACCCGTGTCTGCAGCTACGCACAATGTACAACCTGCTCAGCCTGACAAGTATGACTCTCTGCGTGCTAAGATGCGTGCTGAAATGCGCCAAATGAGCAAAAACATAACTAAGGTGATGTAAACTCTAAAGCTGCAGCAGAGTCCCCAGCCAGCGCCAAGACCCCAGCCCCGACCTCAACCGCTGATCCAACTTGCTGACAGTCCAGAGGATGTACCCTAGATGAGAGAGCGAAGCAAGCCACAGCGTACCGAGGGAGAACCACCGACCGCTATAGCTCCACTGGGGAGCCCATCTGCCGCCGCTGTAACCGAACTGGCCACATCGCCAGGAACTGTCGTTTAAATGGGCAGACCCTGGGGGCCGGGGCCAAACCTCAGGAGTAACTCAACAGGGCCCAGCCACCTGGTACAAGACCTTCATCGGACAGAGGCCGTTCCTGTCAATTGTACTAGATGGCATCCCGACACCTGCTCTACTGGACACCGGGTCACAGGTGACCATCATTCCCTATATCCTTTTCAAAAAGTACTGGGCTGATGCAGAACTGAAACAGCCTGCCATAGACTTCACCCTAAACGCATCTAATGGTGAACCGATTACTGTAATGGGGGTTAGAGAAGTACCAATAAAGGTGGAGAGGGTGAAATTGAAAAACCAAGGGGTTCTAGTAGTAGCAGAAGCAAGTAATGCAAATGACCAGTATATAATACTTGGTACAAATGCTGTTAGCAATTGCATGGGAGAAGTTTTGTCTTTGCTTCAACAGATTGCAGATACTGCCAAACCTGGTCAGAGGAAGGTCCTTCAGCATGAAATAAGAGCCCTCCTGCACCATCAACAGGTAATAATTACAGGTGGCGAAATTGGTACTGCACAGGTGACAGACCCGTTTCCTATTGTGATTACCCCAATGAGTGAAATGATGATTTGGTGTCGAGCAGCTATGGGTCTGAGAGGGCAGGACTACCAAGCATTAGTGGAGCCCATCAGCACAGAGCACAGACTTACACTCTTGACAGCCAGGGGTTTGGTTGATGTACACAATGGGAGAGTACCAGTTTGAATCTTAAACTGTGGCAGTGAAGAGGTTAAGTTACCCAGGTAGAATTCTACTACTTGTTTTTCTGAATGTATCCCAAATATTACAAACAATCATTAACCGCTTATAAATCTCTAAAGCAAGAGCACAGTATTTTCTCAATTAGTATGGAGACTGTGCGGTAAGCGATTGCGGTCACCTCCAGTGACGCGCTTCCGCTATTCCAGCACGGTCTCCATGGTAGCGGAGAGATAAACAAGTGCGGTCACCTGACGGTGATGCACTTCCGGCACCTATGCGCATGCGCTGGCGTCCTCGGACATATCCGGTCCTCTCCTTTATAGAGCGGCCGGTTCCAAAACAAAGCACACAGCTGTAATGAAAACCCTGCAACGGGCCAGCATGATATTGAAATAAGGTGAGCATGGGGAAATACTTGATTCTGGGCAAACAATAGATGGATTCAGATAAATTATACCCATATATAATACTCATCCTATGATTTTTCCAAATAAAACTGCCATACATATAATTAGGTGAACCCTCCTAACAAATCATATATCTTCATACCACCAGGCACCTCAGAAACAGTGTCCAAGGATTCCCTATATCCTTCTACCTCAAAGGTAACTGAAATAGATTAAATCTGTTCTAATTATTAAAGATTAATAATATGACCTACTAATGAAATATATTATCTATGACAGTTGGAAAACCCAGTAGAACCACTACAGGGATACCTTAAACAGGAGTCTACGTATAAAAAGAGGGTAAATAAACATATTTATTATTATAGCTAATTCAATTATTCCTCCTTATATTTCATGTTTCTGTCTATATATTTTGTACTTACATCACACTAAGATGATATTGCTAGAAGGTGATTATATTATTCTAGCTGTGAGCCCGATGCAAATGCATCGGGTGTCTAGAATATTTTTTTTTTTTAAAGATTTTTAAATAATAATCGCATCATCAATAGCAATAATATTAGCAATAGCATTATTATTAGCAGTAATAGCAGTATTAATAGCAGTAATAGCATTATTATTAGCATTAATAGCATTATTAATAGCATTAATAGCATTAATAATACAATTAATAGCATTAATATTAGCATTAATAGCATTAATAGTATTATTAATAGCATTAATAGCATTATTAATAGCATTAATAATACAATTAATAGCATTAATAGCATTATTAATAGAATTAATAGCATTAATAGTATTATTAATAGCATTATTAATAGCATTAATAGCATTAATAGCATTATTAATAGCATTAATAGCATTAATAGCATTATTAATAGCATTAATAGCAATATTATTAGCATTAATAGCATTTTGAATAGCATAAATAGCATGATTATTAGCCTTAATAGCTTTATTAATAGCGTTAATATGATTATTATTAGCATTATTAGCATTAATATTAGCATTAATAGCATAATTATTAGCATTAATAGCATTATTATTAGCAGTAATAGCATTATTATTAGCATTAATAGCATTATTAATAGCATTAATAGCATTAATAATACAATTAATAGCATTAATATTAGCATTAATAGCATTAATAGTATTATTAATAGCATTAATAGCATTATTAATAGCATTAATAGCATTAATAATACAATTAATAGCATTAATATTAGCATTAATAGCATTAATAGTATTATGAATAGCATTAATAGCATTATTAATAGCATTAATAGCATTAATAATACAATTAATAGCATTAATAGCATTATTAATAGAATTAATAGCATTAATAGTATTATTAATAGCATTAATAGCATTATTAATAGCATTAATAGCATTAATAGTATTATTAATAGCATTAATAGCATTAATAGCATTATTAATAGCATTAATAGCATAATTATTAACATTAATAGCATTAATAATAGCATTAATAGCAATATTATTTGCATTAATAGAATTAATAATACAATTATTAGCATAAATATTAGCATTAATAGCATAATTATTAGCATTAATAGCATAAATATTAGCATTAATAGCATAATTATTAGCATTAATATCAATATTATTTGCATTAATAGCATTATTATTACCATTAAAAGCATTAATATTAGCATTAATAGCATAAATATTAGCATTAATAGCATAATTATTAGCATTAATATCAATATTATTTGCATTAATAGCATTATTATTACCATTATTAGCATAAATATTAGCATTAATAGCATAATTATTAGCATTAATAGCATTAATAATAGAATTAATAGCAATATTATTTGCATTAATAACATTATTATTACCATTAATAGCATAATTATTAGCATTAATAGCATAATTATTAACATTAATAGCATTAATAATAGCATTAATAGCAATATTATTTGCATTCATAGCATTCTTATTACCATTAATAGCATAATTATTAGCATTAATAGCATAATTATTAACATTAATAGCATTAATAATAGCATTAATAGCATAATTATTAGCATTAATATCAATATTATTTGCATTAATAGCATTATTATTACCATTAAAAGCATTAATATTAGCATTAATAGCATAAATATTAGCATTAATAGCATAATTATTAGCATTAATATCAATATTATTTGCATTAATAGCATTATTATTACCATTATTAGCATAAATATTAGCATTAATAGCATAATTATTAGCATTAATAGCATTAATAATAGAATTAATAGCAATATTATTTGCATTAATAGCATTATTATTACCATTAATAGCATAATTATTAGCATTAATAGCATAATTATTAACATTAATAGCATTAATAATAGCATTAATAGCAATATTATTTGCATTCATAGCATTCTTATTACCATTAATAGCATAATTATTACCATTAATAGCATATTTATTAGCATTAATAGCATAAATATTAGCATTAATAGCATAATTATTAGCATTAATAGCATAAATATTAGCATTAATAGCATAATTATTAGCATTAATATCAATATTATTTGCATTAATAGCATTATTATTACCATTAATAGCATAAATATTAGCATTAATAGCATAATTATTAGCATTAATAGCATTAATAATAGAATTGATAGCAATATTATTTGCATTAATAGCATTATAATTACCATTAATAGCATAATTATTAGCATTAATAGCATAATTATTAACATTAATAGCATTAATAATAGCATTAATAGCAATATGATTTGCATTCATAGCATTGTTATTACCATTAATAGCATAATTATTAGCATTAATAGCATAAATATTAGCATTAATAGCATAATTATTAGCATTAATAGCATAAATATTAGCATTAATAGCATAATTATTAGCATTAATAACAATATTATTTGCATTAATAGCATTATTATTACCATTAATAGCATAAATATTAGCATTAATAGCATAATTATTAGCATTAATAGCATTAATAATAGAATTAATAGCAATATTATTTGCATTAATAGCATTATTATTACCATTAATACCATAATTATTAGCATTAATAACATAAATATTAGCATTAATAGCATAATTATTAGCATTAATAGCATTATTATTAGCATTAATAGCATAATTATTAGCATTAATAGCATTATTATTAGCAGTAATATCATTATTATTAGCATTTTTTTTTTTTATTCTTATTTTTTATGTTATTATGTATAATTTTTTATTTATTTTTTTATTATTTTTTAATTATTTTTTTATTATTAAATTAATTATTATTATTTGTTATTTTAAGTGAGCCTGAGCCTGAGACACAGTTCTCCTTCAGGTCCGCTCAAAGGGTTCATATTATTAGCATATTTGTATTTTTTTATTATTATTTTTTATTTATTTTTTTATTATTTTTTATTTATTTTTTTATTATTTTTTAATTATTTTTTAATTATTTTTTTATTATTAAATTTATTAGTTATTTTAAGTGAGCCTGAGGCTGAGACACAGTTCTCCTTCAGGTCCGCTCAAAGGGCTCATATTATTAGCATATTTGTATTTTTTTATTATTATTTTTTATTTATTTTTTTATTATTTTTTATTTATTTTTTTATTATTTTTTAATTATTTTTTAATTATTTTTTTTATTATTAAATTTATTAGTTATTTTAAGTGAGCCTGAGGCTGAGACACAGTTCTCCTTCAGGTCCGCTCAAAGGGCTCATATTATTAGCATATTTGTATTTTTTTTATTATTTTTTTATTTTTTTTTTATTATTTTTTATTTATTTTTTTATTATTTTTTATTTATTTTTTTATTATTTTTTTTATTATTAAATTTATTAGTTATTTTAAGTGAGCCTGAGGCTAAGACACAGTTCTCCTTCAGGTCCGCTCAAAGGGCTCATATTATTAGGATTTTTTTTTTTTTTTATTATTATTTTTTATTTAATTATTTATTATTTTTTATTTATTTTTTTTATTATTTTTTAATTATTTTTTTATTATTTTTTTTATTATTAAATTTATTTGTTGACATACATTAGCGGTGTGTCTGCGAATTAACGGCCGGGCCCCTGGTTCTATTTGTCGGCCCCAAAATCGCGGACACACCGCTAATGTATGTCTATGGGCAGTGAGGTCGAATTGTGATTGGTCGGCGTCAGCAGAGAGCAACCAATCAGAAATCGGGCTGACTGCCCATAGACATGCATTAGCGGTGTGTCCGCGATTTTAGGGCCGACAAATAGAACCAGGTGGGCGGCCATAAAATCGCCGACACACCGCTAATGTATGTCAATGGGAAATGAGGTGCTCTTCTGATTGGCTGAGGGCAGTAGACAGCGACCAATCAGAAGAGCGGCTCACATCTCATAGAGAGAGAATGGCGGATTTTTAGTCAATTCTATCTTAATGAGAAGTGAAGAGGACGTCGGAGCTGGAAGTTGGCGGAAAGAAGACAGAAGACCCCGGGGGCCGGACGAAGAGCTGGAGATGGCGAAAAGAAGAGAGAAGACCGGCGGGGCCGGAGGAAGAGGACGCCTGGCCGGAGGGAGGACTTGTGGATCGGACGGACGATCAGATGACTAAGAAGGCATGTAAGTGATCGACGGGGGCGTTAGGTTAGGGGACGGCGGGGGCTTCGGGTGTAGGGCCTTAGGTGTTAGCGACAGCGGCGGGGGAAAGCGGCGGGAGCTTAGGAGGCGGCGGGGCTTAGGGGATAGGGGCTTAGGTGCGGCGGGGCTTAGGTGCGGCGGACTTAGACTTAGGGGTAGGGGCTTAGATGCGGCGGGGCTTAGAGGGTAGGGGCTTAGGTGCGGCGGGGCTTAGAGGGTAGTGGCTTAGGTGCAGCGGGGCTTAGGGGGTAGGGGCTTAGGTGCGGCGGGGCGGCGGCGGACGGTAGGGGCTTAGGTGCGGCGGGGCTTAGGGGGTAGGGGCTTAGGTGCGGCGGGGCTTAGGGGGTAGGGGCTTAGGTGCGGCGGGTCGGGGCTTAGGTGCGGCGGGGCTTAGGGGGTAGGGGCTTAGGTGCGGCGGGGCTTAGGGGGTAGGGGCTTAGGTGCGGCGGGGCTTAGGGGGTAGGGGCTTAGGTGCGGCGGGTCGTGGCTTAGGTGCAGCGGTGCTTAGGGTGTAGGGGCTTAGGTGCGACGGACTTAGGGGGTAGGGGCTTAGGTGCGGCGGACTTAGACTTAGGGGTTAGGGGCTTAGATGCGGCGGGGCTTATAGGGTAGGAGCTTAGATGCGGCGGGGCTTATAGGGTAGGGGCTTAGGTGCGGCGGGGCTTAGGGGGTAGGGGGGTAGGGGGTTAGGTGCGGCGGGGCTTAGAGGGTAGGGCTTAGGTGCGGCAGGTCTTAGGGGGTAGGGGCTTAGGTGCGGCGGGGCTTAGAGGGTAGGGGCTTAGGTGCGGCGGGGCTTAGGGGGTAGGGGCTTAGGTGCGGCGGGTCTTAGGGGGTAGGGGCTTAGGTGCGGCGGGGCTTAGAGGGTAGGGGCTTAGGTGCGGCGGGGCTTACGGGGTAGGGGCTTAGGTGCGGCGGGTTTTAGGGGGTAGGGGCTTAGGTGCGGCGGGTCGGGGCTTAGGTGCGTCGGTGCTTAGGGGGTAGGGGGTTAGGGGCTTAGGTGCGGCGGGGCTTAGAGGATAGGGGCTGTGCGGACATTGGGGGGGAGGGGCTGTGCGGACATTGGCGGGGGGGGCTGTGAGGACATTGGCAGGGGGGCTGTGCGGACATTGCGGGGGGGCTGTGCTAGACAGTGGATGGGGGCTGGCGGCGGAGGTGTGCGGCAGTGAGGGGGGGGTGTGCGGTGCTGGAGGTCGGTGCGGGTGTGGGGAGCGTAGCTCGGCTGTGGATCGGGGCTGGGGGGGAGGCACAGGGGGCAGCTGCATAGTCGGAGGTGGGCTGTGGGTAGCGGGGAGCAGAGGCGGCATTGGCGGCCATTGCGAGTTGGCTTAAAACTGCTCGCAATGGCCGCTTCGCGGCCAATGCTTCGCGCGTATCCACATGACGACACCGGAAGTAGCGCCGAGAGGGGCGCTTTTCCGATTCGCGATTATATAATAGATTAACTTCCTTGCTCTTTAATCTCTCCCAGAGAACCTGCTCTCTTGCTAAAATTCAATATAAGGATATCATATCAAAATATATACTATGAAAAACCCGGAGTCTACTGACACCTGTTCGCCGTATTGTCATTGTGAATTTTATTTTGTAAATATTGCTCTGTATATACTGACTACTTCTTGTACATTTATAACTTGCAGCAACTACCGAGATCAAGGTCCAAGTGGGACCGAAACGTTGGTTTCTCGCTGCTCCTCAATAAAAAGACTCTGATTTTTTGCAAAAGAACCTGAGTGTGTGCTTATTCTTCTACTTAAGTTACCCAGGTATGCAACCATTGCTAAATTGTACACAGTAACGAATAACGAAATCCAAGCAGTGGGACCCTTACCCCATACCAAAAGGGCAAAACCTGATGATACAACAGGGCCACTGGAGGACTGGTGCCAGCAACTCCACGTAGGGACTGACACCATCTCTGTGTATGAAAAGCAAGGTGTTTAACGGGTAGTCAAAGAGTTTGAACAAGTCTTTAGTAAGCATTCACTTGACTTTGGTAGGATAAAAGGGGTGCAACATCATATCCCCACAGGTACACATCCATCAATCAAATAGCGGTACATGCCTATTCCACCTGCACATTATCAGAACACCAAGGAAATGTTACAAGACATGAAGGACGCAGGAGTTATACAAGATAGCTGTAGTCCCTGGGCAGCCCCATTAGTCCTAGTCAGGAAGAAGTATGGCAGTATGAGTATGTGTGTAGACTATAGGCAAATAAACGGCATAACACACAAGGATGCGTACCCGTTACCTCGTATAGAGGAATCCTTAGCTGCGTTGAAGTCTGCCAATTACTTTTCCACCTTACATCTTACTAGTGGGTATTGGCAGATGTCCGTAGCTGAGGAAGACCGAGAGAAGAATGCATTAACAACACCTATGGGCCTGTGTGGAAACCATCCAAATGCCACCTGTTAAAGCCAAGAGTACAGTACCTGAGACACATAGTCAAAGCCGAAGGTGTGGCCCCTGATCCAGACAAGGTGACAGCTATCAAGGAGTGGTAAGAACCCAAGACCTTGAAGGAAGTATGTCAATTCCTGGGACTGGTGGGCTACTACAGGAGGTTAATAAAGGAGTACACCAAGAAGGCTGCTCCCCTGCAAAACCTCTTAGTCGGTCAGCCCAAGAAGGGCAAGTCTAAGGACTCTCAGTGGGAGTGGGGCAGGGAACAAGGGGAATCGTTCCAGATGATGAAGGAAACCCTGACAGGAGAAGAAATCCTTGCTTACCCGGACTACAACCTGCCATTCCTGATGTACACGGATGCCAGCAATGTGGGACTAGAAGCCATCCTTGCTCAGAGGCAAGAGGGCAAAGAAAGAGTGATCGCCTATGCCAGTAGGAAGCTGCACCCCACCAAGAGGAACCCAGAGAACTATAGTTCCTTCAAGCTGGAATTCCTGACCTTGCTCTAGGCCGTCACAGAGAGGTTTAAGCACTATCTGGCATCCAGCAAGTTCACAGCCTACATGGATAACAATCTGCTGACCCACCTGGAGACTGCAAAGTTAGGAGCCATGGAGCAGAGATGGATGGCAAGACTATCCAACTACCAGTTCACCATCAAGTACCGGGCTGGGCACTAGAATGGAAACGCGGATGTCTTGTCCAGGATGCCTCACCTGTCAGATGTGGGTATGGATGAAGATGAGCTAGAAGAAGTGGAGTTACCTGCATTCCATCAATTAAGAGTAACTCAATGTCAGTAGACCTGTAAAGACCCTCCTGTGAGAATGGTGAACCCGTTGTCACACTTTGGTTGGAAGGAAGTGCAAGACATTGACCCGGTTGTCGGCTTGATAAAGAGGTTGATAACCCAAAAGTCAGCGAAGCTGCCAGAAAATCCTCAACCAGAAGCCAAACATTTGTGGAAGGAGAGGACAAACTGTTAATTTACCAGGAGAAGCTCTGCAGAAGACACATCAACCTGAGGACCCACGATATGGTCTGGCAAATCATCGTGCCGAAGTCAGAAGTGCAGATGGTGTTGAACGCCTACCACAACCAGACTGGTCATTTTGGGTGGAAGAAGCTGGAAATGCTACTGAAAGTTAAGTTCTTTTGGGTTTGCATGCGTGGATCCATTGAGAGGTGTTGTAAGAATTGTGGACCCTGCAGCCTTAGAAGAAAAGACTTACAGAGCCAGAAAGCACCGCTCCAGCCTATAGTGATGAAGCAGCCCCTGGAGATAGTAGCCCTGCACCACGTAAAACTGACTCCAAGTAGATCTGGCCACACATACGCATTGACCTTGGTAGACCATTACCCGAGGTTCCTGATGGTTGCCCCTGTGAAAGACTTGAAAGCTGCCACCGCTGTCAGAACATTCCAAAATGTTTTCTGTAGACCATTAGGTTATCCGGGATAGATCCTAACAGACCAAGGTTCAGCTTTTGAAGCAGAGATCTTCCAAGAGTTCTGCCACATGTATGGGTGTAAGAAGATTAGGACAACCTCATATCATCCCCAAACCAACGGAATATGTGAGAAAATGAACAATATCATCATTGACATGTTGAAGATCCAATGGCCGGAGAAACTACCAGACTTGGTTGACATGTACAACCACATTCCAGTAAGTTCTACAAACTGTACACCAGCTTACCTGATGAGAGCCCGTACAGGAAAGTTACCCGTAGACTTGGAACTCGGAGTAGTTGATCCCAAAGCAGATGCCTCAACACCCAACTGGAATGAAAACCGCCTCAAGCAATACAAAATGGTTCAAGCCTGTGTTGAACACAACCTGGAGAAAGCAAGTGAAAAACAAGAAAGGAACTATAACAAACATGCTCCAGCAGAACCTATTGTACCAGGAAGTATTGTTTTAAAGAGGAAGAGAACACAACACAAATTGGATAACCAGTAGGAGCAAGAACCCTTTGTCCTGCTAGATTCCGGATTTGACAATGACAAAGTGTGTCTCATCAGTAAAAATGGAGGAAAAACCACTCAGACTTTGTCAAGAAACCATATCAAGAAGTGTCCAACTGAATGGGAAAACCAGAATCCCCCAACATTGCCAAAAGAACAATCATAACCTGAAAAAGAACCCAGTCCATGTGAAAACTTAAAGGAGAAGGTAGTCTCAACAATCCTAGGAGATTTCCCAGAAGATTGGCCTCGGCAGGATGGAGCCATCTTAGTGCCTTTACTGAATTTCTACCAGCCCCAAGAAGCGGTACAAAGGAATCAGGAAGAAATACCTGTTGCTAGAGAATCTGAGGATGCTTCAATCAGTACACCTGCTAGCCCTGTAGTGAGACTAAGGCCACGAAGACGCTTACCTGACATACCTGCCCCCTTACATACCTGCACTATACCCTTCACTAGAAACCTCACCTGAGACAGAGATACCTGTAGTGCGCACGTCACAGAGGAGCACACAAGGTCAACCCCTGTCTAGGTATGGAGAGTGGGCACAGCAAAAAGATCAGAGGTAGAATAAACGGCAGCAGTAATATGTAAATAGCAGTGTACATAGTAGTGTACGGAAGGGAGGAGGAACTGGGCCTTGTCCCATGCACATTAAGTTAGGAACAGAAAGTTCCTGGAGTGGGGAGGTACCAGGTCTCCTAAGGCAAGACACCCATAGGGAAATGTGTTTATTGAAAATGTGGACTTTTTGAAAGACTTTTCCCCTTTTCTTATCTGGAGCGTACAGAGACTTTACTGTATAGACAGACTCTTGTGAACTGAACCTTTCCCTCTGAACTTTACCACGGATTACAATTAAAAAGGAACATGGTCACAGAACTGGTGTGACAACAAACTTCTCTTTTTCAAAGCCTGCGGTGAATGGACTAGCGCCATATGGACTTACCTGTTTTCATTTTTTGCCATCTTTTTCAGTGTTTTTTAAAAAAATTTGAGACTTTGTGAATATGTTACTTGTTAATATTGTTGATTATTGTTATTCCTTTTGTTTGAAAACAAAAAAAATGCTTAGCCCAGGAGTACTGATGTTAACTAGGGGGGTATGTGGTGCCCTGCTCACGCAGGTAGCCACAGCCTTCCCTACTGCACAGCTGGGTTTCCACAGCAGGTACCTACTACATGCAACACCTTCCACCCCGGCACAGTAGGGGAGCTAGACTCAGTGACTTTAGGTGAGGTCCCCTATAAATACTGCTGCTGGTGGAGGAGTTAGTCAGAGTGTGCTAACACTAGGAAAGCTGCCAAGACGTTCTGGTGATCGGTGCCGCGGTTAGGCCCGAACCAGTGACCCGGAGTGGCCCTTCTGGCGTTGAGCCAAGCCTAGGAATGGGGACAGAAGGCACGGAGCTTAGCCAAGGGAGTAGAGGAACTAGTGAAAGTATACCTCAGATGTACCGGACTTCGGGGATCCACACCTGCAGGAACATTTTAGGACTGCAGAAAACCCCGGCACACCGTGGGGACTTCAGTCACCCGGTCCCCCAGTATATCCATCAAGAGGAAGACAGACACTGTAGTGTGGAATCACACAGCAGTAATCAGAGAGGGTAACCCGTGGACCGCGCAGGAGGAGAGAGAGGACCAAAGAAAGTGAGGAGGCCAGTCGTGTTGCATACAGACAGGGCTTCAGCGACAGCAGGGAACCTGAAGAGGCCTTATACCCACTTGCTGTGGAGACTTACTGTGCACCTGGTCACCCGACAGTGCTCTGGACATCTTTACCTGTGTATACCATCAGTAAAAAGGTAAAAGAGACTTTCTTCAGTGTGTGTGCGTTATTCCTCTCTGTTCCCAGCCTCCACATAGACTGCCCCACTGCTTCCTACCCTGGCCTCAAGACCCACTCCAAGCTGCCCCTTTACTCTACGCTGCCCCGGAGGACCAGCTCCACCTGTAGGGAGCTTTGCCATCCTTGCCGCAATACCATCACCCTCCGGAGGACTGTGGCGGCGCTGGTGACCCATCACCAGGTACTACAGGTGGCGTGACGAGAAAATAACTTATCCCTTGTACATAACCCCTCTTTGAAGTGTCACCCAGGCCAGTGGCTCAGGCACGGCCACCCGTAACATCCCCGCGAACCCCTCCGAGCCTGATACCAGAGTACCCCAGGGCCTGGGGCTCGACATAAATGCTTACATTTCTGCATGTGGCGCTCATACTAAAGAAATTAAGATAATTTTAACATTTTGTTTTCTATCATCTTTACATTATTAACATGTTTATCGACCTTCATAACTCCACAACTTTTCTTTCTTTATGATGTAATTTCAATATTGTGGAGTACAGAAAAACCCCTAAAAGTGCATAACAAATGCATAACTGCCTTCAGTAACTAAGACATAGTCATCTGACACCTATGTGGACAGATTTGAAGAGAGAAACCACCCCTTCCAGTAAATGGTTAGAAATAAGCGAACCCGAAGTATAAAGTGTGGGGTTCGTACTGAACACTGGGTGTCTGGGGTTCAGACTTAAAGCAGAACTCTGGGGAGAGAAAATGTGTTTGTACTGTCCCTGCCCTCCTGCATGATGAAGCAGAGCTGTACACTGCAGTTCTAGGATCTTTAGATCGCTTATAAATGAATAATATTATACCTGCTCTTTTGCTCTGACCCTCCCTCAGGGGTCCGAGATGTCAGCTGTTAGTGAGAGCAGGAGGTGTGTCAGGGGTGTGGATGGCGGGAGCTGCAGGATAATCCTACCTTCCAGCTCCCTCACACTTCTATATGACTAGGGAGCATGGCCACCGTTCCCTTGGTCACAGTAAAATCCTGCCTCTGATATACATCCTATGTAATGTATGAACAGGGGTGTTCCAGCTTGATATAGTAATCATGTCACTAAGCAGATATAAATACATGCTGTGATCTTCTACTATACAGTGGTGCATATGATGGTGCATAATATGTGCCATCATATATGAGGCTAGGAGCAGAGGCAGAGCGCTGCATTGATCAATTCAGCACTGGCATTGTCTCTCCTCCCCATAGCAGTTGGTGGATTCCTGTCTACTGAAACTGTAGCACTATGGATATGGATTTTTTCCTTGCAGATATGAACCTACAGAGCATTTTTTCAGATCTGCAGTATGTCAACTCTTTTTACTTTTGCATTCTTCTCAACATTCATGCTACGTTTATTTGCAGTGTGTTCTTTCTGTACAATATTGCCCATACAAAAGTGTGGGGGGCTAGAATGTAAAATGATCCTGCAGCTCACAGCATCCATGCTCTAGACCAGGGGTCTCAAACTCGCGGCCCGAGGGCCGCATGCGGCCCCTGGGGCTTCACTATGCGGCCCGCGGCACCTTGGACAACATAATGATGCATCGCCCCAGTGTAGGGGGCCGCTGTAGTCCCCGCTGTGTGATGACTTCTGTCCGCAGCACTAACAAGCTCTGCCACTCAGCAAGATAAATGCAAGCTGCCAGCCAATGAGAGGCCCGCAGCTAACGGCAGAATATGACGTCACCTGCGGGCCTCTGGCTGGCAGATTGCATTGATGAGCAACAGAGCTTGTCTGAGTGGCGGCTGGTGGAAGTCATAGCACAGCGGAGGCCGGAAGTCAGTACAGCGGGGACCGCGGCGGCCCCCTGCACTGGAGCAATGCATCATTAAAGTGAGAAAAGTGTGAGTGTGTATGTGAGGGTAAGTGTGTGAGTGAGGATGTGTGTATAAGAAAGTGTGTGCGAGTTTCAGTGTGTGTATGAGTGTGAGTGTGTATGAGGATGTGTGAGAGTGTGTGTGAGAGTGTGTGTGTGTGTGGGGGGGGGTTTGTGCGTAGGTTTGTGTGTGAGTATGATAGAGTGTGTATTTGAGTGTGTAAAGAGAAGGTAAAACAGGA
Organism: Allobates femoralis; assembly: GCA_033576535.1. Classification (NCBI taxonomy): domain Eukaryota; kingdom Metazoa; phylum Chordata; class Amphibia; order Anura; family Aromobatidae; genus Allobates; species Allobates femoralis. The sequence continues at coordinate 458,216,041 of JARQOC010000005.1, read as the reverse complement.
CGGGGGGCATCACTATAAAAGTAGATCAGGATGGGGGACATCACTATAAAAGTAGATCAGGATGGGGGACATCACTATAAAAGGGGATCAGGATGGGGGGCATCACTATAAAAGGGGATCGGGATGGGGGACATCATCACTAAAGGGGATCAAGATGGGGGACATCACTACTAAAGGGGAATGGGGTGGAGGATAACATTAGAAAAGGAGATCAGGAAGGGGGACATCACTAGAAAAGGGGATCAGGATGGTGGACATCACTACCAAAGGGGACCATGATCGATGAGGGACATCACTAGAAAAAGGAATCAGGATGGTGGACATCACTAGAAACAGGGATCAGGATAGGGATCATCACTAGAAAAAGGGATCAGGATGGGGACATCACTAGAAAATTGGATCAGAATGGGGGACATCAGTAGAAAAGGACATTACTACAGGATGGGGACATTACTAAAAGAAAGGGATCAGATTTTGTACTTTATTACATTGAGCAAAAAATTCTGGTATTACTAAAAATATCACTTCATCCTACAAGGGATGCGGGGTCCCCGCTGTAAATGTTTTTCTATGTGCGGCCCACCAACCCAGCCGAGTTTGAGACCCTTGCTCTAGACGCACCTCCTCTTCTCACCAACAGCATGAAGTAAAAATTCTCGGACCCCGGGGGGGGGGGGGGGGATCAGAGCAAAAGAGTATGTATGATTTTATGGACTTATAAGCACATAGATGCAGACACAAATTCATGCGCTGGCTTCCAGGTAGCAAATAATATAGTTAGGAGAAAGAGCTTTATGTCCAGCACCTGTGGTAGAATTATTTCAAGAAACTGCTTTAAGATAAAAATAGAACCGCGCATTGTTCTATGCATTTTGGGCCCTTCATGGCTTTTAATCATGTATAATGCTTCACTTTTTTATATACAAAAGCAAAATAACATCTGCAATTCAAAATGATAGCCGCTGAAAAAACATGACTATTTAGTATGTCAGAATTATAATGAATGTTGTACACATTTATATCACTGGAATAATTGAAGAAATTATCCAATCCCATTATAAAACTGCCACATATGCGTAGTAGCTTCCTTAATTCAAGGTATCATTCATAAACAATAATAGTTTTTATATAACATACAATAATGAGCAACAATTAGAGATGGGCGAGTCCGAAAAGACTCGGAATCGCAAGACCCCAACGAGTCCGAGTCAAGGACTCGGGACTCGTTGCGAGTCCAGCGAGTCCAATGTTAATGAATAGGGACCCGAGTAATAGCGAATAATGACATTTACAACTCGCTGATGTGTCTCTGAAAGTGTGCGAGTCCAAACTCGCTGGTTTTTCTCTTATTTTGAGGCTTGTAGCCGATGATGCGAGGGAAGGGATTCTCCAGCACACACCATGCTTTAAGGAAACAGGAAGCGAGTCGCGCTGACAGGCGCACACACAGAGCGATCCATTCATCAGTGCAATCATGGCAGCAGGACGTGGCACGGTGAACACACTGCGTCTTATTGCACTTGTGGAGGCTCGTCCATTTCTATGGCTCCCTACAGATCCTGACTATGGGGATACGACCCAAATTAATACAGCCTGGAGAGAGATCGCCCAAGAGATGTTCCCTGCGTTCCATCGGAGTGACCATGAGGAACAGAGCAATCTAAGTAAGTTAAATGAGTTTACACGTTATATATTGCATTTACTGTATATATACTCGTGTATAAGCCGACCCGTGTATAAGCCGACCCCCCTATTTTTGCCCCGAAAAACTATGAAAACATATTCACCGCCATCCTGGTATACAGCGGCTATCACTGGTAGACAGCCCCCCAGCAGAGTATACACCTCCCCCTGCAGAGTATACAGGCCCCCAGCTGGGTATACATGCCCCCATATTGTGGTATACAGGCAGGGGCGGACTGGCCCAGGTGCCACGGGTCATGCGGCTGCAGGAGCATGAATAATCCGCATGTCCCTGAAGCAGCAGGCGGAAACGGAAGCTCCTGGCCGCGCGATGACGTCATCAGCACGCGGCTGCGTCCGGGAGTGAGCGTCTGTGAGTGGCGTGCGGCTGCGACTGTTAGCGAGCGGCTGTGAGGAGCGCGAGGCTGCGGCTGGGAGCGAGCCATAGGATAATGCGGGAGCTGCGGTGACTGTGAGGCGGCCGCCAGTCATCACCCCCCCACACACCCCGTCCTCACCTGTGTCGGGCCGGTGAGGGAGGGTTGCGACCCAAACTGTAGGGTGCCAGTCAGTCCCTGTATACAGGGCCCTCAGTGTGTGTACAGGCCCCCCCAGCAGTGGGTATACAGGGCCCCCAGCAGTGGGTAGACAGTGGCCCAGTGGGTTTACAGGGCCCCCAGCAGTGGGAATACAGGGCCCCCATAGCAGGGTATACAGGACCCTGAATGTGTTATCATGCTCCACCGCATAGTTGCCTATATTTGGATGGGGTCACAACAGTACAATGAGTTTAATGTCTGATCCTCCTGGCTCTTTCGGCCAAGGGGTTGGGTGTATATAAATACCACTAATGACCAGAGTCTGGTGCCCGCACTATTACATTCTCTATGCGTTGACATGTGTCCTGCCTCATTTGTGATTGTGGCCACGTGAGCTCAATGTCCGTAATGCTGTTGATGATGTTCCACACTGTCGTGTCACTGTGCCTTGTATACACATTACACACACAAAATGAATAAAATGTTATTGTTGATTTGTACACATACTTTTGTTGTTTCAAATATTACACATCTCTAAAGCCGGTTTCAAATCATTTCACAGTTGACCATCTTAAAAAACGGTGGAGGAGCTGCCGGGACCAGCATAAGAAGCAGTACCGGCAGTACTCAGAGAGACAACCGGGAGCCGCTCCATTGCTCAACCACTACCACTTTTATGACCGGCTGTCCTTCCTTCACCCGGTGGCCCGTATGCCAAGGTATGTGTCTGCAGCACTGTTGTGTACATTTAGTATTATTTATTAATATATACATTAGGTTCCATTTCGGGTCTGTGGGTAGCAGAGTATACACGTGGCTCTGTGGGTAGCAGAGTATACAGGCGGGTCTGTGGGTAGCAGAGTATACAGGCGGGTCTGAGGTAGCAGAGTATACAGGCGTCTCTGTGGGTAGCAGAGTATACAGGCGGGTCTGAGGTAGCAGAGTATACAGGCGTCTCTGTGGGTAGCAGAGTATACAGGCGGGTCTGAGGTAGCAGAGTATAAAGACGGCTCTGTGGGTAGCAGAGTATACAGGCGGGTCTGTGGGTAGCAGAGTATACAGGCGGGTCTGTGGGTAGCAGAGTATACAGGCGGGTCTGTGGGTAGCAGAGTATACAGGCGGGTCTGAGGTAGCAGAGTATACAGGCGGGTCTGAGGTAGCAGAGTATACAGGCGGGTCTGAGGTAGCAGAGTATACAGGCGGGTCTGAGGTAGCAGAGTATACAGGCGTCTCTGTGGGTAGCAGAGTATACAGGCGGGTCTGTGGGTAGCAGAGTATACAGGCGGGTCTGAGGTAGCAGAGTATACAGGCGGGTCTGAGGTAGCAGAGTATACAGGCGGGTCTGAGGTAGCAGAGTATACAGGCGGGTCTGTGGGTAGCAGAGTATACAGGCGGGTCTGAGGTAGCAGAGTATACAGGCGTCTCTGTGGGTAGCAGAGTATACAGGCGGGTCTGTGGGTAGCAGAGTATACAGGCGGGTCTGAGGTAGCAGAGTATACAGGCGGGTCTGAGGTAGCAGAGTATACAGGCGGGTCTGAGGTAGCAGAGTATACAGGCGGGTATGTGGGTAGCAGAGTATACAGGCGGGTCTGAGGTAGCAGAGTATACAGGCGGGTCTGTGGGTAGCAGAGTATACAGGCGGGTCTGAGGTAGCAGAGTATACAGGCGGGTCTGTGGGTAGCAGAGTATACAGGCGGGTCTGTGGGTAGCAGAGTATACAGGCGGGTCTGAGGTAGCAGAGTATACAGGCGGGTCTGAGGTAGCAGAGTATAAAGACGGCTCTGTGGGTAGCAGAGTATATAGGTGATGAGAATAGGGTTAATAGATGGTGCTACAGTGTTGGGGCGTGCTAGAGGGAGCAGAGATCCGATTACTGCCATAATTTCTGACCTTATTAAAGATAGCGGCCGCAGCTAAATGACATCATGGCAAAGGTAAACATGGGGTGTGGTTAGCTGCAGGAGGTTAGTGAGAGGTGTGGGTTGTTTGGCAGAGGGCGTGGTGTGGGCGTGGTGAGCGCTGCTCCAGCGTCAGATACGCTGCGAGCGCGGAACCGCGGCACATCTCCAGGAGCAGAGGACGTGTCCGGTACGTCCGTAGCCCCCGGCCTCCCCGTTGTCCGCACACACAGCCCCGCTGTGACCTCTGCAGTGTCACAGGCCCCGGCGGGCGTCTGTCATCTCCTCCTGACACTGACCTCCTCCTGATTTGATTGTCTGTGTTGTCCCCCCCGCTGTCAGCATCAGTGATCTGCTAAGACCTGTGGGTGCACAGACGGGGGAAGTACAAATGCCAGCATGCCGGGGCGGATTGGGCGCTGTGAGGGGCGCAGGTCTTGCTGTGAGCGGAGGGCGCGAGGCCGCTCGAGAAAACGCTATAGCGGCTGTGTGAGTTAAGCGTCTGCGGCTCGCGAAGGCGCATACGCGTCTCCGCTCGCAGTGACGCTAAGGAGTTTGGGATTAGGCTACAGTGCCGGAATTTCAAACTCCCGATTATATAAATAGATTATATATATATATATTGTATACCTTTCAACCCCTTCCCTGCTTTATATAGATGATATAAGCTAAAAGTTTTGTGAATTAAGTATGTCAAGTAAAAAGTGAAGTCAGGGGACTTTTTTTTTTCATGTGAACCATTGGTGTTATTGATCGTCTAGATTAGATGGGATGGGGGGGGGTGGGTGTTAATCAGGGGGTGAAAAATTATGTATTAGTATGGAATTAGCAAAGAAAGTCACGTATTCCTTTATGTTATGTACAGTTGGTTATTCTTTCATAATAATAACAAATATCTGATTAATAATACACAGATACACAGAGTCTAAAAAGCGTGCAACTTAATGTTTGACCTATGTTTTTGTTTCCAAATGCAATGCATTCACCAAATTTTTTTTTACTTTACCCACAGAGAAGCTTACTACAGAGGGCGGCGTGCTGTGAACCCTCCACCGCCAAACAGAAGGCGGCGTGGAGAACACCCACCACCACCACCACGGCCGGCGCCACCACCACCACCGCCGTCGCCGCCGCCACCACCACCACCACCAGCATCGCCAGGGCCAGCACCACCACCGCCGCCACCAGCGGCCGGGCCAGCACCACCACCGCCGCCACCAGCGGCAGGCCCATCAACACCACCACCGCCGTCCCCGCCACCACCACCACCACCGCCACCAGCGGCAGGGTCCGCACCACCACCGCCCCCACCAGCGGCAGGGCCAGCACCACCACCGCCACCACCAGCGGCAGGGCCAGCACCACCACCGCCACCACCAGCGGCAGGGCCAGCACCACCAGCGGCAGGCCCAGCTTATGGTCCCATCCCGGGGTCTGCACAATTAAGTGTGCAACAGAGTAATGCTGACTTTGCCCGCAGTATTATACCATTCATGGATAATATTCCATTTGACAGGCTACTGCAGGCAAGGTCAGCATTACAGATAGTGCTGGAAGCCTGTCAGCCAGGAAACGACCCCGGTGATATGTTCCAATATTTGGATGGGTGGAAAATAAACTCTACCAGGCTGGGCAGGCCCACAACACGGGACAGCCAAGTCCCACCCCACAGGGCTTTGCCTCACTGCCAGTGGCCAGCGAACAGGGACCTACCACCGTTCCCTACACCTGTTCAGATGATCCACCCTGAAGGGTTCGGCCAGGCCATCCGTGGGGCCCTTGACCTTTTGCAGGACGGACAGCCCACCTACCAGGACCTGTAGGGCTCCATTTATTGTTTTTGATGTAGTTACCTTAATTAAAGGTAGTATTTGTTGGAATGTCCAAACAGTGCTGCCATTTTTTTTTTTTAAACACAGTTTTAAAAACCAGCTTTGTGTCTGTCTTTTTTCCAAGGAATGAATGTGGATTTTTTTTTTTGGTTGAGCTTCAAGTCATCATAATTATTATAATTATTTATTTATATAGCGGCCATAGGTTCCATGGCGCTTTACATGAGGAAAAGGTAGAGAAGGACAAGTACAATAAACATAGACAATAAGGTCATACAGGTACAATAGTAGAGGACCCTGTACGCGTGGGCTCACATTCTACGAGGGGTGGGTGGGGATACAATAGGGTGGGGAAGGTGTCGGTCGTGGGGCGTGTAGCGGGGTCTCATGGCAGGTTGTAGGCCTGTCGGAAGAGGTGAGTCTTTATAAGTATCTTTAAGGTTCAGAGGGTAGGCGACTGACTGATGAGGTGGGGCAGGGAGTTCCATAGCATGGCGGATGACCGGGAGAAATCCTGTATGCGGTTGTGGGAAGAGGAGATGAGGGTGGACTGTAGGACAAGTTCTTGGGATGAACGCAGGTTGCGTGAGGGATGGTATCGGGAGATCATGTCGGAGATGTATGGTGGGGATAGGTTGTGTAAGGCTTTGAATGTCATGGTCAGTGTTTTAAAGTGAGCTCTCTGTGGGCCTGAGGGGCCAGTGAACGGCTTGGCAGAGGGGGTAGGCAGGGGAGTAGCGTGAGGACAGATGGATTAGCCGGGCAGCAGAGTTTAGTATAGATTGGAGAGTTGCAAGAGAGTTGGCAGGGAGACCTATGCGAAGGAGGTTGCAGTAGTCAAGGCGGGAGATGATGAGGGCATTTATGAGTGTTTCAGCAGTGTCAGGATTGAGGAACGACCGAATTGGTTAAATATTTTTGAGTTGGAGTCACAGGGACTTGGTTAGGGACTACAGGTGGGGCTTGAAGGAGAGGGAGGAGTCAAGGATTACCCGAGACAGTTGGCGTGGTGGACAGGGGAGAGAGCATCATTAGCAAGTACTTTACGGCCCGCATGGCGCATGAAGTCACCTTGGTTACTAAGTGTCAAATCATGACTCCACATACAACTGTTGCTGACAAACAGTGCCTGTGTTTGGGGGGTTACTTTATGCCTCGCTATGGCAACAAGACTATGAACACACATGTGAGAGGCTGGGACGTCTACATGCTACACATCGCGTCTACGCGTTTTGTATGGAGCGTACAGTGGGACCCTTCAACAGGCTCCAGCAGGATGATAGTCCAAGCAACGCCCACGATGCAGGCATAGGATTGGTGCCTGGAAAAATTAGCCCAAGGGGCTGTTTCCCATTTTTGGTATAAATGTAGGCCTAAGGGCCATAAAAAGCTTCTTAGCCAGGGTGTCTCCCAAACCATGATAAGCTTGTTAGCCTGTGTGGCTCAAAAAATTAGCCCAAGGGGCTGTTTCCCATTTTTGGTATAAATGTAGGTCTAAGGGCCATACAAAGCTTGTTAGCCAGGGTGTCTCCCAAACCATGATAAGCTTGTTAGCCTGTGTGGCTCAAAAAATTAGCCCAAGGGGCTGTTTCCCATTTTTGATATAAATGTAGGCCTAAGGGCCATAAAAAGCTTGTTAGCCAGGGTGTCTCCCAAACCATGATAAGCTTGTTAGCCTGTGTGGCTCAAAAAATTAGCCCAAGGGGCTGTTTCCCATTTTTGGTATAAATGTAGGTCTAAGGGCCATACAAAGCTTGTTAGCCAGGGTGTCTCCCAAACCATGATAAGCTTGTTAGCCTGGGTGGCTCAAAAAATTAGCCCAAGGGGCTGTTTCCCATTTTTGGTATAAATGTAGGCCTAAGGGCCATAAAAAGCTTGTTAGCCAGGGTGTCTCCCAAACCATGATAAGCTTGTTAGCCTGTGTGGCTCAAAAAATTAGCCCAAGGGGCTGTTTCCCATTTTTGGTATAAATGTAGGTCTAAGGGCCATACAAAGCTTGTTAGCCAGGGTGTCTCCCAAACCATGATAAGCTTGTTAGCCTGGGTGGCTCAAAAAATTAGCCCAAGGGGCTGTTTCCCATTTTTGGTATAAATGTAGGCCTAAGGGCCATAAAAAGCTTGTTAGCCAGGGTGTCTCCCAAACCATGATAAGCTTGTTAGCCTGTGTGGCTCAAAAAATTAGCCCAAGGGGCTGTTTCCCATTTTTGGTATAAATGTAGGTCTAAGGGCCATACAAAGCTTGTTAGCCAGGGTGTTTCCCAAACCATGATAAGCTTGTTAGCCTGGGTGGCTCAAAAAATTAGCCCAAGGGGCTGTTTCCCATTTTTGGTATAAATGTAGGCCTAAGGGCCATAAAAAGCTTGTTAGCCAGGGTGTCTCCCAAACCATGATAAGCTTGTTAGCCTGTGTGGCTCAAAAAATTAGCCCAAGGGGCTGTTTCCCATTTTTGGTATAAATGTAGGTCTAAGGGCCATACAAAGCTTGTTAGCCAGGGTGTCTCCCAAACCATGATAAGCTTGTTAGCCTGGGTGGCTCAAAAAATTAGCCCAAGGGGCTGTTTCCCATTTTTGGTATAAATGTAGGCCTAAGGGCCATAAAAAGCTTGTTAGCCAGGGTGTCTCCCAAACCATGATAAGCTTGTTAGCCTGTGTGGCTCAAAAAATTAGCCCAAGGGGCTGTTTCCCATTTTTGGTATAAATGTAGGTCTAAGGGCCATACAAAGCTTGTTAGCCAGGGTGTCTCCCAAACCATGATAAGCTTGTTAGCCTGGGTGGCTCAAAAAATTAGCCCAAGGGGCTGTTTCCCATTTTTGGTATAAATGTAGGCCTAAGGGCCATAAAAAGCTTGTTAGCCAGGGTGTCTCCCAAACCATGATAAGCTTGTTAGCCTGGGTGGCTCAAAAAATTAGCCCAAAGGGCTTAATAAAGTATATTTTTAAATAAAGCAGGGCGCTTGGCCTATTGCATATTATTGCTTGGACTAAGAGCATAGAAGAAGCAAGGCCAACTATGCAGTCGTAGGCTTGGTGCCTCAAAAAATTAGCCCAAAGGGCTTAATAACGTATTGTTTTACATAAAGCAGGGCGCTTGGCCCATAGCATATTATTGCTTGGACTGGGTGCCGAATGAAATCAACAGAGCTACGGGACTTGTCATTAATTCCTGTCCAAAATGGGCATATTGTTAACCGCGCAATATCCCAATCATATAAATTATGATTAGGTTAATCTAGGATTGTGTACTGTCGTCAGGAGGGCTTAGGAACTGTGATGATATCCAATCCTTGTTGAATTTAATTAGAGTGAGCCTGTCGGCATTTTCTGTGGTGAGGCGGGACCTTCTATCAGTGACTATACCCCCAGCGGCACTGAAAACACGCTCTGATGTCACACTAGCAGCTGGGCATGCCAGCACCTCCAAGGCATACAATGACAGCTCAGTCCAAGTGTGCAGCTTGGAAACCCAGTAATTAAAGGGTACAGAAGGGTCGGTTAGGAAGCTGGTACTGTCACTGAGATACTGCTGCACCATGTTGGACAATTGTTGTCTCCTACTCAAGGTCACCGTTGGCAAATTACGTTCTTGATTGGAAGGTCTGTTGAACATCGCCCAGTTGGCGGACATCTTACCCCCACCTCTTCTTGTCATTGATGGCGTTTGTGTCCCAACCAAAGGCTGCTGTTGGAAAGAGCTGGTTCTTCGATGTATAGCGGATTCAGACGGTGATATTGCCAGCAAAATATCAAGAAGAACCCTCTTTACATGATCCATCGTTAAGCCCCTGGATGAGTGCGACAGCAGCGACTGAAATTTGTCTTTGTACCGTGGGTCCAAAAACGTTGACAACCAGTAGAGGTCGCTGTCATAGATGTGTATGACGCGTGGATCTTTGGAGACACATTGACACATTACTTCAGCCATGTGTGCTAAGCTGCAAAGACTCATCTCCTCGGTTACAACAGAATGAAGATCACTACGCGTCGTGGCCTCTAAATCGGTGTCCGCCTCCTCCTCTTCAGCCCACCCATGCTGTACCGACATAAACGTAGGGTTGGGAGTACCATCAGGGTTCACATCAGTACCAGACAAAAATAAATCTTCTTCATCATCACCCTCATCACCATCTTCCTGAACCAATGTAGCCTGCTGATATTGGCTAGGGTGGCTAGGATCAGCGATGTTCAATTCTGGCTCCATAGCCATCCGCTGTGCTCTCAAAGCATCTGTTTTGAGATTCAATAGGGATTCTTGGAGCAGGCAGAGCATGGGGATGGTGAGACTTATAATCGACTGATCCCCACTGACAAGTTTGGTACAGTATTCGAAGTTATCCAGCAACTCGCAAAGGTCAGCGATCCAGACCCACTCGAAAGTAGTGATGTGTGTGGTATGACTTCCAGGTTGACGGGCATGTTGCAGCTGAAATTCCGCTATTGCCTTCTGCTGCTCATTAAACCTTGCCAGCATATGGAAGGTGGAGTTCCATCGCGTAGGCATGTCGCAAATTAGCCTGTGTTTCGGCAAGTTAAATTGGATTTGAAGGGCAGAAAGACTTGCAGCTGCTGTGGACGAATGTCTAAAGTGGGCGCAAATTCGCCTCACCTTATCCAGTAGCTCAGATAACTCTGGGTATATTTTGAGGAATTTCTGAACTACCAGGTTCAGGACATGAGCCATGCAAGGCACATGTACAAGTTTACCGTGCTTTATTGCCGCCACAAGGTTTGCACCATTATCGCTCACAACTAGACCTGGTTGTAGTTCCAGTGGGGCCAGCCACTCATCGGTCTGTTGCTTGAGACCTTTCCACAACTCTGTTGCAGTGTGACGTGTGTCACCTAGGCAGATAAGCTTCAGAAGAGCCTGTTGTCGCCTTGCAGAAGCAGTACTGCAAAGCTCCCAACTCGGACGTGATGGTGCTTGAGGCTCAGCAGTGGACAAGGAAGTGGCAGAAGCAGATTGGGCACTGGACATATACAGTGCCTACAAGTAGTATTCAACCCCCTGCAAATTTAGGTGGTTTGATAAGATGCAAATAAGTTAGAGCCTTCAAACTGCAAACGAGAGTAGGATTTATTAACAGAAGCATAAATCTTACAAACCAAAAAGTTATGTTGCTCAGTTGAATTGTAATAAATTTTAAACATAAAAGTGTGGGTCAATTATTATTCAACCCCTAGGTTTAATATTTTGTGGAATAACCCTTGTTTGCAATTACAGCTAATAATCGTCTTTTAGAAGACCTGATCAGGCCGGCACATGTCTCTGGAGTTATCTTGGCCCACTCCTCCATGCATATCTTGTCCAAGTTATCTAGGTTCTTTGGGTGTCTCATGTGGACTTTAATCTTGAGCTCCATCCACAAGTTTTCAATTGGGTTAAGGTCAAGAGACTGACTAGGTTACTCCATCACCTTGATTTTTTCCCTCTTGAACCAGGCCTTGGTTTTCTTGGCTGTGTGCATTGGGTTGTTGTATTGTTGGAAGATGAAATTACGACCCATCTTAAGATCCTTGATGGAGGAGCGGAGGTTCTTGGCCAAAATCTCCAGGTAGGCCGTGCTATCCATCTTCCCATGGATGCGGACCAGATGGCCAGGCCCCTTGGCTGAGAAACAGCCCCACAGCATGATGCTGCCACCACCATGCTTGACTGTAGGGATGGTATTCTTGGGGTCGTATGCAGTGCCATCCAGTCTCCAAAAGTCACGTGTGTGGTTGGCACCAAAGATCTCGATCTTTGTCTCATCAGACCATAGAACCTTGAACCAGTCTGTCTCAGAGTCCTCCAAGTGATCATGAGCAAACTGTAGACGAGCCTTGACATGACGCTTTGAAAGTAAAGGAACTTTACGGGCTCGTCTGGAACGGAGACCATTGCGGTGGAGTACGTTACTTATGGTATTGACTGAAACCAATGTCCCCACTGCCATGAGATCTTCCTGGAGCTCCTTCCTTGTTGTCCTTGGGTTAGCCTTGACTCTTTGGACAAGCCTGGCCTCGGCACGGGAGGAAACTTTCAAAGGCTGTCCATGCCGTGGAAGGCTAACAGTAGTTCTATAAGCCTTCCACTTCCGGATGATGCTCCCAACAGTGGAGACAGGTAGGCCCAACTCCTTGGAAAGGGTTTTGTACCCCTTGCCAGCCTTGTGACCCTCCACGATCTTGTCTCTGATGGCCTTGGAATGCTCCTTTGTCTTTCCCATGTTGACCATGTATGAGTGCTGTTCACAAGTTTGGGGAAGGTCTTAAATAGTCAGAAAAGGCTGGCAAAAGAGATAATTAATCCACACGTGTGAAGCTCATTGTTCTTTGTGCCTGAACTACTTCTTAATACTTTAGGGGGACCAAACAGAATGCTGGTGGTTTGAGGGGTTGAATAATAATTGACCCACACTTTTATATTTAAAATTTATTCAAATTCAACTGAGCAACATAACTTTTTGGCTTGTAAGATTTATGCTTCTGTTAATAAATCCTACTCTCGTTTGCAGTTTGAAGGCTCTAACTTATTTGCATCTTATCAAACCACCTAAATCTGCAGGGGGTTGAATACTACTTGTAGGCACTGTATGAGGAGGCAGACACCCGGAATGATGTTGGGCCCGCTATTCGTGGAGTTGGAAGTATGTCAGATGGTACAGTTTTAGAAGTTGGGACACTCTCCACCAGGTTGATCCAGTGAGCCGTTAGTGAAATGTATCTGCCCTGTCCACAACTACTTGTCCACGTGTCCGTTGTTAGGTGGACTTTGGCGGTGACAGCATTTGTTAAAGCACGTTTTAAGTTGTTAACCACGTGCTGGTGTAAGGCGGGAACGGCACTACGTGAGAAAAAGTACCGGCTGGGTACAGAGTATCGTGGTGCTGCCTCAGCCATCAACTCCCGAAAAGACTCTGTACCCACAAGCCTAAACGGCAGCATTTCCACAGCTAACAACTTGGCTATTTTCGCTGTCACTTTTTGGGAATATGGGTGTGTCGGTTGGAACTTCCGCTGTCTTTCATACAGCTGTGGCACAGACAACTGCACGTTTGGACCAGACTGACAAGAGGATTGACTACTGTCATGTCTGTCTTGTAAAGCACCTTGGGAGGAGTACGCTTGAGCAGGAGCTGAAGCCTGAACACTTGCTGGTGAAGGATGTATCTGAGGTGGCCTGGAAGTGTTTGGATCTGAAGGCACTGATTTTGAACCCTGATAGGGTGCCCACTGAATTGGGTGCTTAAGAGACATATGCTTGCGCATACTGCTGGTGCTCTGGTTTCCTTTTACCGTGCCTCTGCTAAGCCTTGCCTGGCACATCTTACAGATAACCATATTTGGTAATGTTGGGCTATCCTTAAAAAATTGCCACACACTGGCTGTTCGTCCTTTATTTTTAATTGGAGGAAGAGGAGGATGACTCTGTTCAACACCAACTGTGGACACATTTTGGGCAACTGTGTTTGCAGTTTGTGCAACAGTTGGCACAGTTTGTGCCACAGTTGACGCTATTTGGGCAACTGTTCTCACAGTTTGTGTTCTGGAGACAGTACGCCTTTGTGATTTTGCCAGTGGTACATAGCCACTTTCATCCTCCTGGCTGCTCTCTTGGCTATGCAATTCAGCAATCCAGGTAGGATCTGTGGTGTCATCATCCACCCCTTCCAGTTCAAAGGATTCTGGATAAACTGACTGAGCAGGCTGGCCAGATGAGATGTGTGTCTCATCATCCTCATCATCATCCACCTCCTGAGATACTGTTTGCATTTCGTGAAAGTGTCTTTCCTCAGGACGCGCTACTTCCAAACTTTGGCCATGAGTAGACATTTCGTCTACTTCAAGTATGTCGTCAGGCAGTGACAAAGAAACCCCTTGATAAGAACCGAATAAGTCATCCGAGTGACCAAGGTCCATATCCAAATTTTCCTCTGGCTGCCGATGGGTTGAGGCAATATGACGACTTTGAGGATTGGATGGCGCTGCATTGTCTGTAGCGACACTGGAATGTCTTGCCACGGATGATTGCGTACTGCAAGAACCAGTGGTCGAGGGCGTCTGAGCCATCCAAGATGTTATCTTGTCATGCTCATCCGGCCTCAACACACGTTTTCTTTGAGTACTGGGATTTCTAGGTAGAAAAAAGGACGTTCTATCAATCCTAGGCTGTGTACTTGTACCAGTGCCTTCTTGGGCAAGACTGCTGCGGCCACGAGCTCGTCCCTGTCCCTTTGCAACATCCTTTTTGGTAATTGTTTTTTTTTGAGACATTGTAGACGAATGCACAGTCACCGAGTTGGAGTTAGGTGTTGCTGTATGCGTCACTTGCTGGCGGGGTAAGTGTGCGCGCTCACACTTGGCAGTGAAGTCGCACACTACACTCCCTAAAAAAATTAGTTTCAAGTGCGCACAGCCACCGAGATGTGGTTAGGTGTTGCTGAATGCGTCACTTGCTGGCGGGGTAAGTGTGCGCGCTCACACTTGGCAGTGAAGCCGCACACTACACTCCCTAAAAAAATTAGTTTCAAGTGCGCACAGCCACCGAGATGTGGTTAGGTGTTGCTGAATGCGTCACTTGCTGGCGGGGTAAGTGTGCGCGCTCACACTTGGCAGTGAAGCCCCACACTACACTCCCTAAAAAAATTAGTTTCAAGTGCGCACAGCCACCGAGATGTGGTTAGGTGTTGCTGAATGCGTCACTTGCTGGCGGGGTAAGTGTGCGCGCTCACACTTGGCAGTGAAGCCGCACACTACACTCCCTAAAAAAATTAGTTTCAAGTGCGCACAGCCACCGAGATGTGGTTAGGTGTTGCTGAATGCGTCACTTGCTGGCGGGGTAAGTGTGCGCGCTCACACTTGGCAGTGAAGCCGCACACTACACTCCCTAAAAAAATTAGTTTCAAGTGCGCACAGCCACCGAGATGTGGTTAGGTGTTGCTGAATGCGTCACTTGCTGGCGGGGTAAGTGTGCGCGCTCACACTTGGCAGTGAAGCCGCACACTACACTCCCTAAAAAAATTGGTTTGAAGTGCGCACAGCCACCGAGATGTGGTTAGGTTAGCTGAATGCGTCACTTGCTGGCGGGGTAAGTGTGCGCTCTCACACTTGGCAGTGAAGCCGCACACTACACTCCCTAAAAAAATTAGTTTCAAGTGCGCACAGCCACCGAGATGTGGTTAGGTTAGCTGAATGCGTCACTTGCTGGCGGGGTAAGTGTGCGCTCTCACACTTGGCAGTGAAGCCGCACACTACACTCCCTAAAAAAATTAGTTTCAAGTGCGCACAGCCACCGAGATGTGGTTAGGTTAGCTGAATGCGTCACTTGCTGGCGGGGTAAGTGTGCGCTCTCACACTTGGCAGTGAAGCCGCACACTACACTCCCTAAAAAAATTGGTTTGAAGTGCGCACAGCCACCGAGATGTGGTTAGGTTAGCTGAATGCGTCACTTGCTGGCGGGTAAGTGTGCGCTCTCACACTTGGCAGTGAAGCCGCACACTACACTCCCTAAAAAAATTGGTTTGAAGTGCGCACAGCCACCGAGATGTGGTTAGGTTAGCTGAATGCGTCACTTGCTGGCGGGGTAAGTGTGCGCTCTCACACTTGGCAGTGAAGCCGCACACTACACTCCCTAAAAAAATTGGTTTGAAGTGCGCACAGCCACCGAGATGTGGTTAGGTTAGCTGAATGCGTCACTTGCTGGCGGGGTAAGTGTGCGCTCTCACACTTGGCAGTGAAGCCGCACACTACACTCCCTAAAAAAATTGGTTAGAAGTGCGCACAGCCACCGAGATGTGGTTAGGTTAGCTGAATGCGTCACTTGCTGGCGGGGTAAGTGTGCGCTCTCACACTTGGCAGTGAAGCCGCACACTACACTCCCTAAAAAAATTGGTTAGAAGTGCGCACAGCCACCGAGATGTGGTTAGGTTAGCTGAATGCGTCACTTGCTGGCGGGGTAAGAGTGCGCTCTCACACTTGGCAGTGAAGCCGCACACTACACTCCCTAAAAAAATTGGTTTGAAGTGCGCACAGCCACCGAGATGTGGTTAGGTTAGCTGAATGCGTCACTTGCTGGCGGGGTAAGAGTGCGCTCTCACACTTGGCAGTGAAGCCGCACACTACACTCCCTAAAAAAATTGGTTAGAAGTGCGCACAGCCACCGAGATGTGGTTAGGTTAGCTGAATGCGTCACTTGCTGGCGGGGTAAGTGTGCGCTCTCACACTTGGCAGTGAAGCCGCACACTACACTCCCTAAGGTGGAGTACGTGCTAGCAGCAACACACTGGTCTGCCACAGAAAAAATAACGCTCTATGGCTTATTAGGAACAAAAATCGATCTGGTGCAAAAACAAAAAGGAAACAGCACCTCAGCTAAGCCTCTGACTGCAGCTGTTAGCAAAGCTGAGTGAGTAAGCTAAGCTATGAGGTCCGTCCTGTGTGCACTCTAAGGCTTCTCCTTCCTTCCCTCCCTGCCTGCCTACACAGCACTACTCCGTCCTCCTCCTAGCTCTCAGAAGAGCTTTTTGGGTTAATAAAAGGAATCTTCCCTACACTGACAATCCCTGATCTGCTCCAGCATATATCTCTCTCTCCCTATACTAGGTCAGATCGTCTCAGGAATGTGCCCAAAATGGCGGGGACAAGCCTTATATACTGCCTTGCCTGTCATAGATGACATAGGCATGACGCTGGACAGCAGCCAATCATAGTCCTGACACAACCAACTTTGCTATGCCATTACTGACTATGATTGGCTATCTTCACAAGTTTTCTGACCTAACACGCACGCTGTGCTGACTCGGAACATAACAGATTCTGTATTCCAGAGTCCGAATCCCGAATACAGTATACAGGACTCGGAATCGTAGACTCGTAGGACTCGGAATCGTAGACTCGCTCAGACTCGCTGCTGACACGCGGTATCTGTGACGAGTCAAGCTTATTGCCATTGAATTCCATTGGACTCGTCACTGTGCGAGTCCAAGCTGGGAGATTCGCCGAGTAACGAGTCCTGCGAGTACCTTCAGAATCGCCGAGTCCCGAGTCCTAGCGAGTAGACTCGCCCATCCCTAGCAACAATGTACAATACAATAATAACTCAGCATATCTATGCATTTGATAAGTAATCACTCTATTTAGGTGTCTCTAAATAAATATTTAATAACTACATTTATTATTTCAGGATCCAGTTATTTTGCCCATTCACTTTAATGATGTCAGGTACAATCCTGTTGCTTCAGCTTTCTTCCTGACATCATTAAAGTGAATAGGAAAAAATTGGATCCTGTATGTATCAGGTTTTTACCTGAAATAACTGATCTTCCTGAAGAAATACAAAGGTGTGAAACCAGCCTTAGGCTCCTTTCCCATCAGTGTTTTTCGCTGATTGCAGCAGATTTACCGCATCAGCCGCATTTGCCGACTAACACCTGCACTTGCGGCACACTTGCGGCAAGCCCTATGCATTGTCTTGCAGTCTATGCTTGCAGTCTTGTGCGGCAAGTGCAGTTCTGCCAGATGTAGCAGATTCGGCACTTGCGGCGGAAATAAAAAAATAGCTGTGTTTTTTTAGGTGACTGCAACTGCCGGATTTGCCGGATCACAGCAAAACCACAATTACCACTCTTGCCGCAAGTCCCACAGACAATGCATGGGGCTTGCTGCAAGTGTGCCGCAAGTGCGGGCGTTAGGCGGCAAATGCGGCTGATGCGGCAAATCTGCCGCAATCTGGGAAAAACACTGGGGCTTGCGGCAGATGTGGCAAGTGTGGCTTTGCCATGATCCGCGCAAAAAAAACGCAGCCAACCATGTTTTTTTCCGGTCGCAACTGCCGGATTTGCCAGATTGTGGCAAAACCACACTTGCCACAAGCCACATAGAGAATGATTGGGGGCTTGTCACAGGTGTACCGCAGGTTGGCTATTAGGCGGCAGATGCGGTAAATCTGCCGACTCTGCCGCATCCAGCAAAAAACGCTGATGTGAAAGGGGCCTTACATTGATTTAATTGTTATATACACTAAGGGACAACTGATTAGAGAGCATTCTGGCTTTTTTAGGGATGAAGCGTATATCGCTTTGCAAGATTTTATCCAATCTTGGATCCTGTGTCAAAATGAGTAAATTTTGATGATTTTCACAATCTCATGAAAGTCAACTGTATAAAATATTGAAATATATCTAATATATTTTAATGATTATGTTTGCATAGAAGGGTATTTCTATTCTATTTCTATTTTTTTTCACTATATCTTTAGTTCTTTTTAACCAACCATTAGAATAACCCCTATACTTTAAGTGAATACTAGTAACTTCACATGCTTTTACAAATTGGTCATCATTGGAGCAAGCCCTATTTGCTCTAGCAAAGTTACCAATAGGTAACTTCTTAGTTACATGGTGAGGGTAGCAGCTTGAGGAATGAAGTAAATTGGCTGTCTATAGATGGTCAATGGTTAGCAAGCCCGTTAATGGATACCCAGATATAAGTACATCTAAAAAAGAGGTTACATGGTCCTTGTTTTCTAATACAAAAATTAAATTCAGATTATTTATTTAGAAATCTGAAAAAAAAACATCCTGTTCAATATTTTGCTCACAAATAAAGATCAGGTCAGCTGTGTACCGCACCATCCAAAATATCGGATCAGTATACCTTTTAATGGCTAACTGAAAAGATGGTAAGCATAGCAAGCTTTCGGGACACTATGGCCCCTTCGTCAGGCTGATAATGACACAGATCTTTATGGATTTAAGGACTCTTCTGAAGAAACGTGCACAACTGGACAGTGACATATTTTTTATTTCCAAATGCAAGAAGGAGAATCTGATTCCCAAAGGACTTTGGATTACAAATCCACTTCTGCATACATATAATACTCATTATGCACAAAACGTTTGCCACAGGACCTCTGAGAGACTAAGGAACTACCTTGGAGACATTGTTCCATTTGTACACAGCAACAACATAGAACAATGTGTCCATGATTTCACTGCAACCAGTAAGTTGCCAGTGAAATTCCTAGCAAAGTTGCCGTGTGTAAAGGTACCTTAAGAGCTGATGACCTGATACCAGAAAGTCCAAGAATAGGCACATTCTACATGCTTCCCAAAATTCACAAGCCAGGAAATCCAGGAAGACCAATCAATTCATGCGTGGGCACCCTCACCGAACACATTTTTGGGTGGGTAGAGGGTGTTCTCAAACCCCTGGTAGAAGAGACACCCAGGTACATTCAGGACACAACTGACCTATTGAATAAACGGTCAGTAATAGGTCCCTCTACCAGAAGGAACCATCCTCGCCACCATGGATGTGGAATCTCTGTACAGTAACATCTCACACCAGAATGAATTAAATGCCTGCAAAACCTTCCTGGAAAACACAGGAATTAATGCTGACTCTGTGGTGGTCCTCACAAAATTCATCCTCACGCATAACTATTTTATATTTGACGACAACATACATTTACAGGAGACTGGCACAGCAATGGGAAGCAAAA
Source organism: Allobates femoralis (assembly GCA_033576535.1). NCBI lineage: Eukaryota > Metazoa > Chordata > Amphibia > Anura > Aromobatidae > Allobates > Allobates femoralis. Next base: position 458,196,612 of record JARQOC010000005.1, on the reverse strand, counting down.
TGGAACAATGTGGAAATCTTTTCATGGGCAAGCTTGAAGGTGACTTTTCATCATCTTGTCCTACCAGGCCTCTGGCCTACTACCATTATATTGATGACATTTTAATCATCTGGACAGAGTCTGAGCAACAGCTAAAGACGTTCCATGAACACTTTAATCAATTTCACCCCACCATTAACTTAATACTCAACTACTCCTGCACTGAAATCAGCTTTCTGGACACCATCATTAAGCTACAGAACAATAAAATAAAGACATCCCTGTAACGGAAGCTAATTGACCGTCCAACATATCTCTGATGGGACAGTTTTCATCCAAAGCACATAAAAAACTCTACTGTGTACAGCCAGAGCTTTAGATACAATCAGATATGTCTGAACCCTACAGATAGACACAATCACCTTGAGGACCTCAGAATTACCTTTTTGAACCAGGGCTACCATCTAAGATCAATCGAGAACCAGATTACAAGAGCCACCAGAATATCAAGGAATCATCTCCTACATTACAAAACTAGACAAGAAAACAACAGAGTTCCTCTCGTAATTACCTACAATTCAAGTCTGGAAGTGCTAAGAGGAGCTGTGCTGAAACTGCAACCACTACTACAAAAAGATGCCCGACTAAAATAAATATTTCCAGATCCCCCACTCTTGTGCTTTAGACAACCTCCGAATCTAAAAAACATCATTGTCAGAAGCATCCTGTCCTTTCCAGCAGCAACAGGAACCTTCTCCTGCAACCAGAACAGGTGCAAAACCTGTCCATCTATAATGACAACCGACAAGATAAAGATTCCTGGGACAGATCAGGGCTACAAGATCCCAGGTAACTTCAGTTGCACCACAAGCAATGTGGTGTATTCAATTATGTCCAACAGGTGGCATGTACGTAAGGAGACCAGGCAAAAAATCAGAACAAGAATTATTTCTCATCGCCACTCAATAAAAGAAAAGCGTATGGATCAACCTGTAGCAAAGCATTATTGCAATCCTAAGCACAACCGTGAAACCTATATGAATCTGCTCATTTTAAAAAGCAACTTCAAATCTCAGAGAGAGAGAAGAATTTGGGAATACAAACTGATAACGACCTTTAACACATTCAAAACAAGACTAAATGTTTCACAATGATTCATGAGTTTTTATGTAAAATGAAAGGGCATTTGGGGATATCAGATTCATGTGTTTTTATATAAAATGAAAGGGCATTTGGGGATATCACATCTTGCAACAAACTCAGGTTAGGCCCCTTTCACATCAGTGTTTTTTTCAAATCGCGGCAGATGCGGTGAAAAAACCGCATCTGCCGCGATTACCGCATACCGGCTGCACTTGCGGCACGGTTGCGGCAAGCCCCATACAATGTATAGGCGGGCTTGCGGCAGGTGCGGCAAGTGCGGTTTTGGCACTTGCGGCAGGTGCGGCCGCGAAAAAACTGCGGCTGACCGCGTTTTTTTTTCGCGGCCGCACCTGCCGCAAGTGCCAAAACTGCACATGCCGCACCTGCTGCAAGCCCGCCTATACATTGTATGGGGCTTGCCGCAACCGTGCCGCAAGTGCAGCCGGTATGCGGTAATCGCGGCAGATGCGTTTTTTTCACCGCATCTGCCGCAATTTGAAAAAAACGCTGATGTGAAAGGGGCCTTAGAGGACTATGAACTTTTGACACTTCTTCCTCTTACCTTAGAAATTTGGTTTCACTTTCCCACCTCCTTCCCCCCCTTCCTAGCCTGACTCTGCTTTATGTCACCTGTCATATTTACCGCACCATCTTGTTTAAATATAGTATAGATGTATGTGTCTTCAGAATCTCTGTCATTATCAGCCTGACGAAGGGGCCATAGTGTCCCGAAAGCTTGATGTGCTTACAATCTTTTCAGTTAGCCATTAAAAGGTATCAACCACTGAGGACTCTTAGATTGCAATATATTTTTCTAGAAATAAAAAATAAATTTGTGTTACTGATGAGTCAAGTAAATGTTAGCAAGTACAGGTGAGCACTTGCCACTCATCAGACAACCAACTTTTTGTAAATAAAATTTTGTTATTGAACATGAAAAAAGTTTGAGCCAACAAAAATCATGTAAAGAACCAATAACTGCATTAAGGATGAGGGTTCAGAGGAGACCTGTCTAGGGAGATATTTAATGCTTGGATAGTGCAATCTTGAGGCATACTATTGTAAAATGTAAAGCAGTTACATCTGAAGTTACCTAGCAAGTATTATTAAGCCACTTCATTTTGTCCATCATACAAAAAAATGGTTTTGTATCTTTTATATTACTAGCAGTATCTCTGAAATAGGCTCTATGAACCGGTTGACCCAGAATGATAATTAGTGATGGGAAAACCCAACTGTAAAGTTCAGGGTCTGTAACATACACCTAGGATTCGGGCAAGGACCCTGAACATGAACTTCCCTGTTCGGGTTCGATTTGGTGGAGAGGGCTGTAAAAAGAAGCAAAATGTTGATTAAACAGCAGAGTTACTGTATACTTACCAAGTCTCCGGTGGCTGCACGCACACTACTTCCGGGTCCCACTCATTAACTTCCTGATCTATTCATTGCACTAGCTCCAAGAGCCAATCACAGATGCCCACTCTCAGTGAAAATAAGGAAGGAGAGGGCACATAGGGCAATAAAAGTGATAACCTAGGTGACAATACACAGTTGATGCACTCACCTTTACAGGTTGTGAACAGTCACACCCCCTTGTAGAATGTGAAAGGAACCAGTGATCGCTGCAGACTCCCGTAGATGCCAATGTCACAGAGGAGGAAGAAAAAGACTGGGTTTATCAATGTATCTGCGCTGACCACACAGGGGCAGAAATATTCTCGAAAGCTTTATTGTGCCGACTAGGGATGAGCGAGTATCGTAATATTCGTACTCGCTATACTCGCAACGAGTAGGTACCGGTACTCGGTACTCGTTGCGAGTATAGCGAGTATGAATACTTTCGCAGTGTATCTATAGATACACTGCGAAAGTAGCCTAAAAGTGATTAAAAGTTGTTAAAAATAATAAAATTAAATACTCACCTGTCCGACGCCTGCACCGGGACCGGCAAAGAAGACATCCGATCACTGGACAAGGACCTGTGACTACCAGCCATTCAGATGGTTGGTAGTGATCAGGCCAATCAGATGGCGCCACGTCACAACCACGTGATCGCTAGCGGCCACCTGATTGGCCAGATTGCAAGGTCCTAGGTGTACTGTCAGGACCTTGCAATCTGGCCAATCAGGTGACCACTAGCAATCACGTGGTTGTGACATGGTGCCATCTGATTGGCCAGATCGCTACCGGCCATCTGATTGGCTGGTAGTCACAGGTCCTTGTCCAGTGATCGGATGTCTTCTTTGCCGGTCCCGGTTCAGGCGTCGGACAGGTGAGTATGTAATTTTATTATTTTTAACAACTTTTAATCACTTTTAGGCTACTTTCGCAGTGTATCTATAGATACACTGCGAAATTATTAGGACTGCTCGCTACTCCCGAGTACACATACTGTAAGATACTCGGAGAGTAGCGAGTAGCCGAATACCGCTACTATTCGGCGAGTTCCGAATAGTAGCGAGTATACTCGCTCATCCTTAGTGCTGACGTGTTTCATGGAAAATCTGCCACCTCCTCAGGGCCACAGCCTCTATATTATAGAGGCTGTATTATAGAGGCTGTGGCCTCTATCATATATACACAGCCAGCAGCCTCTATATTATATACAAAGAGAAAGCAACCTCTTTATTGTATACTGTATATAAACAGCCCACAGCTTCTATAATTATATATATACTGTATGTATATATATATATATATATATATATATACTAGATGGCGGCCCGATTCTAAAGAATCGGGTAGTCTAGAATCCATATATAGTTGACTTACTAATAGTTAGGGGAGTGCGGTGAAATGAATTGTGTGTATACAGGTGGCTCAGTGGGTGGCAGAGTATACGGTGGCTCAGTGGTTAGCAGTGAGTGCGGTGGCTCAGTGGTTAGCAGTGAGTGCGGTGGCTCAGTGGTTAGCAGTGAGTGCCGTGGCTGAGTGGTTAGCAGTGAGTGCGGTGAGATTGGTCAGCACAGTGGCGTGGGCAGAGTCGGCAGGGCAGCGCCGTGGGCAGAGTGGTCAGCACACACATACATACATACACACACACACACACACAGACTCCGCTATAGTTAGCACCGACCCTGCATCTTCCCCGCCGGCTGGATCCTGAGTTGACATGTCGCCGCCCGCGGACGACTGGATCCAATATGGCGTTCGGGAAGTTTGGGGAGACTTCTTGGACGCTATATTGGATCCAGTAGTTTGGGGGTGGCGACATGTCGACTCAGGATCTAGGCGGCTGATGCAGGGCCGGTGGTAAGTATAGCGAAGTGTGTGTGTGTGTGTGTGTGTGTGTGGACAAAGTGAGGGAAGTGCGGACAAAGTGAGGGAAGTGACTACATACACACATATATACACATAGTGTGTACATTGCATATGGAGGGGTGAGGAGAGCGGAGGCTGGAGGGGTGAGGAGAGGGGAGGCTGGAGGGGTGAGGAGAGGTGAGGACAGGGGAGGCTGGAGGGGTGAGGACAGGGGAGGCTGGAGGGCAGAGGCTGGAGGGGAGAGCGGTGGCTGGAGGGGAGAGCAGAGGCTGGAGGCTGGAGGGGAGTGCGGAGGCTGGAGGGGAGTGCGGAGGCTGGAGGGGAGTGCGGAGGGTGGAGGGGAGTGCGGAGGGTGGAGCGGAGGCTGGAGCGGAGGCTGGAGGGGGGAGCGGAGGCTGGGGGGGAGAGCGGAGGCTGGGGGGGAGAGCGGAGGCTGGAGGGGAGAGCGGAGGCTGGAGGGGAGAGCGGAGGCTGGAGGGGAGAGCGGAGGTGGAGGGGAGAGCGGGAGGCGGGAGGGGAGAGGCTGCAGGAGGAAGGGTGAGAGGCGGGGAGGCAGGGAGGTGGAGAGGCTGGAGGCAGGGAGCTGAGGGGAAGGAGGCTGGAGGGAGACGGAGCTGGAGGGGAGACGGAGCTGGGGGAGAGCGGAGGCGGAAGGCGGAGGTGGAGGGGATGAGCGGGGCTGGAGGGAAGGGTGGAGGGGAGGCAGTGCGGAGGGAGAGCGAGTGGCTGGAGGGCGGAGGCTGGAGGGAGAGGCTGGGGAGAGGGGAGAGGACGGAGGAGGAGAGGCTGGGAGGGAGGTGGAGGCGAGGGAGGCTGGAGGGTGAGTAGGCGGAGGGAGGAGGGCGGAGGGGAGAGCGGAGAGCGGAGGAGGGGAGGAGGCGGAGGCGGAGGGGAGAGCGGAGGCGGGAGGGGAGAGCGGAGGCGGGAGGGGAGAGGCTGCAGGGAGGGTGGAGAGGCTGGGGAGGAGGGAGAGGCTGGGAGGGAGCGGAGGCGGAGGGAGAGGCTGAGCGGAGGGAGAGGAGCAGGAAGTGGAGGCTGGGAGGGGAGAACAGGAGGCTGGAGGGGAGAACGGAGGCTGGAGGGGAGAGCGGAGGCTGGAGGAAGGGAGGCTGGAGGAGAGGAGCTGGAGGGGAGAGCGGAGGCTGGAGGGGAGGAGCGGGAGGAGAGGGAGGAGGGAGGGAGAGTGGGGAGGGAGGAGAGCTGGAAGGCTGGAGGGCGGAAGGCTGGAGGGGAGAGCGGAGGCTGGAGGGGGAGAGGCGGAGCTGGAGGGAGCGGAGGCTGGAGGGGAGAGGAGTGGAGGCTGGAGGGGAGAGTGGAGGGGGAGAGGGAGGCTGGAGGGGAGAGCTGGAGGCGGAGGGTGGAGAGAGCGAGGCGGGAGGTGGAGGCTGGGAGGGGGAGAGCGGAGGCGGAGGGGAGAGCGGAGGCGGAGGGGAGGGAGAGCGGGCGGAGGGAGAGGCGGAGGTGGGAGGAGGGGAGAGGGCTGGAGGGAGGGTGAGAGGCTGGGAGGAGGGGGGAGGGGAGGGGAGAGGGAGGCGGGAGGGGAGAGGCTGAGGGCGGAGGGGAGAGGCTGGGGAGGGCAGAGGGGGAGGAGGGGGCTGGAGGGGGAAGAGGTGGAGGGGAGAGCGGAGGCTGGAGGGGAGAGGGAGGCTGGAGGGAGAGCGGAGGGGAGGGGAGAGCGGAGGCTGGAGGGGAGGCGAGAGCGGAGGGAGAGGTGCCAGGGCAGGGAAGGGTGGAGAGGCTGGGGAGGCAGGGAGGCTGGAGAGGCTGGAGGGAGCAGGAGGGCTGGAGGGGAGAGCGGAGGCTGGAGGGGAGAAGCGGAGGCTGGAGGGGAGACGGAGGCTGGAGGGGAGAGCGGAGGCGGAGGGGAGAGGCTGGAGGGGAAGCGGGCGGAGGGGAGAGCTGGAGGGGAGGCAGGCTGGAGGGGAGCGGAGGCTGGAGGGCAGGAGTGAGGGGAGGGGAGGCTAAGGGGAGGCGGAGGGTGGAGGGAGGCTGGAGGGAGAGTGGAGGTGGAGGGGAGAGTGAGGCTGGGAGGGAGAGGAGGAGGACGGAGGCGGGAGGGGAGAGCGGAGGCTGGAGGGAGAGAGCGGAGGCGGGAGGGGAGACGGAGGCGGAGGGGAGAGGGAGGCGGAGGGGAGAGGGTGAGGGCATGGGGAGGGGAGGAGGGAGGGGAGGGGGCAGGGGAGGGGAGAGCGGAGGCTGGAGGGAGAACGGAGGCTGAGGAGAGGGAAGGGCTGGAGGGTGAGAGCGAGGGCTGGAGGGGAGAGCGGAGGGGAGGGGGAGGCTGGAGGGGAGAGGCGGAGGCTGGAGGGGAGCGGAGGCTGGAGGGGAGAGCGGAGGCTGGAGGGGAGAGCGGAGCGGAGGGGAGAGCGGAGGCGGAGGGGAGAGCGGAGGCTAGGGGAGAGCGGAGGCGGGAGGGGGAGGCTGAGGGAGAGGTGGAGAGGCTGAGGGAGGAGGGGAGGCTGGAGAGGTGGGGAGGAGGGAGAGGCTGGAGGGGAAGGCGGAGGCTGAGAGGGGAGGGGAGAGGCTGAGGGAGGAGGGGAGGCTGGAGGGAGGAGGGAGCTGGGGAGGAGGGAGAGGCGAGGGGAGCGGAGGGGAGGGGAGAGCTGGAGGCGGAGGGAGGAGAGCGGAGGTGGAGGGAGAGGCTGAGGGAGGCTGAGAGGGGGAGGAGGGGAGGCTGAGAGGGGAGGAGGCAGGAGGCTGGAGGGGGAACGAGGCTGGAGGGGAGAGGAGGCTGGAGGGAGAGCGGAGGTGGAGAGAAGCGGAGGCTGGAGGGGAGGGTAGGCGGAGGGAGAGGGGAGGGGAAGCGGGGCTGGAGGGGAGAGGCTGGAGGAGCGGTGGCTGGAGGGGAGAGGCTGGAGGAGGTGGCGCGAGGGGAGGTGGGGGGAGAGGCTGAGGCTGGAGGCGAGGGGCGGCTAGGCTGAAGAGGAGGCTGGAGGGCGGAGGGGAGGGGAGTGGAGGCTGGAGGGGAGAGGGAGGCGGAGAGGGGACGGAGCGGGAGGGAGAGCGGAGGCGGGAGGGGAGAGGCTGCAGGGCAGGGTGGAGAGGCTGAGGAGGGAGGGGAGGCTGGGGAGGCTGGAGAGGCTGGGGAGGCAGGAGGGCAGGGGAGGCTGGAGAGCAGGAGAGGCTGGAGGGCAGGGGAGGCTGGAGGGCAGGGGAGGCTGGAGGTGAAGGGAGGCTGGAGGGGAGGCTGAAGAGGCAGGAGGGCAGGGGAGGCTGGAGGGCAGGGGAGGCTGGAGGGCAGAGGCGTAGCTGGGTGGGTGCAGACTCACCGCGGGCCGGCCGGCGTGCGGCTGGTGTAGGAGGAGAGGAGGGGCGGGCAGAGGTGCAGGACAGGAAGTCCCGTCCTCCCTCCTCTCCGGGCGGGCGGCTGGCAGCACGGGGTCCCCCAGGGGGTGGGGGCAATGGGCCCCTGATGGCTTGGGGCACGGGGCGCTAGGCCCCCCTGCCCCCCGCTAGGTACGGTGGTGGGTGGAGGGGAGAGGCTGGAGGGCGGACGGAAGTTCCGAGAGCGGAACCTTCCTCCGCCGCTCCTTGTAGCCGGGGGACCGCGCAGTGGTGACACATCAGGAGCATGGGTGGAGACCATCACGGAAGTAATATTCCGGAAGTGGCCTTCGGCTTTTATTATATAGGATATATATACACATACATACATACTAGTGCATCTCAATGAATTAGAATATCATCAAAAAGTTACTTTATTCCAGTAATTTAATACATAAAGTGAAAGCACATACATTATATAAAGTAATTATAAACAGGGGATCTATTTCAAGTGTTTATTTCTGTTAATGTTGATGATTACGGCTTACAGCAAATAAAAACCCAAAGGTCATTGTTTCAGAAAATTACGTAAGGAGGAGGAAGGGTTAAAAACTGTGCTGTCATATTCCACAAGACATCAAAGGAAGAATATAATATTGATTTATCAGTCAACGTATCTCAGGGTCCCCAGAATTGCCCTGAAACATGCCAACATGATATTGAATTTGATGATATTCTAATTAATTGAGATGCACTAGTATATATATATATATATATATATATATACATAGCCGCAACCTCTGTAATATATATACTGTATATTTATATATATATTATATTATATATACACACAGTATATATATATATATTTATATATATACAGCCCGCTGCCTCTATAACGTATATACAGTCCGCAGTCCGTATACCGTATAATTGTGATTCATGATATACGAGGGGCACCTGAAAATTTCAAGGCCCGACCCAAAAGTAGTGACCATGAGTCAACATTTTTCAGTCAGTTCTCTACATAGTCTCCCTTGAGGGTCACACAGGTATGCCATCGCTCTTGGAGTTTCATCATTCCACTGTGGTAGAACGTTCCATCTTGCTCCTCCAAAAAATCCTTTACAGCGTCCATGAAAGCTTCATCAGAAGAAAAACGACTTCCATCAAGGTGCTTTTTCATCTGTGGGAATAGGTGATAGTCCAAGGGAGCCAAATCAGGGGAATAGGATGGGTGCTGAAGCAGTTGGAAACCACAGGAGTGAATTGCAGCCATTGCAACAGCCGATATGTGAACTGGCGCATTTCCATATTTCAGCCTTTAAAATGCTGTAACGGAAACAAAAAAAATCAAAATAAATCCAGATTGCTCATGAGACCAATCAACTAACTAAATAACATATTGCATTGCAAAACAAGACCATGCAAAAAAGATTTCATGGGTGGGCCTCAAACTTTTCAGGTGCCGCTCGTATGTTAAATGGGACAACTGAGACTTTTTCGCCAGGGTTCACAAAGACCTGTTTGACTCTGTTTACAGTATGTATTGCTTTGCAATCATCTGCTCATCATTTACATTAGTTACCGGTAAGTAATTTAAATATAAGTCTACATGATTTATTTTGTAAGTTTGTAAAGAATAAAAGCAAATTAAATAAAAACTAACTTGTGCAGTAGCATAGTTCTGCCTATATCATATATGTGTTTATTTCCAAGCTGATCTTACTGTTGTTGACATCTGACGACTAAGAGCAATCTATTATTATTTCAGATGCCAAATTGTAAAAGGTCTTCCTGGCTCACTCTTCAAACAGCATTTGTCACTGAATCATTGCAAGAAAGAAACTGTCAGAATTTCTTCATTGAAGTCACTGAAAAGAGCAGAAAGAGCAATATTGTGGAGTCCACAGGGAACTTAAACACCAATCTGTCTTCTATATGTACAGTCTCAGTGAACTAAGTGCCAAAGAGATGAAAGCACTAGAAGCAAGTGTCTGATAAGGCCTTTCTGCGCTTTCCTTCTGGAGTTATTGAACTGCCCAGCTGTGAATCCCAAAGAAAGATTCAAAAACAGATTTTGACTTTAAAGACTAACTTTGCTGTAAGCTAAAACGCAAATGCTTTGTCTTTTATATCCTAATTTATTCCTAATGTTCTCTAAATGGCATCAAAAATTGGATTTCAAAGAAACGTGTTTTATGTGAGATAGCGCACGTCAGAAAAGCAGTAAAGGATTATGTAAAACATATGCCTGCCCTTTCAAACATACACCTTGAAAGTTTTTTGGCAACTACTGATTTTTTTTTTTAGCACAATGCCGATAGCTAAGAAATAGGCTTTGTAGACACTTGTTATCGTCTTGTTTTTTCAGTATGAAATAGCCTGGAGGGGACATGACGTTATAAACATACCCTTGAATATTAATATGCCACCCATTCTGCATTTAGAAATCATACAATCAGTATGTGCAGAGTGGGTTCAGCTACATAGGTACATCATCACAAACCAGAAAAAAACTGCACAGCACTCACAGACACAATGTGAACTGGTGCCAGCAAGGACACTGGGTCAAACAACTAGAAAAAAATTCTCTACAGCTACTACCAATGATGCACAGATGCCAACAAGCGGAATATATATGAGGAAAAAAATTAAAAACTTGCGTTTTATTTTTTCAAAAAACTCAAATTCTTATTTATTTATTTTTGGGGGGTTCTTGGTACATACATTGGCCAATGTCTGTTTGCTCATCAACCGCGACAAGGTGACCCCAGGTCTGATGAGTCCTAACATTGACATCCCTGTCCTTCTTTTCCTCCCTGTCCCACTCTCAAGTGGGTAGACACCATCTCAACCTCAGACCACCTGTGGGTGATGAGGGTGCAAATTGCAGACATGGAGCCAGGAACTCCATACGTTATACACAAAACAGAAAAAACTGCACAACACTCACAGACACAATGTGAACTGGTGCCAGCAGGGACACTGGGTCAAACAACTAGAAAAAAATTATTTGCAGCACTCAGCTACTACCAATGATGCACAGATGCTAACAAGCTATATATATATTTTTCAAGTTTTTCTACTTTTTTTCTAGCTACATCATCAGGCACATAGCAGATGAACCATTCATCATGACACAGCTTTATTACTTCATATTCCTGAATGTTAAGGCTGCTTTCATAATGGCAAATTTGCAAATCCACGTCCATCCATTTTGAAAGTAATGGCCACAGATCTGTTATGGCCTCCCATGTTATCCTATGGGCACAGATTGGTCCTAAAGTGACCATCCGTGTGTCTTTGTTTTGTCATGGATCCATTGGTGTCTGCATTTTTCATGTACCCAGAAATGGAAACTAATATATTTCTGGGCTTCCTTGAATATCGCCAACACCAACGGAGACATGGGTCTGTTGGTGTCCGTATAAAATTAACATGCTGTGGAGCTCGGATCCATACAAATCTGTGAAACAAATCCTGAAGGATTATTTATATTTACTATTTCTGCCTTGAAGTCAGATCATGAGTAAGGATACAAGCTAGTCGAAACATGTTGCCTGAAGACATGATAAACTGACCTGTGCGTTTTTACGTGTTAAGAAACCTGTTTTTAATGTAATGTAAAGATGGGGCTGCAAGGGGATGATGGGGGTATTTGGGGCTGCATGGGGATGATGGAGATATTGAGGGCTGCAAGGGGATGATAGGGACTGCAAGGTGATGGTGATAATGGGGATATTGGAAGGTGCATGGGGATGATGAGGGCTGTAAGGGGATGATGGGAGATGCAAAGGGATGATGGGTATGATGGGGGCTGCAAGGAAACGATGGGGTATTGAGGGCTGCAGGGGGATGATGGGGCTGAAGGGGATAATGGGGATATTGGAGGCTGCAAGGAGAGGATGGGGGCTGCACCAGGATGATGGGACTGCAAGGGAATGATGGGGATATTTTGGGCTGCAATGGGATAATGGGGGCTGCATGGGGATGATGGGGGCTGCAAGGGAATGATGATATTGGGGCCTTCAAGGGAATGACAGGGGCTGCAAGGGGATGATGGGGATGATAGGGGCTGCAAGGGGATGATGGGGGCTGTAAGGGGATGATGGGGATATTGGGGGCTGCAAGGGGAAGATGGGGGCTGCAAGGGGATGTTGGAAATATTGGGGTCTGAAAAGGGGATAATTGGGAATGATGAGGGCTGCAAGGGGATGATGGGATATAAAGACATCCCCTGAAAATAAGACCTAGGGCATCTTTGGGAGCAAAAATTGATATAAGACACTGTCTTATTTTGGGGGAAACAGGGTAATACATTCACTTAAATAGAATGATCTAATGTTTTATGTTAGTATATAAATACAGGGTGAGCCATTTATATGGATGCACCTAAATGAAATGGGAATGGTTGGTGATATCAACTGCTGTTTGTGGCATATTAGTATATGGGAGGGAGACAACTTTTCCAGATGGGTGGTGACCATGATAGCCACTTTGAAGTCAGCCATTTTGGATCCAACTTTTTTTTTTTTTTCCAACGTATTGAGAATTTCATAAGAAAAGCAATGATGTGCTTGGTTTTAACATAACTGTATTTTTTAATGAGTTATTTACAAGTTTATGACCACTTATAAAATGTGTTCAAAGTGCTGCCCATTGTGTTGGATTGTCAATGCAACCCTCTTCTCCCACTCTTGACACACTGATAGCAAGACCGCAGAAGAAATGCAAGCACAGGCTTCCAGTATCTGTTGTTTCAGATGCTGCACATCTCGTATCTTCACAGCATAGACAATCAGATGAGCGATGAGGCAAACGTTTTTGTGAATGGTGAAGTTAACAAACAAAACCACCGCTATTGGTGTGACACTAACCTAAATTTATGATATGTTGTGTTATATGGGGTACAAAGATAGTGGAGCCATTCTTCATCAATAGAAACCTCAATGCCACTGAATATCTGAAATTGCTACATGATGATGTGTTGCCCTCTTTACGCACTCAGGGTGGCACGTTCCCTGAATTTTTCCAACCAGATGGTGCCCAGAAAGCTTGGGCCTCCCTGAGCTGCGGATTCCAGCCCCCAGCTGCTTAGCTGTACCTGGCTAGACATAGAAATTGCGCGGAGCCCCACGCATTTTTTTTTTATCATTTCATGAAATTCATGAAATAATAAAAAAAAAAGGGCTCCCCTATATTCTTGTGTCCGGCCAGGTACAAATAGGCACCTGGGGGTTGGGGGCAGCCCGTCGCTGCCTGCTGGATCTGGCTGGTTCCAGAAATACGGCGAAGCCCACATCATTTTTTTTCTGAAAAATCAATAAAACAATCCTAAAAAAGGGACTGCATCTTTATTAACCCCTCGCCCATGGTCCAGGGGTTAATAAAGATGCAGTCCCTTTTATCTATATTGTTTTATGGATTTGTCAGAAAAAAATTTGACGTGGGCTTCGCTGTATTTCTGTAACCAGCCGAATCCAGCAGGCAGCGACGGGCTGCCCCCAACCCCAGGTGCCTATTTGTACCTGGCCAGACACAAGAATATAGGGGAGCCCTTTTTTTTATTATTTCATGAATTTCATGAAATAATAAAAAAAATGCGTGGGGCTCCGCGCAATTTCTATGTCTAGCCAGATACAGCTAAGCAGCTGGGGGCTGGAATCCGCAGCGCAGGGAGGCCCAAGCTTTCTGGGCACCCCCCGCTGCAGATTGCAGCCCGCAGCCGCCCCAGAAGATGGCGCGTTCATTGAAGCGCCATCCTCTGGCGCTGAACCTCACTCTTCCAGCGGCCCTGGTGGCGGTGGCACGCTGGGTAATAAAGGGATTAATACCAGCTTTGTTATACAAGCTGGTATTAAGCCCGAGATTCTTAATGTCAGGCCAGGTTTGACCCGGCCACTAAGAATCTCCAATAAAGGGTTAAAAACACCACACAGAGAAAAATTATTTATTAAAAATAAAGACACAGACACCATTAGGGACTCCAACTTTATTACCACCACATATCCCTCCAAAGACCCAGGTCTTCTCTCTTCTTTCTTCTCTCTTCTGTCTTCTGTCTTCCTTTTTCTTCTTGTTGCAGCGCCGGTAAGCAGAGAGTTAACTGTGCTGTGACAGCGGGAGCCTATTAAACATGATTTAGCTATTGTAGCAGATAGAGCCTGAAGCTTCCGAGACACATCTGCAATTTGTAAATCGCATATTACTCGCTATTACTCGCTTCCCCATTCATTAACATTGGACTCGCTAGACTCGCAACGAGTAGCGAGTCCCAGGCTCGGATTCGCTAGAGTCAAGCGATTCCTAGCAATTTAGGACTCGCCCATCACTAACTACCTCACCTCTAAACATTGAGCGGACAAACAGACAGGGTCCCCCAAACTGTCTTTACCACGATGTACCTCAGATCCAAACGAGTCAAAATGAAATATCTGGACCATACTAGTAAAGTAAACATTTTCCAAAGATTCAGGAAATCTTCTCCAGCCCTGATACTAAAAGGATTTAAAGTGTTAATCTTTGGAGACTACTCCATTAAAGTTACGAAGAGAAGATAAGCTTCAAGTGGAGTCTGCACTGAACTTGTTAAAAATAAATTTGGTTTTTCAATCCAATTTCCTGCTGTGCCTAAAGTGTTCTCGCCAGGAGGAGAAACAGAAATATTCTCAGCTCCAGATCAAGTGACAGAATTCATTAAAAGTTTGGTGAAAATACACTGGAAAGATGGCAGATCAGTGGATTGTTCATAAAATGACTGAGTGACATAATTGGTTATCATATTAGACAGCCTTCTCCTTACATAGGTAAAAAGGACAACTGCAAAGCTACAGAATTAGTACAGAGCTGTTTGTGGTCATTTATACATGAAAACAAAGGAATACATAAGAAATAAACAAAAAGAGGGTTTTATGCTATTAAAAATATTTATATAGTTAATGTTATGTGTTCTGTCTAGTGGGAGAATTTTGAATAAGTAATAGGGGAATAAATATAAACATAATTATTATGGAGTGTGATTGTTCTTTTCATGTAGACTAAATTAGTCATGCTGATTTCCTCTTTTACATCAGGTTTTTCTCTACAGAGTACCTTAATTTGATTACTCTAGGCTGGATGGAGGGTAGCACTAATGCTCTCCTATTGGCCTTGAGCAAACCACCCTTAAGTGGGGAGTGCTGGAGGGAAGGAGGATGACCTTGGTGATTGGCAGGAGGTTATTTGTCTATTCAGTTACATGTGAGACAGTGTTGCATGCCTTTCTATATAGGTAAATGTATTCTGAAAGTATGTTTACAAGATGTTAAAGAGGGGGAAATAAGTATTTGATTCCTTGCTAATATTGTAAGTTTGCCAACTGACAAAGACATGAGCAGTCTATAATTTCAAAGGTAGGTTAATTTTAACAGAGAGAGATAGAATATCAAAAATAAAATCCAGAAAATCACATTGTCTAAATTGTATAAATGTATTTGCATTTTGCAGAGAGAAATAAGTATTTGACCCCCTAACAACCATTAAGAGTTCTGGCTCCTACATACCAGTTAGACCCTCCTAATCACTAGTTACCTGCATTAAAGATAGCTGTCTTAAATTGTCACCTGTATAAAAGACTCCTGTCCACACACTAAATTAATCAGTCAGACTCTAATCTCTACAGCATGGGTAAGACCAAAGAGCTTTCTAAGAATGTCAGGGAAAAGATTCTAGACCTACACAAGGCTGAAATAGGCTACAAAATGATAAGTAAGACGATGGGTGTGAAGGAGACAACTGTTGGTGCAATAGTTAGAAAATGGAAGGAATACAAAATGAGTGTCAATTGACATTGATCTGGGGATACATGCAAAATCTCACTTGTGCGGTGTCCGGGGAGTGAGAGTTCTGCCTAAAACTACACGTGGAGAACTTGTTAATGATCTCAAGGTAGCTGGAACCACTTTCACTAAAGGTACCTTTACACGCGGCAACTTTTCTAGGAATTTCACTGGCAACTTACTGGTTGCAGTGAAATCATGGAGACATTGTTCCATTTGTACACAGCAACAAGGTAGAAGAATGTGTCCATGATTTCACTGCAACCAGTAAGTTGCCAGTGAAATTCCTAGAAAAGTTGCCGCGTGTAAAGGTAACCTAAGAAAACCATTGGTAACACATTACAACATAATGGATTAAAATTCTACAGTGCCCGCAAAGTCCCACTGTTCAAGAAGGCACATGTGCAGGCCCTTCTGAAGTTTGTCAATGAACACCTTGGTGATTCTGAGAGTGATTGAGAGAAGGTGCTGTGGTCAGATGAGACAAAAATTGAGCTCTTTGGCATTAACTCAAATCGCCATGTTTGGAGGAAGAGAAATGCTGCCTATGATCCAAAGAACACTGTCCCCACAGTTATGCATGGCGGTGGAAACATTATGTTTTGGTGGTGTTTCTCTGCTAAGGGCAAAGAAGTACCTCGCCACATCAATAGGACAAAGGATGGAGCCATGTACCGTAAAATCTTGAGTGACACTCTCCTTCTCTCTGCCAGGACATTAAAAATGGGTCGTGGCTGGGTCTATCAGCATGACAATGACCCAAAACATACAGCCAAAGCAACAAAGGAGTGGCTCAAAAAGAAGCACATTAAGGTCATTGAGTGGCCCAGCCAGCCACCAGACCTTAATCCCATAGAAAACTTATGGAGGGAGCTGAAGCTCCGAGTTGCCAAATAGCCTCAAAATCTTAATGATTACAGATGATCTGCAAAGAGGAGTAGACCAAAATGTCTCCTGGCATCAAGGGTTTTGCCACCAAAGTATTTAGTCTTGTATCCCAGCGGGATCAAATACTTATTTTTCTCTGTGAAATGTAAATAACTATATAATTTAGACAATGTAATTTTCTAGATTTTATTTTTGATATTCAATCTCTCACTGTTAAAATTCACTTACACCTAAAATTCTAACAAATAGAATGGGATGGGGAACAAGGGAAAGCTCACCACCGCCTCAGGTGATCCGACTCGGGTGCTTAGCAATGGCTGGAGCCAGGGCCGGCTCCAGGTTTCTGTGGGCCCCGGGCGAAAAAGTCTCAGTGGGCCCCCTTTAGTAGATATCATGGACTATAATATATATATTGCCACACACTTACCGCAAGCCCCATAGACAATGCATGGGGCTTGCCGTAAACATGTAGCAAGTGCAGCCGCTAGGCGGAAAATGCGGCAGATGCAGATTTTTTTACTGCAACTGCCACATTTCAAAAAAACGCCTATGTGACGACAGCCTTACAGGGACAGTGACTGCCGAAACCAGTAAGAGCTGTTTCTGACAGTGAGTATATTATACGTTGTTAGGAGCAGGCTAAAATGCGTTTGCGTTCCCTTGCGCTTTTTAAAAATACTCTTCAAATGCAAAATGTTGCATTTTTGTGCGTCTGAGGATTCTTGGTATATACGCAAGCATCCTCAAGCACACAAATAATGCAAGCAGCTCAATGGAGCCACACTGCATTATGGGTGGCACCACAGCCAAGCGGAGTGTCTGGTTGTCCGGATCTCTCTTCTCCTCACCTTTCTTCTTGCTGCTCCGGTCTCCTCCGGTCGCTCTGCACATATCAGCACAGTGATGACAATGTCATGTCCCTCCATGCTGAGCTGCAGAATGCAGACAGCGGCAGAAGAGACTCTGGAGAAGAATGCTGCTGGCAAAGGTGGCTGAGACTATAGGAGCGGAATCCGCGGGGGGCTACCACTGGTAGACATACCTCGTACGCACGCGGCTCTGCTCCATACACCTCCTACGCACGTGGCTCTGCTCCATACACCTCCTACCCACGCGGCTCTGCTCCATACACCTCCTACGCACGCGGCTCTGCTCCATACACCTCCTACGCACGCGGCTCTGCTCCATACACCTCATACCCACACGGCTCTGCTCCATACACCTCATACCCGCACGGCTCCGCTCCGTAAACCTAGTACCCACACGGCTCCGCTCCGTACACCTAGTACCCACACGGCTCCGCTCCGTACACCTAGTACCCACACGGCTCTGTTCTGTACACTTAGTACCCACATGGCTCCGCTCTATACCCCTCGTACACACACAGCTCTGCTCCACACACCTAGTACACACTGGGCTCCGCTCCGTACACCTCGTACACACTGGGCTCCGCTCCGTACACCTCGTACACACACGACTCCGCTCCGTACACCTAGTACACACGGCTCCGCTCCGTACACCTAGTACACACTCAGCTCCGCTCCGTACACCTCGTACACACACGGCTCCGCTCCGTACACCTATTACCCACTGGGCTCCGTTCCATACACCTAGTACACACTCGCTTCTGCTACATTCACACTGTAAATCCCTCCTGACCCCACATATAAACTTCAACTAACTGCCATACACCTAGTACACACTCGCCTCTGCTACATTCACACTGAAAATCCCTCCTGACCCAACACATAAACTTCAACTAATTGCTATGCTGGCCATCATGATGCTCAGAGTCCTGCATACACTGAGGAGCTGGTCATGTGACCCCTGACTCCACCCTCCATTGACATCATCACAGGTCCTGTCAGCCCAGAGTGTGCAGCTCTGTCGGCTCCCACGGAGGGAGATCTCCGGAGCTGCAGGAGGCTGAGTGCGCCCTCCCTGGAAATGACCCCCCAGCTGCCCCTGGATATGGCCCTGGCTGTGGGGGCAGTGTGCTCAGGGGCCCCTGAGGGCTAGGGCCACACTTGCATTGTGACCCTAGCCTGATGCAAGTATTTTCAGCTGCAGCACATAGCTTTTAATGCTATGTGCTAGAGCCCATAGAAACCCAATGTTTACCTTGCCAACCATTGGTTGTCAATGTAAACATCGGGTTTCTATGGTCTCCATTGCTGGCAGCGTATAGCATTAAACGCTCTGCGCTGCAGCAGACAATACTTGCGTCAGGCTAGGGTCACAATGCAAGTGTGACCCTAGCCCTCAGTGGCCCGGTGGGCCCCCTCCAAGCAGTCGGGCCCCGGCACTCGCCCGAGTGCGCCGGGTGCTGACGCCGGGCCTGGCTGGAGCCCATCAAGTCCAATTCACAAGTACAATGGAAAAGTCGGCACACCGATCCAGTTCCACACAAAATCTTCTTTATTAAGTACTCACAGGCATATTAAAAGTGCATCTTTGTCAGGCACACAGGCCAAGGTCAGATGCGTTTCGCTTAATAGAAACCTTTATCAATGACACAGAATTGAAATCAAACACACATTATGTACAAATCCATTGATAACAAAATAGACAACACATGTGAGACCTTCATTATACATGAATGTTTTAAATTTCTAGATAGTTTCATGTGCAAGTCCAAAGCAAGTTGACAACTCATACAGGTCATGAATTGCTATAGAGATTTTTGACACTCATTCAGATCATGAAAATCAGATTAGCATGAAATTCATGTAGAACTCATATCACATATAATAATCCCTTTCTAGATTCGGGCAGAAATTAATTTAGTGATTTATATTATGAGTGATAAATAATAAAGAGACATAAATTCCTGGACCAAGAATGTAAAGTTGTTTGATGTAAAATTGTTAACAATTGCCTAAGCAAGTTAACCACTCATGCAGATCATGAATTGCTATAGAGATATTTATATATGACTAAAGCAAGTTGACACTCATACAGATCATGAAAATCAGATTGGTATGAAATTCATATATAAATCACATATAATAATCCCTTTATAGATTCAGGCAAAAATTAATTTAGTGATTCATTGTATGAGTGAAAAATAGTGAAGAAACTAAATTGCTCAATCAAAGATGTAAAGTATGCATATGGAAAGACCATGGTGACTGGTTGCTCAGCAATCGGGAAAATAACCAGAACACTACTAAGCATCAATTAAAATACATTAAATCATTTCAATAATTTAAACCAAAAGGAAATCTTGTATGTAAGTGTAGTATCCAAAAACTTTCCCGATTGAGCAGTTTCAGACCCCAGTGCCCGCCGCGTATTGGCTTGCGTACATATTCAATGCCTTTAACTGTTAAGCCTCCGTCACACTAAGCGAGATTGCTAGCGAGATTGCTGCTGAGTCACAAGTTTTGTGACACAACAGCGACCTCGCCAGCGATCTCGCTATGTTTGACACTTATCAGCGACCAGGCCCTTGCTGTGAGATTGCTGGTTGTGCCAGAGTCACCTGGACCATTTTTTGATCGTTGAGGTCCTGCTGGGCAGCATGCATCGGTGTGTTTGATAGGGATAATGACCAACGACCTCAATACTACAGGTCTGAGAAACAGGGTCCCCACAGCCTCCGTATCATTCCGTATCGTTGCTGAGTCGCTGGTGAGATCTGACTGTTTGACATCTCACCAGCAACCACATAGCGATGCACGAGTGATCCCTGCCAGGTCATATCATTGTCAGGATTGCTGGTGCGTCACCAAGTGTGATGGTACCCTTAGGGGTAAGTCACACACAGCGATATTGCTAGCGATATCGCTGAAATCATCGACCTCGCCAGCGATATCGCTGTGTGTGACATGTAGCAGCAATCAGGCTCATGCTGTGAGGTTGCTGATCGCTGCACATCCTTCAGAACCATTTTTTGGTCCTTGGCCTCCCGCTGTGCAGCACGCATCGCTGCGTGTTGCAGCGAGAGACCAGCGATCAGCGACCTCACAGGCTGGTAACCATGATAAACACCGGGTAACTAAGCAGTACACGCTGCCTAGATACCCGATGTTTATCATGGTTACCAGCCTTAAGCGGAAGGATGCTGGTAACCATGATAAAAACCGGGTAACTAAGCAGCACGCGTTGCCTAGATACCCACTGTTTATCATCGTTACCAGTGCTAAGCAGGAGGATGCTGGTAACCATGATAAACACCGGGTAACTAATCAGTGCGCTGCCTAGATACCCGCTGTTTATCATGGTAACCAGCGTACTCCCGCTTACCCAGCGATGTGGAGGTCGGCTCCCTGGTCCCTAGTCGCTGAGGAGATCTGCCTGTTGGACAGCTCCCCAGCGACCACACAGCAATGTTCCAGCGATCCAGGTCATTGTCGGGATTGCTAGAACATCGCTGTGTGTAATGGCACCCTTCGACTATCTAATCTGCCACTGTGAATCTCTAGAACGTGTTTAGACAAGCCTCACAGGGATCTTTTACTACTAGCTGTGGATGAATCCATAGCCGTAATCTGTTCAGACATTCTTTTTTTAAGAGGGCGACTTGTACATCCGATGTAATCCACATTACACAACGTACATGAAGCCATGCAAACAATGTGTGTTGAAGCACAATTAATGTAACTCCCAATTCTATACAACCTACCATCAGATCGACAACAAAAGGAATCTGATTGGTCCATGTATCTACAAACATCTTGCGTTGACACTAGTGTGAGCTCTATAAGTGCTGATTCCTCTGTTAATAGATCATTGAATTTGTTGCCCATCTCTCCTGCAAATACTAACTTTGGGAATGGTTCTGGAGCCCCAAAAAACGGGGAGTCAGGAGAGGGGGCAAGAAATTTAAGAAACGATCAAAGGTATCCAAAGAGAGCCAAAAGAAGGAGAGAGAATCATTATTAACCAAGTCTATGGAGTCTACCCTTTCTGATGCAAACACTAGTGTTGATGAATTCACTGCATTAAACCTTTCAGCATGTACATTTTTTTCTGCACAGTTTGATCTGTTAAGAAAAGGCCTTAACTTCGTCCCTACGGCCAGAGCGGATCTGTTCCAGACCATCAAGGATGTAAATAAATTTGTCAGGAACCTGACAATTAAGCGGCATTTCCTTGATCAGTATGGAACAGAATGCTCTCAGCCCGAGTCATTCAATGCCATTGCATCTCCATCTGATATGGGGTGTAACTTGAATTATTGTGCAGGTATAAATCATACTGATCTCACTCAGGTTCCCTCTACTATTGATGTGAGCATTGTAGAGAACAACAAAGGTATTACAAAGGTATCCTTTTAACCATGAGAATCTATCACTACCATTTATAGAGCAATTGACAGTTACTTCCCTTTCAGATTTGGAATACGAACAGCAGTCTAATTTGCACATCTAATATATAAAACCCAAAGCCACTTCCGTCTTCAAGGTACAAAAATGACGTCACACGACGGAAGTGGCTTGGGCACTACACCTGCTCAGGGTGATCCAAGATGGCGGCGAGCGGTGGCGCTTTAGCGCCCACCGCGAGCCGCTGTCAAAACGGCGAGCCATCTGCCAGCGACCAATCACAAGAGCGCCTCCCAGCACGGCGCCATATTTCAAATACAAAGTCCTATATGTATCTCACATATGCCGCCGCGCTGTGCGGCGCTCCTCTGATTGGTCGCCGCCACCTGCCACCGACCAATCAGAAGACCGCCTCGCAGCACGGCGCCATATTTGAAATACACTGTAGTCAGTGTATTTGAAGTATGGCGCCATACAGCACGCCGCTATTCTGATTGGTCGCCGTGTTCAGCGCGCCGACCAATCAGAATAGGGGCGCGCTGTATGGCGCCATACTTCAAATACACTGTACTCAGTGTATTTCAAATATGGCGGTATTGCGCGCGCCACTATTCTGATTGGTCGCCGCCAGCCACGCCCGGCCAATCAGAAGGGCGCCTCGCGACACGGCGCCATATTTGAAATACAAAGTCATCCATGCATCTCACATATGTCGCCGCGCTGTGCGGCGCTCCTCTGATTGGTCGCCGCCAGTCCCCAGCGACCAATCAGAACAGCGCCTCGCAGCACGGCGCCATATTTACAATCCAGGGATGACTTCGGGATTTTTAATATGCCGCTTCGCCGCGCAGCGCTATTCTGATTGGTTGCCACTAGTGAGCGCCGACCAATCAGAATAGCGGCGCGAGCCGAGGCACCATGTTTGAAACTTAGTGACGTCACTGTATGTCATTTTTGCTGCGCCGCTCCCGGCGCTATTCTGATTGGTCGGCGTTCGCTCCCGCCGACCAATCAGAATAGCGCCGCGAGCCGATGCGCCATTTTTGAAATCCCAAAGTCATCCCTGGATTTCCAATATGGCGCCGTGCCGCGCGCCACTCCTCTGATTGGTCGCCGCGAAACAGCGGCGACCAATCAGAATGGCGGCTCCCCGCAAGGCGCTACATTAGAAATCAAAAGTCCTCGCTGTATTTCTAAGCTCGCGCCGTGACGCACGCGGCTGCTCTGATTGGTCCGCGCCTGTGCTCTGAAGTCCTCAACCATTTGGTATATACTGCATTTTGACCTATAATATCTTTTTTCACAATATCTCTGTACACTATAGACTTCCTATATTACTACTCCTCTGTGTACTACTACTATTACTCGATATCTGCTTTTGACCTCATTTTAGATAGTATCTGCACACTAATAATATGGGTCGCAATAAAAAATATGCTAATGACGCTGACAATAAAGCTGCCATCATACAACGTAAACGCAAATGCCGTGAACACCAGACCCCTGAGGAACATCAGCAGTACCTTGACTACCAGAAGGCTTATTATGCAAAACGCTGCAAAACCGAATTGCCTATATCTAAATCAATTAGATTAGCAAAAGATGCGTCTACGCACCGTCTAAAACATCTAATTACAGCTCTTTCAAGATTCAGTCTTCACACATACAACATCCCAATTCTGCTCCAGACACTTCTTCCTCCACCCTCTTTTCACACGTGCCTTTACAACTGCCTATTTCCTCCGTACCAAGCCCACTAATACTGTCACCACACCTACAGTTTTCTCAATCTCAAGATTTCAGTCAACAGCACAATGAAGTGACACCACAAGCGCCACGACTACTCTACATTCCTCGACTCACACGATCCCGTCCTCCATTACCACATACACAGTCACTACACCATCAATATCACAGTGCTGATGAAAATACCGTTACACAACACAGCTGTGGTGACATGAACCATCTTTGTGACCATTGCCAAGCTAGGCATTTCATCGCTGAGATACCTTCCGATCACAATTTCACCCTATGCTGTCATAAGGGTAAAGTACAGGTGCCCATACAACAATATCCAGATGTCTTTACCCATTTGCTTCAAGGTGAAAGTGAGTTCAGTAAAAATTTAATGGCGAATATTCGCAGCATTAACAGCTCATTTGCTTTTGCCTCCATGGGTGCCAATATTGCCCCGCCTCCTGGATATGGCCCATATTGCTTCCAGATACATGGACAAATATATCATCGCACTGGAACCCTACATCCGTCTGATGATGAAGTTCCAGTGTATGCCCAGCTTTACATTTTAGATACCCATACTGCTAATCAACAACGCTTGCAATGTCAACAAAATCAAAATTGTCATCCCACTTTGATGAGTATCATTGCTCTTCAATTAGATAATATCAATCCCTTTGTAGCTGCGTACAAAATGTTACGGGATGTAGAACAGGAGGAACATCTTAAAGCTCTTGCAAATGGCAGTGTCATGCCTAATATAACCATGGCCCTAAAACAAGATCACACACAAGACCCTCGACACTACAATAACCCCACTCTCAATGAGGTTGCCGTTGTATTCGAAAATGACAATGAAGAGCCACCATTCAATCGAGATATTTTAATTCACTTAAAACCTGACCCTAAGAATCCTTTGGCCCCAAAATCCAAACCTATCAGCATTCTGTATAGCAATTTAGATGCTCTCCTCTATCCACTGTTTTTCCCGTACGGAGAACAAGGCTGGCATGATGACATGAAACAACAAGCTCCAAGTACACGCAGAATTACACAACTGCAATACTATTGCTACATGCTATCTGTAAGACATCACTTTAATCCAGTACTGAATGGTGGCAAACTCACTCAACAGTACATTGTTGATGCTTATGTCAAAATCGAGGCAAATCGCCTACATTTTGTGGAAGGGCAATGCGGAGCAGCTTGACTATTTCATGGCAGATTAGGCATTAACCCATTTAATATCCGTTTTACCTATAAATGTCACCCCATCAGGGTTGAATTTTTGGATATTATGATTGAAGTGGGATTTGATCGAATGATATCGACTGATGTCTTTAGAAAACCCACAGCGGTTAACGCCCTTTCACACGCTACATCTGCCCATGATTTGTCCACAATTCGGGCGGTCCCTACCGGTCAATTTCTGCGGATTAGACGCATCTGCTCCTCTGATGTTCTTTTTGAGGAGCAGGCTGACGAACTTAAAAGACGGTTCCGTGAAAGGGGTTACAGTAACCGCAGCATCAAGAAAGCGTACCTCAGGGCTACAAATACGAACAGGGCCGACCTTCTTTGCACGGGGCGGGCAGTCCGGGATGAACAAAATAACGCAGTAAGATACATTTCCACATTTAACCAGCACTGGGGAACAATGCGGTCTATAATGCAGCGCCATTGGCCTATCCTCCTATCTGATCCACACTTAAAGAGCTCATTGTTAGACTATCCTCAAATGACGCCACGCAGAGCACCTAATTTGCGGAATATGCTTGTTAAGAGTCATTATATGCCTTATATACCACCCCTCTTTGGGTCGAGTCGACCTTTGAAAGGATGTTTCCAGTGTGGGCACTGCCTCGCCTGCGGCAATGTCATTCGCGAGCGATCCTTCTCGTCTTCCGATGGGACAAAAACCTATGAGATCCGGTCATACATCAATTGTGGTACCCGCTATGTGGTGTATTATGCCACATGTGGGTGCGGATTGATCTATGTTGGGCTCACATCGAGAGAACTAAGAAGACGAGTGAGGGAGCACGTAAACGAGATTGCTGCGGCGGTGGGAGTGCAGAATCTTACAACGTTGAAAACGTTGCCCCGGCATTTCCATTTGCACCATGGGTGTGACCCGGTCTCCCTGAAAGTTAGGGGATCGAAGTCATACACGTGGGCATCCGGGCGGGAAATGTGAAAAAGATCCTGGCCCAACACGAAATGAGATGGATCATGAATTTGGGGACAATGGTTCCCAGGGGTCTTAATGAATTCCTCAGTTTTGCTCCATTCCTGTGATCGCCCTCCTCTTTGGTGTCTCAGTTTGGCATCTCATACTTTGAATTTCTAATTAGTTTTTTATTTTTTACAGTGTCTTTTTGTGTGTCCTTTCTTTTCCCCGGTTACATCTGCTCCATCCTTCAGCCAGGGATCTGCGCCTGCCTTGTATCATCATGACTCTGGAGAATTCTACCATCGCCGCACTATGAATGTTACTGTATAATTATGTTTACTGCTTATATGCCGTGTATATTGATGTAGTGGGTAAGGGGTAAGCCCCGGAAGTATAGTTGTTGATATTTAGGCAGTGTGAGGGTTAATAATCAATGGAGCGAGATCTCTATATGCAGCTTGTTAGGTTTCCTGTCTTCCCATTGATACAATTCCATATAGTTTAAATAATGGAGATACTGGGAAATCCCAGTGGAGCTCAGCAGCTCTATATTTGATACATACAATAAATAGGAGAAAAATTAGAGCATATTGCTACAATGCTTTGCATATAAATACTTGATTTATTTAGGTTTCTAGAGACATAGTAAATACTAGAATAAAGTGCCGTTATTACAAATACACTAGCACCAAGGTACAGTAGGATATATTGCACAATTGGATTGACAATCAATACAATTCATGGGAGGACATTTAATACACCCTTATTTAGGGATATCACAGATAGCCATTCAATAATCACACTGTTGCAGACAGACTATACTGTGGAATAACAGCCCCATATGATTGCTGCTCAACTAATGAGTAGTGGATGAGCGAGTACTAAAATGCTCGGGTGCTCGAAGCTCGGGCCGAGCATCCCGAGATACTCGTGTACTCGGCCCGAGTAACGAGCCCAATGTTATCCTATGGGAGACACGAGTATTTTTATGAAATGACTGACGGCAGCATGGAAAAAGCCTAAAAATGTCACAAAAGTCTCAGAAGAGTGCTGAAATTACATGGCAACACCATGGGGAAGACCCCTGGAAGCATTTCTCACTCAAAAGTCACAGCTGTGAACAATGTTGTCCGAGTTTCACGCCAATTTTACGGAGTCTCCAGAAAACCTTCCAAAATGACACCAAAATGAATATTTAGGGTGGAAATGTTAAGGGCACATACCCAATAGTGAGATACAGCTGGTGTATGTCACTTTTTGTGATTACATGAAAGATTTTACGTGAAAACATTGTGCGACACTCCGATGACCCTGACAAGAGACGTACATGAAGCCCTGTCTAGAAATAAAGTGCCCATTTTGAGGAACTGGGTCTATTGTAGTATCTTCCTTTACAAGGGCAGTCCAAAATTGGGAGGTTCACCAATGCCCCTAGATACAGACATGCAGGAGGGCCTGTTAACAAGAACTGGGTGTATTGTAGTATAGCCCTTTGGTCAGGGCAGCCAAAAATTGGGAGGCTCCTCTTTGTCCCTGGATAGAGACGTGCAGGAGGGACTGTTAACAAGAACTGGGTGTATTGTAGTATAGCCCTTTGGTCAGGGCAGCCAAAAATTGGGAGGCTCCTCTTTGTCCCTGGATAGAGACGTGCAGGAGGGCCTGTTAACAAGAACTGGGTGTATTGTAGTATAGCCCTTTGGTCAGGGCAGCCAAAAATTGGGAGGTTCAACAATGACCCATGCTTACAGACATGTAGTAGGGCCTGTAACCCTCAAGTGGGTGTATTGTAGTATAGCCCTTTGGTCAGGGCAGCCAAAAATTGGGAGGTTCAACAATGACCCATTCTTACAGACATGTAGTAGGGCCTGTAACCCTCAAGTGGGTGTATTGTAGTATAGCCCTTTGGTCAGGGCAGCCAAAAATTGGGAGGCTCCTCTTTGTCCCTGGATAGAGACGTGCAGGAGGGCCTGTTAACAAGAACTGGGTGTATTGTAGTATAGCCCTTTGGTCAGGGCAGCCAAAAATTGGGAGGTTCAACAATGACCCATGCTTACAGACATGTAGTAGGGCCTGTAACCCTCAAGTGGGTGTATTGTAGTATAGCCCTTTGGTCAGGGCAGCCAAAATTGGGAGGCTCCTCTTTGTCCCTGGATAGAGACGTGTAGGAGTGCCTAAAAACATTTTTCCCATTGAAAAGGAGCGGGTCTCCTGTCGTTGTAATGCCCATTGTAACAGAATGGGCTAAAAAATTTACCACTGCGGGTATACCTCAAACAAAAGCCTAAGTATTGTAATGGTCATCATGGTGTCACATGAGGAGAAGGAGGAGCAGTCCAGCGATTAGCGAAAGTCCGGAAGTGTGTACCCATGGGTGAGTGGAGGTACATGTCAAATTCAAATAACAAAATTTAATTCAGTTGTCATTTGCTGGTGGTGTGGTGAAGTCTGGCCCAATCCAACCCTTGTTCATCTTGATCAGAGTCAGCCTGTCCGCATTTTCAGTTGACAGGCGGGTGCGTTTATCAGTGATGATTCCACCTGCAGCACTGAAAACACGTTCTGATAAAACGCTAGCGGCAGGGCAGGCCAGGACTTCCAAGGCGTAGAGAGCCAATTCATGCCACGTGTCGAGCTTGGAGACCCAATAATTGAAAGGCACCGAGGAATCTCGCAGTACAGTTGTTCGATCTGCAAGGTACTCCTTCAGCATCTGCTCAAACTTAGCATTTCTGGTGGCACTACCCCGCACCTCAGGGGCTGTGGTATGTGAGGGGCTGAGAACACTGTCCCACATCGTAAAGACAGTTCCCCTGCCTCTGGCGGATTGGACTTGTGCCCCTCTCGGCCGTACGCCTTGGTTGTCCATCGAATCCTGAGCTATGCCGCTAGCGTTTTGGGAGGGGAATGATTTGACAACTTCCGTGACTATGGCCCTGTGGAACTGCTGCATTTTGGCTGACCTCTCCGCCTCAGGAATGAGAGACATAAAGTTCTCCTTGTAGCGTGGGTCTAAGAGTGTTGCCAACCAGTACTGATTGTCGGCCAAGATGTTCTGAACGCGAGGGTCACGAGACAGGCAGCTTACCATAAAGTCAGCCATGTGCGCCAGACTCTTAAAAGCCATCACTTCAGTATCCAGACCAACACGATGACTGAACATGCTGTCCTCCTCCTCCTCCTCCTCATCTCCCCTGTCCTCTGGCCAGCCACGCTGAATCGATGGTATGACTGCTGTGCATGTCATATCCCCAATTTGGCCTGAGAGTTGCTCCATGTCTTCATCCTCCTCCTCCTCCTCGTCATAGTCCTCCACTACACGTTGTGATGACATGAGGCTGGGCTGTGTGTTTTCACCCACACCCACTACAGTTTCTTGCTCTAAGTCATCGCGCTCGGCCTGCAATGCATCCTCTTTTATTTTCAGCAGAGACCGTTTTAGAAGGCAGAGTAGTGGTATGGTGACGCTAATAATGGTGTCATCGCCGCTCACCATCTTGGTGGAGTCCTCAAAGTTTTGGAGGACGGTGCATAGGTCCGACATCCATCTCCACTCCTCAGGTGTTATGTGTGGAGTTTGACCCATTTCCCGACGGCTTAGGTGATGCAGGTAGTCCACAACTGCCCTCTTCTGCTCACATATCCTGACCAACATGTGCAGCGTTGAATTCCAACGCGTGGGGACATCACACACCAGTCTGTGGGCCGGAAGACGCAAACGGCGCTGAAAGCTGGCAAGGCCGGCTGAAGCAGCAGGTGACTTGCGAAAATGTGCAGACAGACGCCGAACTTTTACCAGCAGGTCAGACACCTCCGGGTATGACTTCACAAACCTCTGAACCACCAGGTTGAGCACATGGGCCACGCATGGAACATGCGTCAGCTGCCCTCGCCTCAAAGCTGCCACCAGGTTCCGGCCATTGTCACACACGACCTTTCCTGGCTTTAGGTTCAGAGGTGTGAGCCAGTGATCTGCCTGCTGTTTCAGAGCTGTCCACACCTCTTCTGCATTGTGGGGTTTGTCCCCTATGCAGACTAGCTTCAGCACAGCCTGTTGCCGCTTTGCAGAGGCAGTGCTGCAGTGCTTCCAGCTTGGGACTGGTGTGGAGGGTACAGTGGATGAGGATGCGCAGGAGGAGGAGGCTGAAGAGCATGACATTCCGGAGCTGTAGAGTGTCGGTGAAACCCTGACAGAGGTAGGGCCTGCTATCCTTGGTGTGGGAAGGACGTGTTCCGTCCCTCGCTCAGACTGGGTCCCAGCCTCCACAATATTAATCCAGTGTGCCGTCAAGGAGATGTAGCGGCCTTGCCCACAAGCACTTGTCCACGTGTCTGTGGTTAGGTGGACTTTGGCTGAAACAGCATTGTTCAGGGCACGTGTGATGCTGTTGGACACGTGGTTATGCAATGCGGGGACGGCACATCTGGAGAAATAGTGTCGGCTGGGGACCGAGTAACGTGGGACAGCAGCCGCCATCAGGTCGCGGAATGCGTCCGTCTCCACCAGACGGAAAGGCAACATTTCTAGCGCTATGAGTCGCGAAATGTGATCATTCAGGACTGTGGCATGTGGGGCGTTGGCAGCGTATTTGCGCCTGCGTTCAAATGTTTGCTGAATGGATAATTGAACGCTGCGCTGGGACAAGGACGTGCTTGATGGTGGTGTAATTTGTGCGTGGGCAACTTCAGGTGCAGGGCCGGAGGCTTGTTCGCGGCCAGCATGGACAGGGGATTGGCTCGCATGCACAACAGGCGAAGACGTAGCAGTGACATCAGCACGCACCGCTCCTCGACTCTGTGGTACTTCCCACAAAGCCGGGTGCTTGGCTGACATGTGCCTGATCATGCTGGTGGTGGTCAGGCTTCTAGTTTTCGTACCCCTGCTGATAGTGGCATGGCAGGTGTGGCAAATGGCCTTTTTAGAGTCTTCTGGAGCCAACTTAAAAAACTCCCAGACTCGGGAAGACCGAACATTTGCACAGGCACCTTGAGTCGTGTTGTTGTTCCGGGGAACGGTTGCCTGCCTTCTGCCTGCGGACGCAACCCTGCTTCGTACTGCCTGTTGGGATGCTACGCCTCCCTCCCCCTGTGAACTGCTGTCCTCGCTCTGCATATCCTCCTGCCATGTTGGGTCAGCTACTGGATCATCCACCACGTCGTCTTCCTCTTCCGCACCCTGATCCTCCTCCTGACTTCCTGGCAATTGTGTCTCATCATCGTCCACCCCTTGTTGAGACACTTTGACAACGTTCCGTTCGTCATAACGTGGCTGCTCAAATATTTGGGCATCTGTACATACCATCTCCTCATGACCCACTTCAAGAGGAGGTGGCGACAGGCCAGATTCTGCAAATGGATACGTGAACAGCTCTTCCGAGTGTCCTAGTGTGGGATCAGTAATGTCCGTGGAATGTACTCGGCCAGGTGGTAGGAAGGAGGATCAGGTTGGGAAATGTGCGGTGCAGTATCACGGCTACTGACAGTTGACCGTGTGGAAGACAGGGTGTTTGTGGAGGTGCCCATCTGACTTGAAGCATTATCCGCTATCCAAGTAACAACCTGATGACACTGGTCTTGGTTCAAGAGCGGTGTACTGCTGCGGGCCCCAAGAATTTGGGACAGGACGTGCGAGCGAGGAGATGTGCCCGTTTGTTGTTGCGAAATTAGTGCTTGCACACGACCTCGGCCTCTGCCTGCACCACCATCATGTCCACTTCCTTGTTCCTTGCCAATGCCCTTGCCAACGCCTTTGCGCATTTTGCCTGTATACATCGACAACTGTCTGGTGACTGTTGAGGTCACAGGAGATTAGGATTTTAGTTCCCTAACCTGTATAAAGGTATGACGTACAACAGTGTGGTGACTGTTGAGATGACAAGAGTTAGGATTTTAGTTCCCTAACCTCTTTAAAGGTATGACGTACAACAGTGTGGTGACTGTTGAGATGACAAGAGTTAGGATTTTAGTTCCCTAACCTGTAAAAAGGTATGACGTACAACAGTGTGGTGACTGTTCAGATGACAAGAGTCAGGATTTTAGTTCCCTAACCTCTTTAAAGGTATGACGTACAACAGTGTGGTGACTGTTGAGATGACAAGAGTTAGGATTTTAGTTCCCTAACCTGTAAAAAGGTATGACGTACAACAGTGTGGTGACTGTTGAGATGACAAGAGTTAGGATTTTAGTTCCCTAACCTGTAAAAAGGTATGACGTACAACAGTGTGGTGACTGTTGAGATGACAAGAGTTAGGATTTTAGTTCCCTAACCTCTATTAAGGTAGTACTTACACCTGTCTGGTGACTGTTGAGATGACAAGAGTTAGGATTTTAGTTCCCTAACCTGTATTAAGGTAGTACGTACACCTGTCTGGTGACTGTAATGGTTTCAGGAGACGATTTTAGTCCCTAACCTGTATTAAGGTAGTACGTACACCTGTCTGGTGTCTGTTGAGATGACAAGAGTTAGGATTTTAGTTTCCTAACCTGTATTAAGGTAGTACGTACACCTGTCTGGTGACTGTAATGGTTTCAGGAGACGATTTTAGTCCCTAACCTGTATTAAGGTAGTACGTACACCTGTCTGGTGTCTGTTGAGATGACAAGAGTTAGGATTTTAGTTCCCTAACCTGTATTAAGGTAGTACGTACACCTGTCTGGTGACTGTAATGGTTTCAGGAGACGATTTTAGTCCCTAACCTGTATTAAGGTAGTACGTACACCTGTCTGGTGACTGTTGAGATGACAAGAGTTAGGATTTTAGTTCCCTAACCTGTATTAAGGTAGTACGTACACCTGTCTGGTGACTGTTGAGATGACAAGAGTTAGGATTTTAGTTCCCTAACCTGTATTAAGGTAGTACGTACACCTGTCTGGTGACTAATGGTTTCAGGAGACGATTTTAGTCCCTAACCTGTATTAAGGTAGTACGTACACCTGTCTGATGACTGTTGAGATGACAAGAGTTAGGATTTTAGTTCCCTAACCTGTATTAAGGTAGTACGTACACCTGTCTGGTGACTGTTGAGATGACAAGAGTTAGGATTTTAGTTCCCTAACCTGTATTAAGGTAGTACGTACACCTGTCTGGTGACTAATGGTTTCAGGAGACGATTTTAGTCCCTAACCTGTATTAAGGTAGTACGTACACCTGTCTGGTGACTGTTGAGATGACAAGAGTTAGGATTTTAGTTCCCTAACCTGTATTAAGGTAGTTCGTACACCTGTCTGGTGACTGTTGAGATGACAAGAGTTAGGATTTTAGTTCCCTAACCTGTATTAAGGTAGTACGTACACCTGTCTGGTGACTGTAATGGTTTCAGGAGACGATTTTAGTCCCTAACCTGTATTAAGGTAGTACGTACACCTGTCTGGTGACTGTTGAGATGACAAGAGTTAGGATTTTAGTTCCCTAACCTGTATTAAGGTAGTACGTACACCTGTCTGGCGACTGTAATGGTTTCAGGAGACGATTTTAGTCCCTAACCTGTATTAAGGTAGTAAGTACAAGAGTGTGGTGACTCTAATAGTCACAGAAAAGCTTGGATTCCAATCTGTATCACCCTGCCTATATCCTCCTAGATTAGTCCTGAGAAGGACTGTTCTGGTCACTGGAAAGCTTGGACTCCGATCTGGATCACCCTGCCTATATCCTCCTAGATTAGTCCTGAGAAGGACTGTTGTGGTCAGCAGCAGCAGTTTGCAGTCCTGCTCCGGATCTACCTGTAAGGGCCGCAAATCTGTCCCTAAGCAGCAGCAGACACTCTCCCTACACTCACTGTCTGGAAGGCTGT
Organism: Allobates femoralis; assembly: GCA_033576535.1. Taxonomy (NCBI): domain Eukaryota; kingdom Metazoa; phylum Chordata; class Amphibia; order Anura; family Aromobatidae; genus Allobates; species Allobates femoralis. The sequence continues at coordinate 458,163,290 of JARQOC010000005.1, read as the reverse complement.
GTGCCGAGCACAGCGCGCCGGGAGTTATAAAGGCTCGGTGACGCTGTGCAGGCCAGCCAATCACTGCTATGCCACAACTAACAGGGCTGTGGCATTGCAGTGGTCTGCCAGCCAATCCCTGCACGTGGGCTGGCTCTCAAAAGGGCGCCAACATGCAGAGATGACGACCACGAGCACAGCACAAGTATCGCGAGATTACTCGGTGCTCGGCGAGTCGCCCGAGTACAGTGATACTCGTGCGAGTACCGAGTAGTGGCGAGCATGCTCGCTCATCACTAGTGGTTAGTATTTAGTCTGTCCGGAATTCCACTTTTTACATGTTACTTGGACGGACATTAAAACACAAAAACATATGGTGATTTGGCTATATGAATGGAAAAATAAGAAAAAGTTAGGGCTCTTGAAAGAAGACAGAAATAAATGAGAGATTTTCTGATCCTGAAGGGGTTAATGATGCAGTAAAAATAATAGTACATAAGGTTTCTATTTTTGTTAAGAAGAAAACAGTTTTACACTAAGCTTTTATGACATCCAAACATGAAGATTTGAAGAAGGATATATTATGAAAGCTGATGGTATTTCTCATAAGAAAGCAAAATTAAAATCATGAGTCCATTAATGAAAGTATACATAAATTCTTCGCAAAAATAATTATAATTATTATTATTTATTTATATAGCGCCATTAGATTTCATGGTGCTTTACATATGAAAAGGGCAGACGAGGACAAGTACAATGTATTTGAACAATCAGGTCGTACAGATACAGGAGGGTAGAGAACCATGTCTGCGAAGGCTCACAGTCTAAGACAGATGGGTGGGGATACAGTAAGAGGGAGTAGTGCCGATAGCGAGACGGTGCAGTGAACCGAGTCTCAATGCAGGTTCTAGGCTTGACGGAAGAGGTGGGTCTTCAGGTTTCTTTTGAAGGTTCCCAGGGTAGGAGAATGTCTGATGTGTTGGGGGAGAGAATTCTAGAGTATAACAAATGTGCGGGAGAAATCTTGTATGCCATTATGAGAAGAGGAAACAAGAGGGGAGTAGAGAAGGAGCTCTTGGGAGGATCGTAGGGTGCATTAGGGTAGGTATTAGGAGACCATGTCAGAAATGTATGGAGGGGACAGGTTGTGGATGGCTTTGTATGTCATGGTTAGTGTTTTAAACCGGGATCTCAGAGATGTGGGTAGCCAGTGAAGGGCTTGGCAGAGGGAGGAGACAGGAGGGTAGTAGAGAGGCAGGTGGATTAGTTGAACAGTGGAGTTTAGGATAGATTGGAGAGGTACAAGGGAGGTAGCGGGGAGGCCGGTAAGCAGGAGGTTGCAGTAGTCAAGGCGAGAGATGATGAGAGCATGAACAAGTATTTTAGCAGTGCCGTGGTCAAGGAAAGTGTAAATCCAGGAAATGTTTTTTAGCTGGAGTTGGCAGGAGGTGGCGAGGGCCTGGATGTGAGGTTTGAAGAAGAGGGAAGAGTCAAGGATTACCTCGATACATTTGGCGTGGGGGACTGGGGAGAGAGAGCAGTCGTTGACAAGGATAGATAGTGTCGGGTAGTGGGGGAGATCGACTTGGGGGAAGACAAACTCAGTTTTGTCCATGTTCAATTTAAGGAAGTGAGCTGAGAAAAGGATGAGATGGCGGACAGGCATTGTGGAATTTTGGACAGTAGGGAGGTGATGTTGGGACCAGACAGGTAAATCTGGGTGTGTCGGCATAGAGATGTACTAAGTCCATGGGACTCAATGAGTTGTCCTAAGCCGAGAGTGTAGATGGAGAAGAGTACTGGTCCTAGAACAGCCTTGGGACACCGACAGGTAGGGGTAGGGCGAAGAGGAGGTGTGGGAGTGGGTGACACGGAAAGTCCAGTTTGTTAGGTATGAGGAGATTCAGGAGAGGGCTAGGTCAGTGATGGCAAGAGATTCCAGGATCTGAAATAGGAGGGAATGGTCAACAGTGTCGAAGGCGGCAGATAGGTCGAAGAGGAGGAGGACAGAGTAGTGTTGCTTGCTCTTGGCGGTCAGTAGGTCATTGGGGACTTTGGCTATTTCGGTGGAGTGGTGGGGTCAGAAACCGGATTGTAGGTGATCAAAGAGGAGCAGGAGGAGAGATGGAGGACAGTTCTGAGTCGACGTGTTGTTCAAGTAGTTTTGAGGCAAAGGGGAGGAGAGATATGGGGCAATAGTTAGAAACAGATGTTGGATCGAGCGAGGGTTTTTTGAGGATGGTGTTATCAATGCATGTTTGAAGTCTAAGGGGAAGACGCCAGTAGTAAGTGATAGGTTGAAGAGGTGGGTTATCTTTGGTTTCCGTTAGTGACGTCACTAGGAAACAGCTGTTCTGACCCTGGAGGTGCTGGATACCCGCTCAGTGGTGCCAGTCATTCAAGATGCTTGCAATTAGGGTCAATTGGCAGCAGGTGGGTAGCGCCTATTTGGACAGGGAATTCACTCCCCTCACTTCACCCCCTGAAGAAAGACTGAGTCAGCTAAGCAGCTGGGCTGGGATCCCAGCAGGATGCCCAGCTTTCTGCACCCGCTGCAATTGCACCCGCACCCCCAGAAATGCGCTTCATTGAAGCGCATCCTGGGCGGACCCGCTTTCCATGGGCCCTGGTGCGATGGCACGCTGGGTAATAAGGGTTAATCAGCTTTTTATAAGCTGTATTTAGCGAGATTTATGTAGCCAGTTGACCCAGCACTAGAACTCCATAGGGTAAAAAAACACAATGAGAAATTTTATTTGAAATAAAAAAAAAGCATTAGGGACTCATTTTAATTAAAAATCCTCTTCTCGACGAGTCAACGGATTCCTCCTCTACATCCCTGTGCTAAATATAGATGTCTTGCCGGGAATTGGAGATGAGAACAACTACACTGTACATCATCTCTGTGTACACATTCATGTCTGTACACAGGGAATGAGTAGACTAGAACATTCGCACTCTACATAGCGCAGCGGCTCTAGACCCTGGAGTGACAGAACAGCTGGACTCGCTCGCAAAGAAACAGCAGTTACTTGCGAGTTTCCCTGTATACTGCAAGTACGTGATTACTCGACGAGTCTAATGCAAACATGCAATTCGAGTTTGTCGCGTTCTGACAACTAGATTGATATTGATTGCATTGACATGCGAGTAATCACGGGAAACTGCAGAGTTCGAGTCTGCGAGTCCCTTACTACTCGGAAGATCCTGCAGTAGATTCGCCATCCTTATTGAGTTAGCTGACTTTGAGTCCGATGTTTTCCTGGACCCCTGTTTTAATATGTTTGGGATAAAACTGAGGTGAGGCTGGGAATGAGGTGGAATGGGAGCGGGTCGTGGGCGCTGGTGAAAAGGTGTGATTTTGACAGAAGGGGGGAGAGCTGATCTTCAGTTATGGGGGAGAAGTAGCTGATGGGAGGAGAGGGCAGTGTAGGTGAGAGGGGAAGCTGTGGGGACAGTCGGTCAAACCTGTCTTTGATTTTATCGATCTTGTTCTTGAAGAAGGAGGCAAAGTCTTCAGCAGAAATAAGGAGAGAGGGAGGAGGAGCGGGCGGACGGAGTAAGGAATTGAATTTTTTAAAAAGCCGTTTGGGATTGTGGGACAGGGAGGTTATTAGGGATGAGAAGAAGGCTTGTTTTGTGGCAGTGAGTGCAGACTTGAAGTTTGTGAGGGACTGCTTGAATAACGCAAAGTGCTCAGTGGAATGAGATTTCTTCTCATCTCCTCTCGGCAACCCTGGATGCCCGTCTCAGGTCTTTAGTGAGGGTTGTGTGCCAGGGTTGCCTGCTTGTGTGAGGAGTGTTATATGTGAGGGGGGTGGCTAACTCGAGGGCCGCAGATATTGTGGTGTTACATAGGGTGGTGGCAGCGTCTGTGTCACGTATGGAAGCTATGTTTGTGAGCGGGAGAAGGGATTCTAAGAATAAGTGTAGATCAGTGTGTTTTAGGTTTCTGTGAGGATGATGTAGTTTGCGAAGTGGGGGCAGTGTAGTAGGGTAGAGAGGGAGGAGAAAGTCAGATTGTGGTCAGACAGTGGGAGGAGTGAGTTTGTGCGGTTAGTGAGGGAGCAAAGGCAGGTGAAGATGAGGTCCAGCATGTGGCTATCTTTGTGAGTGGCAGAGGAGGACCATTGAGAGAGCCCAAAGGAAGAAGCCAGTGAAAGAAGTTTAGAGGCGGTTGGGTGGGGAGTGTTAATGAGGATATTGAAATCACTCAGAATGATAATGTGGATGTCCACAGAAAGAAAGTGAAGTAACCAGGTGGTGAAATGGTCAAGGAAGGAGGTGGTGGATCAAGGGGGGCGGCTAATGACAGGCAGCTGAAAGCTACAGGGAGAGAAGATGCGAATGAAGTGGGCTTCGGAAGAGGGGAGAGTAGCGGAAGGTGGCAGTGGAATAGTGGTGAATGGAGCAGGTATTGGACAGGAGTATGTTGACACCTCCGCCATGTTTGTTAGAGGGGCAGGGGGTATGGAAAAGACTGAATCCATCATAAGAGAGTGCAGCAGGGGAGGCCGTGTCAGAGGGGTGAGCCAGGTCTCAGTGATGCCAAGGAATGAGAGTTTGTTAGAGATAAAGAGGTTGTGGATGATTGGGAGTTTGTTGCAGACCAAGCGGGCATTCCAGAGTGCGCCAGGTAGAGGGACAGGGGAAGCAGGGGCTGGAGTATGGGCCTAAGGTTGTTGAGGTTACAAGGGTTAGTGATGGGTCGTGGGTATGGAGTGGAAGTGACTGTGGGAGTGTGGTGGGGGGCCAGAAATAGAGGAAAAGTCAGCAGCAAGTAGGATTGGCAGGGAGAGGGTTAGGAGGTGGGAGCAGAAGCGTTTACGTGATAGGTATGCCTGTTTGGAGACAGAGGATTGAAAGTGAAGGAACAGTTCAGAGGAGTGGGTGAGGTGGACAGGTAGGATGGAGGGTGAGAGAAGTGCTTCATTGCTAGGTGGAGGGATAAGAGGGGGAAGTAGGAAGTGGAGAAGGATGGGAGTGAGAGTGAAAAGAAGAGGAAATATTGTATAAGGTTAGCAGAAACATTGTATACGGTGAATTGTCGGCTGGTACAACCCTTCAGTGTGCTGCTCTCGTGTCAGTCTTATCAGCAGCTCCCGATGCCTACCACTGGGTTGGTTGGTGCAGGGTGAGCAGATCGCGGGTCAAATGAAGCCAGGGGGGTCAGATGCAGCCAGAGGGGTCAGATGCAGACAGCGGGGTCAGAAGAGGCCAGGTGTGTGAAATGCGGCCAGGGGGTCAGATGCAGCCAGGGGTGTCAGATGTGGCAATGGAGGTCAGATGCAGCCAGGGGGGTCAGATGCAGCCAGGGGGTTCAAATGCAGCCAGGGGATCAGGTGCAGTCAAGGGATGGTGCCAGAGGCTGTGTGCTCTCACCTTCTCTCCTACCTGCTTGCTGGCTGTGCTGGGGTCCGCAGCTGATCTGGTGGGGGGCCTGGGGGATGGGGACCATACCTGTGAGCAGTAAAACATAAGGAAATTTATTGGAACGGTTCTATCAGTATTTCTGAAAATCAATTACATGTCTACTAAAGCCAGATATTCACCAACAGAAGGTACTTTCTTCCCAATGAGTCCATACCACCTAGAAAATGCCTATTAGTAATCGAAACTGCCACCCAATAATATACAGGCAAATGATTTCACATTGTACATTTGCTGCAATAATTTGAAAATATGCAAATGAGGTCTACCCTGTTCCCTCTAAAGTATGGCCATTAGGACTTAATTTACATACAAATATAACTAGCGCCATCAAGAAGCCATAATGAGCTGCAATTTCACAGAAATTGCATGTAATGAAAATGAAGTTAATTTTACAGATCTTGCATAATGTCCTTATAAGACCCATTTACAGTGTACATAGAATCAACAGTAGGGTCTTTAGATTATGTATAAAAAAATAAAAGCTAATTAATATTAAAAACACCATGAAGTACTGAATATGATTTTACCATAAGAATAAAGTTGATGACTGCATTAAAACAAGAGGTAACGTATGCTTTTAATGTTATAGCTTGACAGCTAGTTATTTAGTGATAAATAAAACCTATATTTATACTGCTCTGACACAGACTACATTAAGATGCTTACATACCAGTTTTCATTCATTCATTACAAGGAAATAGGGCTATAGAAACTATGATGAATGATCCTCATAATCTGCTATTACCGCCTCAGGCTTTTTATTGAGCTTTTAAATATCACCAGTAACTATTATAATGTGCGGTTCTGTAATGAAGTGCATAATTTGCTTTACCATGAAATACCATTAAGAGTAAAATGATCTAATTGCAAACAATTTAAATGTCAAGGGTTAAGGTTCAATGTTTGCTTTTCCCTTCTATGCGTTATGTTTTGCTTACAGGCACAAATTATTTAAAAGTCTAAAAATGTCACTTTGTTTACATAAATTTACTTACAATTAAAGTATACCAGAAATTTGTTTTCCCACATGCTGAATTTTAACTAAAGAATAGAAATACATATCTCTGGCTTCAAGAATTGTGCAGTATGCATAAAATATAGAGAGAGCCTTGAAAAAGAATTCATACCTTGTAAACGTTTCCACATTTTCTCACATTACACCCACGAACTTATATACATTTTAAATTATTATAAATTATTATAAATTTGGGATTTTATATGATATACCACCACAAAGTAGCAAGTGTTTACTTAGTATAAATAAAATAATACCTAATTTTCTTAGTATTAAAAAATATATGTTTTTTAAATTGCAAAAATTAGTACACCTCAATAAAAGTCTTAGTTTAGACTGTAAAATTATAATTACCGTATATACTCGTGTATAAGCCGAGTTTTTCAGCCCAAAAATTGGGCTTGAAAAGTCCCCCCTCGGCTTATACACGGGTCAATACGGTAATCCTATGGTGGGAGGGGGCGCGGGGGTGGGGGGGCGCTGCGCAGTATTTCTTACCTTGTCCCCCGTTCTGCAGTGCCTTCCGGTGTCCTCCGTGCTCCGTTCCCGGTCTGCTGTGCCTTGTGGTTCCTCCTGCTTCAGTTCATCATCGGTGCTGGGGCCGCCATCTTCCTCTTCCTTCCGCCCCGCCAGTGATGTCAGAGCAGGCCGTGATGTGATTGGCTAGCACCCGTGATCACATGTCACGGGTGCTAGCCAATCACAGCGCGGCTGCTCTGACATCACTGGCCGGGGGCGGAGGGAAGAAAGAACATGGCGGCCCCAGCACCGATGATGGAACCGAGCAGGAGGAACCACAAGGCACAGCAGACCGGAAGGAACACGGAGGACACCGGAAGGCACTGCAGAACGGAGGACAAGGTAGGAAGCTGTGTGTATATGTGTGTATATGTGTATATATGTGTATATGTGTGTGTGTGTGTGTTGTGTGTGTATATATGTGTGTATGTATGGGTATGTGTATGTAAGTAGGCTGGCTGCCAATATAAGCCATACCACTGGGGCTGCTGTATATACCTCTGGGCTGCTGTATACTACCATGGGCTGTATATACCACTGGGGCTGCTGTATACTACCACTGGGGCTGTATATACTTCTGGGGCTGCTGTATACTACCACTGGGGCTGTATATACCACTGGGGCTGCTGTATACTACCACTGGGGCTGTATATACTTCTGGGGCTGCTGTATACTACCACTGGGGCTGTATATACCACTGGGCTTCTGTATACTACCACTGGGCTGTATATACCACTGGGGCTGCTGTATACTACCACTGGGGCTGTATATACCACTGGGGCTGCTGTATACTACCACTGGGGCTGTATATACTTCTGGGGCTGCTGTATACTACCACTGGGGCTGTATATACTTCTGGGGCTGCTGGATACTACCACTGGAGCTGTATATACCTCTGGGGCTACTGTATACTACCACTGGGGCTGTATATACCTCTGGGGCTGCTGGATACTACCACTGGGGCTGTATATACCACTGGGGAGGCTGCTGTATACCACACTGCTGGGGGCTGTATACCTGTGCTGGGGTCCACCCTCGGCTTATACACAAGTCAGTAGGTTTTCCCAGATTTTGGGGGCAAAAGTAGGGGGGTCGGCTTATACACGGGTCGGCTTATACACGAGTATATACGGTAACAAGTATTCAATAACAGTGAAGTCTGCACTACAATTTTACAAATATTTTTTGTCCCCAGGTGTTAAGTGTGTTTTCCTAATTCCTTGTGACTAAAATGAATAGATAAAGTTTATTAATCCCCATTAACTTTGCTTTTGTGGTTAGCATAATGATATTTTGAAATGATCTATTTTTAAGAATATTTGCAAGATATTCAGTGCTGAGTATAGACTTTGAGAAGCTTCTGAAACTATGAGAAATATCAAGAAGATTCTAGAACTGTCCAGAAGTGTATATAGCATTAGATATGAGTGAACCTTCTGTGACACGTTCACCAATTTGAAATTTGTACGAAAATGGCCGATTTGGTTCGAGTTCGGGACACCCAAGCAATTTCCCAAAAGGTCGGCAAACACTGATTTGTTTGGTGAGTAATTGGATTAAAAAAAGCTTTATTGTGTTTAAGTGATGTTTTTCTCCTACCTACCTGCCAGTGTAGGATAGTGGGCGGGATTCTTTTGATGGAGGAGGGGGTGTCAAGAGTTCAAAGAAGCATTATAGCATTAGACTCTATTTTTTTCCCAGCATTTTCTGTGTAGATGTTCCTGGTCTACAGCCAATGCGGCACATAAAACATCCACAAGTTGAAGACACAAGGACTTGTGTCATTGGCTGGCTTCTTTCATTGACTGCCAAAATCACATGTCCTAAGGAATATAAGAAGCAGCGATTTGCCGTCATCGCCATTTTCAGAGTGTTAATGACAGTGCTGCTGCCGCTTCGTGCTGCTCCATGCTGCTGCATCCGTGATACACAGATAGCTACTCCATTACTTTTGAGTTACAATAGGAGGGCGAGAGTATCTACCTAGACATAGTAGACATTTTGTACTGAGAACAAGAGTAATTCCTAAACTTGTGTGCGTTGCCAAAGTTGTGTTTCTTGCATACAGAAATGGATTGACAAAAAATCATTGCTTCCTTCAAAAAGGCTCTATTTGGCCTGTAATCTGTAAATCTTAAATCCCTCAGTTTCCCCCAAAAAGGTTCTGTTTGGCCTGTAACCTGTGTTTTTCAAATCCTTCAGTTACCCCTCAAAAGGTTTTTTTGGCCTTCAACCTGTGATTCTCAAATAATTCAGTTTCTTCTACAAATGCTCTGTTTAGCCTGTAACCTGTGATTCTCAATCCTTCAGTTTCCCCTAAAATGGCTCTGTTTGGCATATAACCTGTATTCTTAAATCCTCATTTCCCAAAAAGGTTTGAATGTGCAAATCCTCAGTTTCCCCTAAAAAGGCTGTTTGGCCTAAAAAGTGTTTTCTTTGTGCAAAAGAGAATGGAATTTTGAGGTCATAGTGGATATGCGCACTCCTGTTCATATGATACTGAATTCAGTCTTCAGAGTAACACAAATACCTGGTCACTCTGTTTCAATCTCCAACATGCATCACTGTTCTCCCTCAGAGGTAACATTATCTTCAAGTAACCCTAATATACCTAAGTGTCTGTTACAACTCTCCAACTGCACAGCTAATTGTGGCGAAACACTGATGGGCATTTCTGCAGAGATGTTCACACATTCTGTTCCATGGGCATCAAAGGTCTACGCCAAACAAACTCCAATGAAGGAAAGCATTTGCACCGATGCCCAAAATCTTTTGAAGTTGGATCCGGGGACGGATGTAGTATGGTCCCAGCAGAATCTGGACTCTTGTCACCAGATGTTAACTCCCGGGGTGGAGGTGATAATGATGATAATTCAGATACCTGAAGAACACCCACACTGTAGTTTGTGCTCAGTGCAGGAAGTGGAGGAGGATAACTCTAATGGTGAGGAGTGGGAAAACAGAGAAGATGGTGAGGATCTAGATACAACTTGGAATGAACCCAGAGTAACACAGCTGAGTAGCTCAACAGAGGAGGAGGAAGGCAATGAAGTTGGGTTGTGTGTTCCCGCACAGAGACTGACAGCTGCAAGCACGACAAGTGCTGCACCCTCAGCAGCCACAAGTCTGCCTCTGTACAGCAACGTTTGTGGGTCTGCAGTTGTCCGACGTGGCAAGGGTTGCCTAGCTTGGGCCTTTTTTCACACTCCAGAAGATGACCCAATTCACATTATTTTCAATCTTTGTACCAAAAAACTTTAGTAGAGGCAAAAACCTCTACAATTTGACTACTATATGCATGAACCATCTCATGGGTCAGCAGCATGAGTTACTCTGGGAAAAATAAGGTGGTAAAACTGTTCCTAGCAGGTCCCACCGAACACCATCTACCACATCAAACACATCTGCTACTTCTTCCTCCTTCATCAGCATGGAAAGTGTTGTCCAACAGCTGTCTGACCACAGGATCTTCTCTTGTTTACCCACTGCAGTTGGAGCGACTGACAGACCCTCAACGGTCACGGAAGTAAATACACATGCTGATTTGGACCAATCCCAGACACAGAGCACACCATTTGTTTGTTAACATACGATAACATCTGGCCTGCACCTCCTTAACAGTGCAGTAGTTTGTTAGGTGCACCCTATTCCACGCTCTCTCAGTATAGCAGCCAGCTTTCAGACCCGCACTTGTGGGCACAGAAAAGATAATTTCCTTCTACACATCCCAAAGCATAGAGCTTGAACATCACCATCTCCCATTTGTTGGCTGTGGAAATGCTGACCGTATACAGCCAAAAGGTCTGATATCCAATGCACTTAGCAGGACGCCCCAGGCCCCAGTGATAAGGGCAACACAGATGCATAATACTGATGCAGCATTAACTCTCAACCTGCCATGACATGGAAGAAGTGATTAGTGGTATTTTATACGCACAGAGATGAGGTTTCCATAGGGCGTCAGTCACACAAGCAAGCATGATGTAGAGTGTCTGTATGCAGCCTATTGATCATGCCCATACTTTTAGACCAGGCAGGCTGTCCAGCACTATATAGATACACCACACAGGACAGACGCCCCAAAGGACCCGGCTGCATCCTGCATAAAGATAAAAAAGTGCAAAAAAATGAAGAATTATAATGTGAAGTATTGGTGAATATTTTTGCCGAAACACGTAAGCTCGAAACCCACGTCAAGGGTCCTCACACTTACGAGTCCTTATCACTATGTTCAGAAAAAAAAATACAAGTACATAAAATCACAAAACTCACCATAAACAGCCAAAAGGTCTGATATCCAAAGCACTTGAAGAAGCAAAAAGGAAGACAGGATTTAGTCCGCGCAGGCCACAAAGGAACAACATTGCACTTAGCAGAGCCTTTGGCTGTTTATGGTGAGTTTTCTGATTTTCTGTCCTTGTATTGTATTTTTTTAATGGAAATGCTGTCTTTTCGCCTGGTAGATACAGACGGTTTTCGAAAGCTGATGCCTGTCGCAGCTCACCAGTATCAGTTGCCTAATTGTCACTACTTCTCGAAGCAAGCTGTGCCTGCAATACACCAGCATGTCACAGACGACATCACCCATTCCTTGAGAAACTATGTGTTACAGGATACATACCACCCTGACACCTGGACGAGCAAACATGACCAGGAGTGTGACATCTCCCTCCCTAGCCACTGGGGGACTCTGGTGTCTGTGGGGCAGGGGCTACTCCCCAAGTCTTGATATCCCCAAGACTTTTGGGGCAAACCTCTTTCTGTTCCTCTTCATCCACTGTTTCTGCATCATCTACCTCCTCTAGGGCCTCCAGCTCTGCCCTTAACCTCTATCTTAATGTTTTAATAGTTCAGACAGAATCCATCCCATCTCCATACTGAACTCTACGGCTCTCCACCATCAGGCCAAATTAAAATGCCTTGGAGATTTGAGTCACACAGCTGAAGAGTTGTGGACAGTATGCAGGCTGAGTTTCAGCAATGGCCGCTAAACTTGGAGCAAGGGAAGGCCATGTGTGATAACGGTGCTAACCTGGTGGCGGCCTACAACTGGGGCAAGTTACACATGTGCCTTGCATGGCTCACGTCCTCAACCTGGTTGTACAGCAATTCAGCCTCTACTATACCGGCTGGATTAGCTGCTGCACAAGGCACAGCCACTGTGTGCTGACCTCCACCATTCTCACCCCACAGCACATCAACTAGCACCGTTAAAGAGGTCTTTAGGACAACCAGTTAACCTTTTAATATGCGATGTGCCGACACAGTGGATTCCACTATGCACATGTGGCAGTAACTGTGGCAGCAGCAACAAGCCTTGTGCAGTATGTAATGACGCATACAGTAAGTCAAAGCAAGCTAAATATGGTGCAAATGATGCTTGCAGAGTGGGCACAGATCAAGCACCTTGCACACTTGCACAGTTTTGAATGGTCCGGACTTTTGACACACAGGCGAGTGGCATGTCAGAGTGGAGTACAGTGACAGGAAGAGCTCATGGTACCAGACAAACAGGTGGGGGAGGCGCAGGAGCTGAAGAGCAAAATGGATGTTGATGAGGATGGAGACAAGATGGGCATAGAACAGTCAGGAGATGAGGAAGAAATGAATCCCCTTTCTGTTGACTGAGGTTGTTGGTAGATTAAGCAATGGGAATGTTACCCCACTGCCACTAACCAACAAACAAGGACTTAGGCTTCATGGATGCTTCAGACACATGAGCACCTTCTTGCTACACTTTCTGCAATATGATGCTATATCATCAGGATTAGAGTTAGGGATGACTATTGATTTCCACACTGTTGGATCCACGGTACAAAAGTACATTCAGCCAGATGCTTCCCACCCTGGACAGGGACAGATGCATGCTGGAGTATCAAAAACGCTGGTCGACGATCTTAGGGCTGGTTTCCCCAACACATAGGTGAGGGAAACAGTATACATCACAGATCTACACTTACCATCTGTGTTACATCAAGTTGTAAGCGTACAAATATCAGCAGCAGAAATGTAACTGTTAGAAAGCAATTTCTTGAAGTCAATTGACAAATTTTTTTCAACCAGCCTGTCCAACTGTAGAAATAAGTACAAATTTGACACATAGTGAATGACTAGAGAGGGTGGTGCAGGAGCTTCTAGAACTCAATATCCATGCCATCAGGAGGATTTGTACCTTTTTGCATTTTGGGCTTAAAAAATGGAGGAATGGTCTGAGCTCACCATTCACGCCTTGGAGGTTTTTCATGTCCAGCAGCCAGTGTTCTCTCAGAACACAGATTCAGCGCTGATGGTGGTATCCTGATGGATACATGCATTTGGCTGTCTCCTGAAAGTGTAGACTGCCTAACTTTCATCAAGATGAACAAGTTATGGCTCTCCAAGGACTTTTCTACCCCAGTGATAGACAGTGATAGACTTGGCAGAGTAGGCAATGTTGTACTTTCCAGCATGCCCATTCATCACACCATTCTTCAATTTTAATTGTGGATCAGTTGATGCCACATTGGTGGTATGTGGCTGCAATTTTATGAAAAGTGGAGACTCTTTTTGAGGTCTCCTTGTCTGTTTCCTGAATTTAGCAGGGCTCTCTGAACACCGTGTCTACACATGTCACTCATTCCCCTGTTACTCATGAATGTTTAACCTTGAAATGGTAGGCTGGGCCCTGTTTCAGACTTTGTGCCATGCATGCAGGCTGTGCTAACCTACAATTATTTATTCTAGGTCAATTGATACAATTTTGGTCGTATCTGGCCCTACTTTTTTTAAATAAGGAGACTCTTTTGGTGGTTTCCTTGTCTGTTACCTGAATTTAGCAGGGCTTTCTGAGCACCATGCCTATACCTGAAGCTCAAAATTCAGGGCCAGGCCTTGTCCCATGCATACATGTAATGTAAATGATGAAAATTTTAACTCTGGGAAATACATTGAACTTTTCCTGGTGTCAGTCCCTAATTTGAGCTATTTTGGCATCTTATGGCCCTCTTTGAAGGTGTTTTCTAGGTCCATGATTTTGTCTTCTATTGTTTTCAATGGGGATTGGATGTTCGTCAAACTGTTCATCGAACTTGTTCATCAAACATTGCCCGTTCGGTGAACCGAACCAAATTCTATCTTCCAAAGGTTTTCACATTTCTACTGTAAGATACTGTGTTTTAAACACAGTAAAAATAACCAGCACCCATCTCATCAAAAGCTCAACATTGGAATGTAGCCTTAGAGACCTTCTAGCAGGATAACAGCCCTAAATATAGTGACCGAGCTACACAATGGAATGGTTTAGATCAAAGCATCTTCATGTGTGTTATTGGCCCAGACAAAGAGCCAAATCCCATTGAGAATCTGTAGCAAGACTTGAATATTGCTGTTCGCTGATGCTCTCCATCCAATCTCACTGAGCTAGAGATATTTTAAAAGAGGAATGGGCAAATATTTCAGCCTCTAGAGGTGCAAAACTGGTAGTGACATTCTCCAAAAAATTTGCAGATGTAATTGCAATGAAAGATGGACCTTCAAAGTAGTGATTCAGCAGGGAAACACTTCACTTGATTTTATTTTCTGCCTGAATATTTTCCTCCTGGACAGCCCCGGACCGATCACGCCACAGTGTGAAGGCACCCTTAGAGAAACAAATTCAGTCTAGATAAGATCAGGCAGACCTGTAATAGCTCTCTCCCTGTATCCTCAACAGAATGATTACATGACAGTTTAAAGGCCCTTTTACACACTGCAACTTTCCAGCGATCACGACTACGATCCGACCTGGCTGGGCATTGCTGGTGCGTCATTACGTGGTCGCTGGTGAGCAGTCAAACAGGCAGATCTGCTCAACGACGCACAACGATACGGACCCGCATAACGACCTCGCTGGTCGTTGGAGATGTGTCACACAGCAGCTAATTTGGCGACTCACACCTATGTTAGGGCCGTGGTGTTTGAAGCTGAAGCCACCTAGGTGTGCTTTACCATGCCCCCTCAGCTCTTGATTGGTGCTCGCTAGTGTGTTCTGATTGGTGATTGCAGATAATGTCATAGAAGTAAAAATAGAAATGCTACAAAGATCATAATTTGATACCCCAAATGATGTCTACCATATAGACGTTGTAGTATCGCAGCCTGAAGACCTCTCTACTATGATCCGCAAACCAGCATCGCTTAGGAAAAAGTAGCTATGGACCAAAGGACGCAAGCGCTACTAAGTTGCCTTCTTTTCAGTCAAAGCCGCCCAATCAGAACGCAGCAGTGGGCAATAATCGGAGCTGAGGGGGCGGGAAAGGCAATGCAAAAGCACACCAACAAGGTCAGGTTCAAAGTCGCTAACGATGTCGTTGTTAAGGTGTCAAGCACAGTGATGCACACTGCCCTGCGGGAGCATGACGACCAAAAAAATGGTCCTGAACGATTTGTAATATCAACAATCTCACAGCAGGGGCCTGATCGCTGATATATGCCACATGCAGCGAGGTCCTGGTTAGGTCACTGTTACGTCACAAATCCTGTGACCGTTCAGCGACATCGTTAGCGATGTTGCTGTGTGTGAAGTACCCTTAACACAGCCAGGACTAATCATCTCTGCTTATAATGGACAGGACTCATGCAGCAGCTCTCTGCAGTGCCTGACAATGCTGATAACATGGAAACTACAAAGGGTAGTTATAATGATTTGACATGTTTTTGAAAGGTCTGCCCAGGCACTATTCAAGGAGTATACTGAAAAATAACCTGACAGTGTCCATTTAATCAGTCTCAAATCAGAGTTTGATCAAAATGGGATCTGCTTTTCTCAGATGTGGAGAGAAAAAATAGTTCTCTACTTTCTCCATGTGGGGTCCATTTTTTTGCATAGGTTCATTGACTGGAGTGTGTGGTTGCAATTCGATTCTTATTGGAAGATCATGCATGCTGCAATTTTTTTCACAAGCTGAATCGGTCAGTAAAAAAAGTGTTCATCGCGTATCCCCAATGAATAGCATTGTTCTAAGGGTGATTCAATTTAATGAAAGATAGCACTTGGACTGTAATAAAGTAGTGTGAACAAGCCATATTAATATCTTACATGTTATGTCAGTTTTTCATTGTGTATATCTGTATATGGGTAAAAGGGATTAAATGTGCTTAAAGATGTTTTCTAGCTCTAGTTTGTTAGGATTAATCTTCTAAATCCTTAACATTGTCATTGACTATAGACTCCCCAAAAGGTCATGAACATACAAGGCATATACATATATACACATATATATATGGACAAGGTGAACTACATAGACTCTCTAAAAGGTCATAAAGATACAAGGCAGTAAGGTTCATACTTATATATGTTGTATATAGTCACAAAGTTCCAGACAAGCCAATAAGCAGTTAAAAATTGCAGTCTGTCTATCTCCAGTTTATAATCAAATGCTCCATATATACATTTCATAAAGATACTAATGTATGCTGTATATTGAGTTACTCCTTAGCCCTATGTAGTAAAACATTCGAAAATCATAATTTTAATTCACAGTCAATGGAAATTACATTTGAGAACCATTTGGTTTATAAAGTAAAAGATTGATTATGGTAATTGTGATGTAGTTTAGGTATATTCACAAATATATTCCAAATGAAATCAATATGATCTTAAAAATTCCTTGAAGGGAATTTTATGTTTTATTAGAGTTTATATTTTCTGGGAAATGGTAAAATAAGATTTATTTTGTCCAATGTCCCAGAAGGATTCTTCTCTGCAATATCACGATCCCCTTGGCTGTACTCTTTTCTTCTCCTTTTACATGTCATACACAGATGGGATGGTTAACAACGCACACCCATAAGCAACCAAGTGAAAACACTATCGTAAATGTATAGGAAGATACATAGAAATCCATGAAAAAAGGCATCATTCCAATGTTGAAATACAAAAAAGTATGGACTTTATTAACCCTTGTGGCAAAGTTTCAGTTCATAAAATCAGAGTCCTTTGTAAAGACAGACGGGAAGCAGGCAAAGAGATAGGTACAGTGGCGTAACTTCAGGCCCAGGGGCCCCGATGCGAAAGCTCCAACGGGGCCCCCAATTAATGCAAATCTTTAATAGTATTAGTCTTTTTCTATGGGCCAAAGGGACTTTTGGGGCCCCCCTATGCTGCAGGGCCCGGGTGCGATCGCAACCCCTGCACCTATTGTAGTTACGCCCCTGGATAGGTAGGTTCTTATTTTTATGACGTCCCTATATTTCATGTTTAATATGAGAAATTTACCTTAGTTAAACGTTAATGTAAAAAAGTAGAATTAGAACAGAGAAGTTTTAATTCACACAACTGTCAAAATACTGTACCATACATTAAAATACCCTTAAAAAGACCATAGTCTACAGTCATGGCCAAATGTTTTGAGAATGACACCAAAATGATATTTTCACATGATCTTCTGCCCTCTGGTTTTTATTTGTGTTTGTCTGATGTTTATATCACATACAGAAATATAATTGCAATCATAATATTAGTACCAAAAGGTTATATTGACAGTTAGGCTGGTTCACACATTGCGTATTTTGCCGCGTTTTTTTACGCGCGCTTTTCAAAATACGCAATGTGCATTTTGTCTGCCTGCAAAGTGAATGGGAAATTCACTTTGCAGTGCAGACATTACGTAAAAATACGCAGTGCGTTTTCCGGGAGAAAATATAGGCCATATATTTATAGATGTGAGCTGGGGTGGACATATCATTGGCACAGCCTGTGCAGACGCACACAGGCCCAAGTGGTTAGGGAACTCATTTTTATCTGCAAAGCAGGTGATACTGTACATTTTAATAAGACCATTTATTGTTCTTGAACAAAGGCCCATTTCTGTCTCTGCCCGCCAGTGGATGTGAGTATATGAGGAGGGTGTTTCAAATTATGGACTACTTTTTGCTGCATTTCTATTATAAACCCCTTACCTCTCTTCATTTTAGTTTTTTCCTGCTCTTCTTCCAAGAGCCATGACTTTTATTTTTCCATCAATATTGCCATATTCAATCTACCATACAGTGTAGGGGAATATAGGGGAGCAGCATGTAAATGAAGAACTGGTCGTTTACTTCTAGTCTCCTAAACACATGCCCCCTCCCCCAGTCTACAGTACGTCTGGCCAGCCATCCCTAGACTTCCACAGCCCCAGTCCCATGCATGACCACCCACCCCCTCTGCACACAGTGGGTTACCTCCTCTTCTGGCACAGTGCACCGAATCTTCAGCTCTGTGCACCGCTTTGTGAGCTGCAGATTTGGCATACTGGGTCAGTGTAGGAGCTGAGGACCGTGTACAATCCTGTGTGCTCTCAGCTCGTGCACTCCTGTGGCCACTCAGTGCAGTGTGCAGGTGAGCTGGTCCTCCTCTGTATCTCCTGCACGCAGCGGGGCACAGAGCTGGCAGCATTGGCTCTTGCACAGAGCACAGCCCTCAGCTCCTACACTCACCCAGTGTGCCTAATCTACAGCTCACAGAGTGGTGCACAGAGCTGCAGATTTGGTACACTGTGCCTGAGGACGTATCCCACTGTGTGCAGGGGGGGGGGTGGTCATGCTTGGGACGGGGGCGGGCTGTAGAGGTCTAGGGATGGCCAGTTGGACATACTGTAGACTGTTGGATGCGGCGTGTGTGTAAGAGACTGTGAATAAATGATCAGTTCCTCATTTACATGCAGCTCCAGGTGCGGCACAGTTGCGGCAAGCCCCATACAATGTATATGCGGGCTTGCGGCAGGTGCGGCAAGTGCGGTTTTGGCACTTGCGGCAGGTGCGGCCGCGAAAAAAAAACGCGGTCAGCCGCGCTTTTTTCGTGGCCGCACCTGCTGCAAGTGCCAAAACCGCACTTGCCGCACCTGCCGTAAGCCCGCATATACATTGTATGGGGCTTGCCGCAACTGTGCCGCAAGTGCAGCCGGTATGCAGTAATCGCGGCAGATGCGGTTTTTTCACCGCATCTGCCGCGATTTAAAAAAAACGCTAGTGTGAAAGTACCCTTAGATCCTGTTCCTTTGTCACAATGTTGAAGACAAAGGAACTGTATCAGGACATCAAAATCCCTATTATTAGCAAATACAAGACTTCCAAAGGGTATAATGTCATCACCAAAGACCTTGATATCCCAATTTCAACAGTGCACAATGTTATTAAGAAGTTTGCCAAGCACGCAACTGTCAAAAACCTCCCTGGATGTGGGGGAAAAGAGGAAAATTGGCCAGAGATGTTGTAAAAGATTGGTGCAAATGGTGGAAAAAACAACACGTGAAGCTTCCAAAGACCTGAAGGCCAACCTGCAACAGAATGGGGTCATGGTTTCAACAAGTACCATACCCTGCACACTAAATCAAGCAGAGATTTATGGGCAAAGGCCAAAGAAAAAACTACTGCTGAAGAGAAGACATAAAAAGGAATGAACGATCTTTTCCAAAGGGTACGTACCTTCACAAACCACAATCCTTCTGGGAAAATGTTCTGTGGGAAGATAAAACAAAAATTGACTTTTTTGTCAATGCAAAGCAACAGTTTGCTTATGTGGCGCACCACTGGTCAGTGCACCACTAAAGGGGTACTACACCCAGACTAGCGTATGCGGTATCCCGGTCACTAGAGGATGATAATGTTAATCTGAGGCCTCATCCCTGCATTCATACACTTAGGTTAGGGGACCATTTGGTTAACCCATTGCTAGGGTACCAGTCCCGGTGGGAGGAGCTAAAGTATAGTGATATAAGCGTGAGTGACAGTTAGTGAGTGAGTAGTCGTCGTGAGGACAGTGAAGTGGAGGGTGCATGAAAAGGAAGGCAGCCCAGACCGAAGAGGGATTCCTGGCTTGAGGAAGCCCGGGGCCAGACCGTGACAAAAATCGGTCCAGAGGGAACCCAGTCAAAGACGGAGTACGGCTCCGAGTGCAGTGCAGGAAAGCTTAGCTCTGAGCTGCCAAACCCGGAGGGTCGAAGGCCTTTCATATAGCCCCAATTTGGCCGACATGCACGTCCCCACCTGGAGCTCCAAACCGGGTTGAGACCCTTAGAGAGAGAAGGGTAACCTCTATATACCCAACGGGCCTGGTAGGAAGAGGGCTCCATGCAGGGCCACGCATGGATAGTAAGGAGAGTGCAGTGAAAAGGACAGAGATTGTACCAGAAGGAACATCATTGAGGGCCTCAGAAAGACTTTGCATCCTTTGGTAACTACCCAGCCAGCTACCTGAAACCATGTGACTGTGTACCAATGACAACGGCTGTGTAACCTGAAAAGCTGCTTTATGTCACCAGAAACAGAGTAAGAAGGTTTAGTGTTTCTTATTTCTACTAAGTCAGTCACCCATGTTCCAGTCTCAAGGAGAAGAGTGTCCTCTTCCAGTGTAAAACCATTTCTTTACTTCACTGTCCTGGGGACTTCACTCCACCTACAGGGAGCGACATGATCAGGCTGCCTACCCATCGTCCCCAGAGGTCTGCTGGCAGTGCTGGTGCCATCACCAGATACTGCAGGTGGCGTCACGTTAAAAGGCTTTTATTATTTTTATTTTATTTTAACTAAACTCCCTTCTTTGTGACCACCAGAGCCACGGATCCGGGCACCGGCCACCAGTGACAGTCCCTTACAGCTACGCCCGGGATCCGAGTACCCCAGCCCTGGGGTGCGTCACTTACAGATGGTGCAATAAAGCTTATAAGTAAAATAACACCCTACCAAAAGTTAAGCATAGTGGAGGATCCATAATGCTGTGGGGTTGCTTTGCTGCAACCAATACTGGAGGTCTTAACCATATCGCAGGAATCATGAAATCAGAGCATTTTCAAGAGATTTTAGAGCTAAATGTCCTACCCATTGTAAGAAAACTTAGCTTGAGTTGAAGATCATGAGTCTTCCAGCATGACAATGACCCAAAGCACACATTCAAAAGTACACAGGAATGGTTGAAAAAGAAAAAATGTACTGTCTTTAAATGTACTAAAAGAACAATAATAGAAAAAACTCACCATGTGCAGCCACAAAAATCTAACAAATGCACTTGGCAGGAGGCAGTCAGACCTCCATTAAATAAAGGCAAACACAGGTGCACAGAACCGATACAATCACTCTCAACCTACCAATACATGGGGGAGGTAACAGGCGGCATTTATGATGCACACAGGTAATGTTTGCATACATAGTGTACATTCACACTGATAATTTTGATGCAGAGTGTCTGTAAACCACCCACTGGTCCTGTCCCAGCTACTAGACAAAACGGGCAGCTCAGTACGATACCTCTACACCAGTAGATGAATGACGCACCATGGGACCCAGCTGCAACCCGCGAAAATGATGAAAAAGTGCAAAAAAATTTTATATGATAAACAAAAAACTTTTTGGGTGAGATGTTGGTAGATGTTTTGGCCAGAACACATTAAGATGGTAATCCACATCACAGATCCTCACGCTTAAGTCCCTATCCATATACTCAAAAAACTTAGGATATATGGTATTTTCATAATTCTTATAGATATAATGGTGCCGACGAGTCTGCGGTTTTGTGTGAGCTCTAAATCACAAAGGTTTCATTGAACACCGCATGACTTCTTTCCTGTCTGAGGCCATTTGTTCTAGCTAATTAATTGCTTTCCTCACCCAGCCATCTGCCAGTGGATGTCAGTTCCTGAGGGAGGGGTCAAAGAGGAGTGCTGATGTGTGCAGACAACAGATGTAGGACAATCCAGGACCCGTGGAAGTGTCATTCACCTAGGGTTCTATGGGAACTCGGAACCCGGGCGTGGAGTTGAGGGGGATGTCACTGGTTGCACGCCTGGATCCGTAGCCCTGGTGGTCAACTGAAAATTGGGGAATAATTGGAAGGGAATAAAAGTTTGTTGTGACGCCACCTGTGGTTTCTGGTGATGGCACCAGCTCTGGGTGGTATAGCTCCCCACAGGTAGAGCAGGGTCCCCGGGGCTGTGGTGAGGTGACAGGGATGGATGCAGGGAGTTGGCTATGCTGCCAGGCAGCTTTGACAGTCCCTGTAGTGGACAAGGTCCGGGACTGAGGAATCGACACACTGTAAGTTGTTTGTTTCTGTACCTTTACTGATGGAATTGCAGGTAATGTCCAGGGTACTCTCCTGTGGTCGGAAAACACTTCTGGATCTCCACAGTGAGTGAGTTTAAGGCCTCCTTGTCATTTTCCCTTCTTGAAGTCTCTGACCTGTTTAAAACTAAGCCTGACCTCCTCTGCTCTTCTATCACCTGTGTGTTATAGTGGGAAACCTTTGTGTGGACTACCGCTATATCCTATATCCACCGCTATATACCCACCATATGCGGCCAGTGATGGGGCCGCCGCTGCTGCAGAACCTCCGGAGATGATGGAATGGCAGCTTAGGTGTAATAGTTCCAGTGGGTAGAACTGTATTCCCCGGGGCAGTGATGGTATAGTCCAGGGGTGGGGAACTCCAGTCCTCGAGGGCTGCAATCAGTGCAGGCTTTCAGGATTTCCCTAGTTTTGCACAGGTGATAACATAATCACTTGCACTGGTGATGATTCCAATCCCTGTGCAATACTAAGGAAATCGTGAAAACCTGCACTGATTGCGGCCCTCGAGGACTGGAGTTCCCACCCCTGGTATAGTCTATAATGGATATGAATGGTGAAGACGAGGTTAAAGGACACACACTCACGTTTAGTAGTCAAAGATGCAATTCTCCTCTTCTCCTGATGCTGCAGCTTCTTCTAATCCATGTGCAGAGCTGACAGGCTGGTAGCTCTCTGTTACTGAATGTAGGGCAAAGGTTGCAATCAATACACAGACTCACAGTTTTGCTGTTTTCCAAAGCTTTACTGCAGATGTTGTTGCAGGTTATAGTCCACGGAGTCTGTAATGGGGCTAAGCTCTCTTCCCACCCTGTCCGGGTCGTCAGCTTCCTCGTGTTACGCTGTGTGTGTGTGTCCTGGCTGCTGCTTCTAGCTAAGCTGCTGAGACTTCTCACTCTTCCTCTGTGTTCTGCTGGTACCACTTGGCTAGGCAACTTGAGTTCTCTGTGCTGTTCTGACCCCTCCATGTTGCTTTGCACTGGTACTAGGGGCATCTAGAGATCCCACTGTTCCTGGATTCACTTTGCTGTGGGTGCCAGACACAGTACCGGATCCGGTGTCCGTTCTGTGCGCTCTTCTGGGGCAAGTGAAAGTATCACTCCAGCTCCCAGACGTGTTCCTCTGTCTGTAGTTCTCCTGTTCCTCCGACCCTTGCTAGGTCTGCACTGAGCTAATTCTGCTCTAAGTGTCCTCTTCACAGCCCTGCTCGAGCTGAACTGAGCTCTCCCTCATGAGCAAGAGTATTTAAGGGAGCAGATGGTGCTCCCCCTCCTGGCCAGAGGTGCTAGTGTTTGTCAGTGTGTAGTGGGGAGAGAACCCATGTGGTGTTATTGTGGCATATTAACCCATGGGGTGCCACATTCTCCTGCAGACTCGGACTCCGGTGTCCGGGTGGCTTTCTGGGGTGAACCGATATAGCTCCTCTGCCCCAAGTCTGCGGTCACTTTGTTTCTGTTGCCTTGCCTTCAACCTCACTCCTAAGTCCCTGCACTGGCTAGGCTGATAACTGCTCAGTTGTCAACTGGCTCGGGCCTTGCGCAGCTCTGACACACCAGGATGTCTTCACAGTTCTCCTAGCAACTGCACACTCTGACTAACTCCGCCTCCAGCACCTGTATTTATAGGGGATCTTGCTTAAAGGCAGCAAGTGGAGCTCCCCTACAGGTCTGGGGTGGAAGGTGTTGTATGAGAATGGGGTACCCACTGTGGAAATCCATCCATGTTTTAGGTAGGTATGTGGTTACCTGTACTGGCAGGACGCCACTAGTGCACACCGCATGAAACGGCAAGCCATAATCCATCTTACTTCCCGTCCTTGCACTGCTGTAACCCTCACCCTTAATAAAGTCTGCACAAGAAAGATCTGGTGAATGCTGCTTTCTTCTTTTACTATGGATTAATAATGAACTTTGACATTGACATGCACCGCAGTTGTCCCAGCTGTCTCTGAAGGGATCAGAATGAGGGTCCCCAACAGCACCCTATACTGTATTGTCTTCAAATTGCTAAAAACGTGAGGACTACCACTTCAGGTTTAGTATTAAAAGAATTCTTTTATTAATTCTCTTTAAAAATGACTGGTCTAGTAAACAAAGTATACAAACGTGAAAAAGTGTATATTTACAAGTTCATTGGAGGAGAAGAGCACATCATAATATGAGTATCCCTTTTCTGCCCCTATATCTGTAGAGCTGCCTAACAGTGGAGGGAATACCACCTTAAAGTTCCGGGTGCCCCCACTCCACGACAGCTTGCCCTATGATAGCCCTATGTAAAGGTTATCAATATGACAGCAATATAGTTTTTTTTTTCTTACTTCTTTCTCTTTTTCTCTTCTTTTCTGTTTTTCTGAGAGGGTTTTTTTCATCTCTCCTTCATTTAGAGATATTAATGCCATGAGATATATTTTAAAACTCTAAGGGTAAGTGCACACTTACCCGGCGGTTTGGTCGGCGGCAGCTGGCGGAACCCGCCAGGAAGCTCCGGCGCCGTCCACCGGCTTCCTGGCGGGTATGTGCGGCGGGAGCCGGGCGGTAGCCGGCGGATGCACAGCGTGTTCT
This sequence comes from Allobates femoralis, assembly GCA_033576535.1. Lineage (NCBI taxonomy): Eukaryota > Metazoa > Chordata > Amphibia > Anura > Aromobatidae > Allobates > Allobates femoralis. Next base: position 458,138,726 of record JARQOC010000005.1, on the reverse strand, counting down.
CGGCGGCGAATCTGCAGCGGCTGGAAGCAGCACATGATTCTGCTTGCAGCCGCTGCAGAACCACCGTTTTTTAGAACATGCTCATTCTTTGCTAACCCGCTGGGAAACCTGCGGGTTAGCAACGGATGACGCTGTGTAACCGCCGGTGTGTGCACTGCCTTGGGCGGTTTACATTAGTTTTAATGTTAATCCAAACGCCGGTTTGGATTAACATAAATTTAAATAAAACTAATGTAAACAAAACGGCGGTTTACACAGGTAAACCGCCGAAAACCCGCCCAGTGCGCACATAGCCTCAATTGATTATATCTACATTTGTTTGGGTGTTTTTTCCACTAATGATTGTTTCTACTTTGTAGGCAATTGTGTGAATATTCCTATAAGGTCTCTGATAAGCTTTACGATACTCATTAAGGCAAAACGCGTAAGACAAAAATTGATGGAGATTTCCCATTGTTTTTAATGTCACAACTGGAGGAAAAAAATGACTGCACATTGGACTTCTGTTGAATCAGAGGACTCTGATGCTCTATACGAGTTAAGTTAATCCTGATCCAGGTTTTGTCCTGTTGTTATCCTCATAAATTATGATATCCCTCTGTATAAACTATATTGCTAACCTTTACATAGGGCTATCATAGGGCAAGCCGTCGTGGAGTGGGGGCACCCGGAACATTAAGGTGGTATTACCTTCACTGTTAGGCAGCTCTACAGATATAGGGGCAGAAAAGGGATACTCATATTGTGATGTGCTCTTCTCCTCCAGAGAACTTGTAAATATACACTTTTTTCACGTTTGTATACTTTGTTGACTAGACCAGTCATTTTTAAAGAGAATTAATAAAAGAATTCTTTTAATACTAAACCTGAAGTGGTAGTCCTCATGTCTTTAGCAATTTGAAGCGATAAAAACTACCCCACTACTTAGTTACCTCTGTTTAAGTATACTGTATTGTCACCACAGATCCAAATATAGACGAGCGAGAAGCCAGCTCCCAGTGCCTCTCAGCAAGTGGTGGGAGCTGGTATCCATGGTAAACAGAGGGTAACTAAGCGCTGCACGGCACTTAGTTACCCGCTTGTTTACATGGTTACCAGCGTTCTCGCTGGTACTGATCGCTGGTGACTCTGCCTGTGTGACAGCTCACCAGCGATCAGCCTTCAATGTTGCGAGCGATGAGATCGCTGGCGACATTGACGCACGTGCCATCCCCATAACAGATTGCCATTTATCTTCCACTTGAATTAAGTCCTGAAAGAAAAAAATGGATCAATTACAAATGCAAGAAGAAAGGATGACTAAGTACCAATCCATTAACTGATCCATTCTCCATAGACTCCCATGTTAAAAATTGATCCGACAGACATTAGTTATTTATACCAACGGACAAAAAAGTTGTGTTAGCTCAACATTTTTCCAACGGATCTCTGTGTTTTTGATGCGTTTTGCTGCATTTTTGATGATTGCGTTTATTTGAGCTCATAGATAATGGAGTCAATAGAATCAGAGAAACGCCACACAAATTGATATGCACACTCCTTGTGAGGATCCATTTGTAAGCCAAAAACGGATCCTCACAAAACGTTTCTGAATGCCAAATCTTGAAACCCATTGACTTTGCTGGGATGTCCAAAGTCACTGTATTTCACAGTCAAAAACGGATCCTGAAAAAAACGGATCAAATATATGCTGTGTGTGACTGTAGCTTTAGAGTAGATAGTCACTTCCCTGTCCTGGTGAAAACAATTTAAAACAAAACAGAATTTCCCTCCCCAAAAAAATTTCTACCAACTAAAATAAGTTTTCCCATAGAAATCAAGTCCTCATTCTCCCTATAAAAAAAAAAATGTAAAATAGTTATGGCTGTAAAGAGTACAGTGACACCATTTTTAGATTTTTTAATGGGAGTCATTTGTGTGAAAGTAATAATGGTATAAATAAAGTCCACATATTTGGTATAACTGGCCATAATGGTCAATAAAATATAGAGAGCATGGAATCTATCCTATCAATTACACAGGGAAATAAAAGCCAAAATTGCTGTTTTATCTGTTTTATGATCATTTTGCTAACAATATTGAATTAAAGGTGATTAAAAGTCTCATGTCCCAAAATAGCAGAAAAAACTACAGTTCGTCAGGTAAAAAAGCGCTTACACTGCTCTTTCAATGAAAAAATAAATAAAAAAGAAACAGATCTTACAATATGGCAACACTAGTGTTGAGCATTTGTAATCGTTACTATTCGCTATTCGGACAGATAGTAAGGTATTCGTGATACTCGTTACTCGGCGATTATCGCTGGTGCTCATGAGTGATGTGTCAATTGTGAACGATCTGGCACAGATTGGCAGCTCCCTTCAGTACACCCCAGTGAGAGCAGATTGAATGTTAGGGTCTTTTTGGGGAGCGGTGTTTGATGCAGTGAAAACTCAAAAAGCCCACCCTCCCGCCTGCCCTGGAAAGACTCGTTTTATAGCTGGATGTGTGTGGACGGAGCCTATCACTAGTTAACTAACATCAGACTCGCTATTCGCGCCGAGTACGCGAGTATTGAATACTATTTGTTACAAGTATAGCGAGTGCAAATATTTTGCTACTTGCTCATGAATACGCATCACATGAAACCAAATTTGGGGGAAAAAATAGATATTATTGTAAAAACTGTAATAAAACAATAGCCCAGTCTCTAAAATGAACATTACATTTCTCCAGCTTAGTGATCACCATAAACAATGTCCGAAGCATTGATTTTATGTTACATTGTCTCAACAAAAAATGAATAATAAGTGAGAATAATGGGTGATCTACAAATCACTTACATTCCAAAATGGTACCAATAACAATACAATTCATGTCTTCAAAACATAAACCTCATAGAGTTCATCAACAACAAAAGTTATGTCTCCAGGATATGGTCAAAAATATTTTTGCTTTCTACAAAGTATTTTCTTCTGCAAAATAGAAGACATGAAGATACATTTCATTTATACCAAACATGCAACATTAGAAAGAAAACCTTTGTATCTGATGCCATAGGCTGCTTCAGACTTGCAGATGCATCTGCAGCGTTTTGCAGATGCATCTGCAGCATCTGCATGCAGACCGCGGCCTATGTTTATATGGAGCGCTGGCGGTCTGCAGTGCTTGCGGACGCGTGCGACCCATTCATCCATATGTGTCTGTGCCACGCGGATGCCTGCGTACAGATCACACACTCGCCGACCATGGACGCGAGATGTCGCGTCCTGGTGCGGACGAGAGTGTGTGATCTGTAGCAGGCATTCGCGTGCGCACAGATCACATATAGGAGTGAAGGTGCGCACGGCGGTCCGCAAGCATCTGCAGACCCCGTGCACTCATTATAAAATAGGCGCGGTCGCATGCAGATGCTTGCGATGCATCTGCAAATGCTGCAGATGCATCTGCAAGTCTGAAGGCAGCTTATTTGCTAAAGACACTTTTTGAGGTCAAGATAATCACTGCATCCCTTGAAAAATATCTCTAGGGGTATTGTTTCCAAAAGTAGTGTCTCTTCTTGAATATTTCCTTCTGAGCTAATATCTCATGGGCTGTGCAAATGCATTATGGGGACAGGAAAGCATTTCTGGAAAACTTGCTCTCCAAATAGCATTTCTTTCCTTCGGAGCTGTGCCGTGCTCACTTCGGAGAATGTGCTTAGCAAAATTGTAGCTAAAACTACATTTTAATGGGAAAAATTTCATTTATTCATTTCACTTTCCGTTAGATCATGGGAAGCATCTGAAGGCTTTGAAGGGCAGAGGGGGCATTTGGCCTGGGAGCCTTTACTTTGTAGGGGCCCACCCGGAGTGACCATTAGTGATGATGTCACTGCATCAGTCTGTCTGACACCTGACACTGTCTGCGGCTGGAATCGCCTGGGTTGGGTATATATGTTTTCTATTATTTTAATATTATATAATGGTCATTATGTGTGACGATTACTAAGGGCGACCATCATAAAGAATGGGAGCTACTGAGGGGGTCATAATACAGTGGGTGGGCTACTAAGTGGGCACTCGTATAGAATTGGTACTACTAGGAGGTCCATCATACAGAGTGGGGGCTACTAAAAGGGCCCTCCTACAGAGTGAGGGCCACTAAAGGGCCTTCACACATAGTGGTGGCTACTAAGGGGGCCCTTCTACAATATGGGTCTACAAGTAAAGCCATGATACAGTGTGAGGCCTACTAAGGAGGACATTCATACAGCAAGGGGGCAACTAAGAGAAACCATCTTAAAGCATGAGTACAACTAATGGGACAATGTTACAGTGTGGGAGCTACTAAGTGGGCCTCCATATATTGCAGGGACTAGTATGTGGGCCATCATGCAGAATGAAGGCTAATAAGGGGGACCTTCTAAAGAGTGGAGCTACTATATGGCTTTCCTACAGAATGAAGGCTACTAAAGGGGGTAAATATACTGTGTGAACTACTGTGTAGACCATCATGAAGTTTTGGAACTACTGTGAGGGTATTCGTACAGTGGAAAGGCTATCATAGTGAAAGCTAATGTGTATAGCGTGGGGAATGATACAGTGTGGGAGCTACTGTAGACCCCATGAAACAGTGTGTGGGCTACAGTGGGGCCATCATACAGTGTGGGGAGCTTAAAACAGTGGGAAAGCCACCAAGGTTACCAATATACAAACAAAAGCGCCAAAGTAAGGTCCCCACCAAATGTACACCATAAATCGAGATCAATGAAAAAGCACCAAAAACCTGTAAGTACTGTCTAATGATGGAGTCAATATTAATATTGATATAGCCGTACAGTGGACCTATCACTGTTTGGTCCTAACTCCTTTTCAGTTGTTATCTTTGATATATGTAGAAATAATAGATGGCGTAGCTCTAGTATAGCAAGGTTACACTGCAACTTAAACCAGATATCATAGGATAAGATAATTGATATAGTAAAGATACACTTACCAAAGAATATAAAGATATTCAATATACACAGTAAAACACCTGACAAGTTTCCCTCTACCAATAGGAGGAAATGTCATGAGTGACTTCAGATAGATTTAATATAGATAATCGACCAATGAAGTATACTCAATAATCAGAAACATTAGTCCCATTAGGTCCTTTCATTGATGCCACACAGCTCCTTACACGGAAGGTTCTTCATTCCATGGGTGCTGAGATGATTTCAATGGTATACGATAAGGCCTGATCAAATCCGTTTAGTCAGACCTTTCTACAGAGTATTTCATAGATGTTATTTAGTGGGATTATCTCCATAAATCAATGATTAGTACAACTTCCTCATGAGATATCACAATGCAAATAATCTCCATCTCAAGCAAGCAGATGTTATTTAAGGGGTTGTTCAGTTTTTTCCATGGTCTCATTGACTTGTATTTATGAGTTTCATCAATGACTCAGTTCACAATCAGACATGTATCCTATCATATTTTTATAATGTCCCAGTATTTACTGGTAGATGTGGGTAAATTAAGTTGATCAAATAGTGATGTAAAAAAATACCATTATGGCAGAGGAGCTTGAATCTACACCCCTTTCCAAATGCTGTACCATAAATTACAATATCCTTAAAAAGCTCCTAGTCTATATATTGCCCATGTATTTATAGATGTGAGTAGGTGAGGAGCCTGTTTAAATTGAGAGATTACCGTTTTGTTGCATGTCACCTTTAATGATTAAAAGTTTGGTGAGAAATTGTTCAGATTTTATTTATTTGAACTCTGCACATTTTGTCTTGTTTTTATTGGACCCTGAGGAACTATTGTGAATGTTGCTATGGCCAGATGAAGAAATGAGAGGCTTCTAGGGGCAATCACTCTTAGTGTACCTTAACATGCCGCAACCACAGGAGACATTTGTGGCAGCAATATTGCGACCTGGAAATATCGCTTCCACATTGCCACCCAATTGCCTCCTTATTACGGCATGTAAATAGGGAATTTGGCGGCGATATTTCGCTTCGTCTCGGTCGCCTGGTTTTAGAGCACTGCTCCCAAAACGAAAACAGGCGACATTGGTGTTATCGCCGCTAAATTCCGTATTTACACGCCGCAATAAGGAGGCAATTTGGCAGTGACCATTCCAGGGAGAAATATCGCCGCCTAAATTATCTCCTGTGGTTGCGGCGTATAAAGGTACCCTCATGGTGCATTTTCCTGACTAGAGGGCTTGCGCATGATTAACTTGACCTTGACACCATGCAAGTATGTGGTAACAGGATGAAGCCTATACATTAGTAACAATTAGTGATCTTAACTCCTTCACGACATTTAACCTACCTATAAGTCATGGACGGATAGGAGATCCCAACCGATGATCGACGTCATGGCGATCATGCGAGCTCAAAAGCTGTGCCCATACGATCACTGCCAGTAGGTTGACATTACTAATATCTGAGCTCAGGCTGTTAACTTAAAGTTATAGCAGCATTTAGCACACCCATGATGTAATCACACGTTGTCGATAATTGCCATGGCAGCCCAATGTCTTATTAAGACCTCTGAGAACGCTGGCTATGGTTCCCTGTTAAGTGTAATGTATTGCAATACATGTATGTGCATTGCAATCCATTACACCAGTGATTAGAGTAATAAAAGTTATGGTCAATATAAGGAATAAATAGAAATGTTGAAAATTTGAAAAAAAATGTAAAAAAAATGCAAAAAAAAAAAAAATCACAAAATAAAAAAAAAAAAAAAAAAAAATAAAAAAAAAAAAAAAAAAATATATATATATATATATATATATATATATACCGTATATACTCGCGTATAAGCCGAGTTTTTCAGCCCAAAAATTGGGCTGAAAAGTCCCCCCCTCGGCTTATACGCGAGTCACTGTATACCTGTATACAATGTATACAGGTATACAGTGCCCCCATCTATATACAGCCCCCCGCCGCAATCCTGTAAAGGAATTGGTTAGTATACTTATCCATCCGCTGCAGCTGCCCCGCCGCCATCGCAATTCAGCATCTTCCGACTCGCGTCTTCTTCCGATGGTCGCAGGCAATGACGTCATTGCCTGTGCGACCGAGGAGGAAACCGGAAGAAGACGCGAGACGCTGGAAGTCGGAAGATGCTGAATCGCGATGGCGGTGGACAGCTGCAGCGGATGGATAAGTATACTAACCTATTCCTTTACAGGATTGCGGCGGGGGGCCTGTATATAGATGTGGGGGGCCTGTATATAGATGGGGGGGCCTGTATATAGATGGGGGGCCTGTATATACCTCTGGGGCATATATATGTGGGGCTGCTGTATACTACCACTGTGGCTGTATTTACCTGTGGGGCTGCTGTATACTACCACTGGGGCTCTATATACCTGTGGGGCTGCTGTATACTACCACTGGGGCTGTATATACCTGTGGGGCTGCTGTATACTACCACTGGGGCTATATTTACCTGTGGGGCTGCTGTATCCTACCACTGGGGCTATATTTACCTGTGGGGCTGCTGTATACTACCACTGGGGCTGTATTTACCTGTGGGGCTGCTGTATACTACCACTGGGGCTCTATATACCTGTGGGGCTGCTGTATACTACCACTGGGGCTGTATTTACCTGTGGGGCTGCTGTATACTACCACTGGGGCTCTATATACCTGTGGGGCTGCTGTTTACTACCACTGGGGCTGTATTTACCTGTGGGGCTGCTGTATACTACCACTGGGGCTGTATATACCTCTGGGGCTGCTGTATACTACCACTGGGGCTGTATATACCTCTGGGGCTGCTGTATACTACCACTGGGGCTGTATATACCTCTGGGGCTGCTGTATACTACCACTGGGGCTGTATATACCTCTGGGCTGCTGTATACTACCACTGGGGCTGCTGTATACTACCACTGGGGCTGCTGTATACTACCACTGGGGCTGTATATACCTCTGGGGCTGCTGGATACTATCACTGGGGCTGCTGTATACCACACTGTTGAGGGCTGTATACCTCTGCTGGGGTCCACCCTCGGCTTATACACGAGTCAATAGGTTTTTCCAGATTTTTGGGGCAAAAGTAGGGGGGGTCGGCTTATACACGGGTCAGCTTATACACGAGTATATACGGTATATATATATATATATATATATATATATATATATAATATATACTAGCTGTAGTACCCAGCTACGCCCGGGTTAATAAATAACTGCTGTTAGCTATAACAATATAGAATTTGAATATTTCATATTAATGATCTGTAGGAAAATAGAAGCTGAGCTGTGATTGGTTGCTATAGGCAGCCTAATAAATCTCCAGCCAACAGTAAACCCTCCCTCTGGCCAGGCAGTATATGTTACCTCACACATACACATAATAGACAGCTCATGTGACTGACATCTGCCTTAATTCCCTATATGGCACATGTGTTGCACATTGGCTGTTTTTAATCAGATGTTTATGTTTGGAAATTAAAGATAGCACACGTATGAGGCGTGTTGTGTGAGGTGATTTGTGCACATCTGTGTCTGTAAGTGGGGTGTGTGTGTCCCTGGGGTGTGTGTATGTGTGTGTCCCTGTGGGGGGGTCTGTGTGGTGTGTGTCTCTGTTGTGTGTGTCTCTTTGTGGTGTGTGTGTGCCCCTGTGAGGTGAGTGCATGTGTCCCTATAGGGTGTGTATGTGTGTGTCCCTGTTGGGGGGGGGGTCTGTGTGGTGTGTGTCTCTGTTGTGTGTGTCTCTTTGTGGTGTGCGTGTGTGTGTCCCTGTGGAATGAGTGCATGTGTCCCTATAGGGTGTGTATGTGTGTGTGTCCCTGTGGGGGGGTCTGTATGGTGTTGTGTGTGTCTCTTTGTGGTGTGTGTGTGTGTGTGTCCCTGTGGGGTGAGTGCATGTGTCGCTATAGGGTGTGTGTGTGTGTCTTTGGAGGTGTGTGTTTCTGTGTTGTGTGTGTCTCTTTGTGGTGTTTGTGTGTGTTTGTTCGGGTGCATGGTGAGTATCCAATGTTGGGGCTGCACCTTAGCGGCTATACACTTGCTGTTACTCTTTGTGTGCGTGTGGTGTGTATACATGTCCCCGTGCATGGTGAATATGTCATGTTGGGGCCCCACCTTAGTGACTATATGCTAGTATATGCTGTTAGTCTTTGGTGCTGTCATTAAGCCCCTCTCATTCACAATTGTCAACTGGTAACTGTCACTTTTTCCCCATTATGCAGATAGGGGCAAAATTTTTTGGTGAATTGGAATGCGCGGGGTTAAAATTTCACCTCACAACATAGCCTATGATGCTCCCGGGGTCCAGACGTGTGACTGTGCAAAATTTTGTGGCTATAGCTGACAGCTGTCGATTTTCCTCCAACACTTTTCCATTCACTTTTTCCCCATTATGAAGATAGGGGCAAAATTGTTTGGTGAACTGGAACGAGCAGGGTTAAAATTTTGCCTCACAACATAGCCTATGACGCTCTCGGGGTCCAGACGCGTGACTGTGCAAAATTTTGTGGCTGTAGTTGCGACGGTGTAGATGCCAATCCCGGATATACATACATACACACACACATTCAGCTTTATATATTAGATATATACATGTACTAGCTGTAGTACCCGGCTACGCCCGGGTTAATAAATAACTGGTGTTAGCTATAACAAAATAGAATTTGAATATGTTATATTAATGACATGTAGGAAAATAGAAGCTGAGCTGTGATTGCTTGCTATAGGCAGCCTAATAAATCTCCAGCCAACAGTAAACCCTCCCCCTGGTCGGGCAGTATATGTTACCTCACACAAACACATAATAGACAGCTCATGTGACTGACATCTGCCTTAATTCCCTATATGGCACATGTATTGCACATTGGCTGTTTTTAATCAGATGTTTGTGTTTGGAAATTAAAGATAGCACACGTATGAGGCGAGTTGTGTGAGGTGATTTGTGCACATCTGTGTCTGTCTGTGTGGTGTGTGTGTCCCTGGGGTACGTATGTGTGTGTCCCTGTGGGATGGGGTCTGTGTGGTATGTGTCTCTGTTGTGTGTGTCTCTTTGTGGTCTGTGTCCCTGTGGGGTGAGTGCATGTGCCCCTGTAGGGTGTGTGTGTGTGTCCCTGTGGGGGGAGTCTGTGTGGTGTGTGTGTCTGTGTTATGTGTGTCTCTTTGTGGTGTGTGTGTGTCCCTGTGGGGTGAGTGCATGTGTCACTATAGAGTGTGTGTGTGTGTCCCCTTGGGGGAGGTGTGTGTCTGTGTTATGTGTGTCTCTTTGTGGTGTGTGTGTGTGTTTGTTCAGGTGCGTGGTGAGTATCGAATGTTGGGGCTGCACTTTAGCGACTATACACTTGCTGTTACTCTTTGTGTGCATGTGGTGTGTATACATGTCGCCGTGTGTGGTGAATATCTCATGTTGGGGCCCCATCTTAGTGACTATATGCTGGTATGTGCTGTTAGTCTTTGGTGCTATCATTAAGCCCCTCTTATTCACAACTGTCATCTGGTAACTGTCCCTTTTTCCCCATTATATAGATAGGGGCAAAATTGTTTGGTGAATTGGAATGCACGGGTTAAAATTTCGCCTCACAATATAGCCTATGACACTCCTGGGGTCCAGACGTGTGACTGTGCAAAATTTTGTCTCTATAGCTGACAGCTGTCGATTTTCCTCCAACACTTTTCCATGCACTTTTTGCCCATTATATAGATAGGGGCAAAATTGTTTGGTGAACTGGAACGCGCAGGGTTAAAATTTCACCTCACAACATAGCCTATGACGCTCTCGGGGTCCAGACGTGTGACTGTGCAAATTTTTGTAGCTGTAGTTGCGACGGTGTAGATGCCAATCCCGGATATACACACATACATACACACATACATACACACATACACACATTCAGCTTTATATATTAGATATATATATGTATAAATGTACTGTATTAGTATTATACCGATAAATACACATAATATGTAAAAGCAAAGTTAGTACACATATTAGTGTGTACACATATTTGGTATCGCCAGATCTGGAATGACCCATTCTGTAAAACTGTCACACTGGTTTAACCTTTCAATGAACACAATAAAAAATAGTGAAAAAGTGGCAAAAAAACAATGCCTTTTCATGAAGACACTGAAAAACAGTCAAGTATAAGATCAAATAGTTATATGTAAATAAAAATGGTATCACTGAAAACATCATCTTGTCCTGCAACAACATAGGCACCACTCAGATCAGTCAGAGAAAAATAAAAAGGCTATAGCTCGTGAAATATAGCAATGTAAAAACAATTTTTTTTCTATTAAATCTATTAAATAGTTTTTATTGTGTAAAAGTAGCAAAACATAAAAAAAATAATGTAAATGTGGTATCAATGTAATCATACTGACCCGAAGAATAAAGCAGTTATACACCTAGTAACTCACACAGGAAACTAAATACATCTAAGGGCGGCTTCACACTGCAGCACAATCCGGTCCGGGGCGGTCCGGGATGACCCTGACAGCCGTGGACTGGATCAGCACACAGGACTGGAGGGCTAATATGCCATCTGGTGTGCAGCCGCACGCAGCTGCAGCCGCTGACAGGTCAGGACTGCAGAGCCGCGGTCCTGACTTATCAGCAGCTGGAACTGCATGCGGCTGCACACCGGACCAGAGGGCATATTAGCCCTCCAGTCCTGTGTGCTGATCCAGTCTGCAGCTGTCAGGGTCATCCCGGACAGCCCCGGACCGGATCGTGCCGCAGTGTGAAGCCGGCCTAAGAACAAACACACCTGACTCAACTGGTTTCTGTACAGTCTGAAGTTCACACACAGCAATTTTGCTAGGCAATTTCACTGTCAATTTGCTGGTTGCAGTGAAAACATGGACACATTGTTCCATTTGTACACAGCAACAAAATAGAACAATGTGTCCATGATTTTACTGCAACCGGCAAATTGCCAGTGAAATTGCCTAGCAAAATTGCTGTGTGTGAAGGTACTTTAGGCCCCATTCACACACTGCTATTTTTGCTGTGTATTTTTACGCACAAGCTCAAAAAAAGCCAGGAGTGGAACAATCAAAATCGGGAGTGGCACACTCAGAGGAAAGGTCTAATGGTGGGTTTACACACACCAATCATTGTATCCAATATCTGAACAGATCTCTGGTTGCAGTGAAATCATGGACACATAGTTCCATTTTGTGGCTGTGTACAACATGGAGCAATCTGTCCATGATTTCACTGCAACCAGAGATTGGTTCAGAGATTGGATACAATGATTGGTGTGTGTAAACCCACCATGATGGTGGATTTACACACACCAATTTATCTGTTCAATCTCTGAAGCAATCTCTGGTTGCAGTGAAATCATGGATACATTGCTCCATGTTGTACACAGCCACAAAATGGAGCAATGTATCCATGATTTCACTGCAACCAGAGATTGGTTCAGAGATTGAACAGATAAATTGGTGTGTGTAAACCCACCATAATAGAAACAAGTGCTCCACTTATATGTTTAATCACCCACTCCTGGTTTGTGATGAGCTTGTGCTTAAAAATACACAGCAAAAAAGCAGTGTGTGAATGGGGCCTTAAGGTTCTTGGCTGCAAAGTTCCTAGGACCCCTTTGCAGACTTGAATAAACCTAACCACGGGACTAGAAGATGGCAACTCTGATTTGGCTTCCTAATCAGCCGTCTAGTGTTCCACCTACCTCTTTAGGAATCGAGGGAAAAGGGGAAGATTACTACAACCCTAAATCAGGAAGGCATGCAGAGATAGAAAGGTTCCCTGACTGAGAAAACATAACATTACGAAAAGTAAAGTGGAAAGTGAATTACTACTGCTAGACAGAAATTCCTCCCACCTCCTAGCCAAAGAAAGCTGAAAACTGTAGGACAGACTTAAGAAACAGCAGTGATATTTAACCCAGCTGATCTCTATCTAACTGGCTGAAAACCAAAGGCAGTATGGCTGTGACTCTAAGTTAAATCCCCAAAGAATATCACCAGCAGATAAAGTGACTGTGTGGCGCCCTGCATTACAGGTAGCCATAGAAATCATCTGGTGCATGGAGGGATTTCAACATCAGGTAAACTTCACACACAACACCTTCACCCCAGGCCTGTAGGGGGAGCTCTAACTGCTGACGTCAGGTTAGCAGCTGATGTCAGTTGAGGTCCCCTGATAAATACAGGTGTAGGGGGTGCAGCTAGGCAGTTAAGTGTGAAGCTGCACTGAGGAAAGACCTGGCGAGAGGTGCCAGACCTAAAAGCCAGAGAATAGCTTTAGCCAGCGTGAGGGTCCCAGAGTGAGGGACGCAGACAAGGAGAATAGGAAGAGGAGCCATACTGGCTAACCCCAGAGAGCAACTCGGACACCGGAGTCTGAGTCTGCTTAGGACAGTTCAGCCCAGCAGAAAGAAACGGTTACTGAGAAGACTTCAATCTCCCGGACACCCGCAGCACTCCCAAACATGAGAGCCAGGAACTGTGAGCAGCCGCAGCAGCAATTCCCCCAGAGGGTTCTCAGTGCCACTAACCTGGGTGAAAGAAGGACTCAGGAGGCCAAGCCAGATCTTATGCAGGTCAGGGCTTCAACTGGAGTAACAGGGAAAAGGAGGCCATATACCTCATAGATGTGGAAATCCTAAAGTGCCACCTGATCACCTCTACCTGTACCCTGGACAGTGCCTGTTTGCCAACAGTAAAGGTACAAGAAACTATTACAGTGTGCATGTCAGTCCTTTTATCCCTGAGCCTACACCAAGTATAAACTGCCATTCCTCTGGTTTGCAAAGACTGTGTTACCCTATTCCTACTATGCTGCCCTGGGGACACAGCACCACCTGCAGGGAGCCACATCACCTTGCTGCCAATCCACCGTCCCCAGAGCTCTGTTACCAGCGCTGATGCAATCACCAGACAGCTGCAGGTGGCATCACGACAATAACTTTTACCCCTGTAAATATCCCCTTTCAGCTGATCACTAGGGCACGGATCCAGGCACTGACAGTGACAGAGAGCCCATACAGATGCCCGGAATCTGAGTACCCCTGCCCTGGGTGAGTCAACTTCAGAGATGACTATGAGCATCAGGGGCACATATGAGATAAATTCAATCTGCGCATGCACCTATGCAGGTCATAAGTGTCTCCACAGTGTCCTCAGTAAAATGGTGGTGGAGATTGCGCTACTTGTATGCGCTGACTCCAGCATCATTTTAATGATGTCGCCATTCCTCTAGCAGTGTGCATGCATCGCCAGTAGCGGCAACGGCATTGCAGCGCAAGATTTAAATAAAAAAGTGAGGGGCACATCAGGTGGAGGCAGGGGGAGGAATCTATATGGAGGACTCGACCCTCAAACTCCCGCCCCTGCTGCACACATTTCCTTAACCTTAACTAAAGTTATTTCTGCAAGCAACGATGTAATCAGAAGAATGCAGATATGATTCAGTTCAATATCCTAGCGCCTGTATGATTCTGCTTTTACTTTCTACCTTAAAAACCTGATAGTTGGTTCCCTTTAATGATTTTGAAAACCTAAATTCAAATCTGACAATGAAAACGTTTAGTTGGCTCCTGTTTCTATGATACCAAAGAGTTTTCCATTTACTGCTGCATATAATGAATGCAAAAACATTTCAGTACTTTGAAACTATTATATTACAATAGTATTCTGAAATTAATATTTTTGCAAATATAAAAATGCTGAATATTTTGTTATGACAATTTCCTAATATTTATTTAGAGGAAAATTAGCAACAATTTAAATAACTAAAATATGTCTATGCAAATTGTCACTTCAGTGAGGAAGTAGAAAAACTCTAATACCACCTAATAAAGGTAGCAATCCTAAAAGTCATAATTGACTCTTTAACAAGCCTTTTAAAACGACTTAGGATTTGTGCCAGATCAGAACACCAAACTGCAGACGTTGCATTTCGGGGTGATTGCCCCTTATCAGTGCAGTGTGTGGAATTCTGATCTGGCTGTATGAGAGGCTAAAGGTACCGACACATGCCGCCATATGGCTTCCATATCGCCGGCGATTTGAGGTGAGCTCGCACGTTTCGGGCACTTTTTTCTGATCGCTGTGGACCTGTCACACGTAGCTATCTAGCATGCGATCTTTGGCGATGCTGCATTCTGGAAATTGCCTGCAGGAGACCGGAAGCGATCTTCCCTTCACACATCGCCGCGTCACACGCCACAATCGTAGAAAAGATGTGGGTATACTGTTTTGAACGGGGCATGCTAGGTGTGTTTCACCGCACCCCTATCACTGCGATTGGTGGACGGAACTGCGTTCCCATTGGTCAGCCTTGCGTGAACGCACGGGTCATCAAATAAGGCGCTTCGGACACGGCCAGCCAATTGGAATGTAGCATCACCCATCAATCGCCGCAGATGCAGCGCAAAAAAACACCATCCAAGCACGCCTACGGGATTGATTCAGGATCGCTGTGTATGATGCTATCGCCCTGTGACACGCCAGGATGCGCTGATATCGCCTGGTGGATATCGCCTGATTTCATTCCAGGGCAAGGCAATCAGGTGACGCTCCACTGATGAATTTTCGCCGTTTAATCACCCAGTCATGCCCCACTACGCACATGCGATATGGATTCCATGTATCTTACTTCACTCACCATAAGAATTTACACTTTACAGAAAAGAAAGAACCTGGCTGACCATATGAGCTTACACTCTACAGGAGAGGGAACTTTGCTGATCATAAGAGCTCATATTGTATAGAAGATGAAAATGACTTGCATACAAACTGTGCTTGACTGGGAATCACTGATCTGTTAAGAGCCGGGTACTAACCACTTCATTACAAGGTTTGATAATCCATAACATGTTAAATCTGCACTGCATTGTATGACATTACAAAATTATGTTTGCTTTCTCTTTGATGCCTCTGCAGTGTGGGGAAATGGTGCCAGGTAAGATTTTTTGGTGAATCTTGAATCTCAACATGTTCTCCAAAATAATCCACTTCTATGTATAACAGAAAGCAGTATTTTATCTATACTATTAAACTGCACAAATCAATTCATTCACCAAAGTTAAATCAAGCAGATACAATTTCACTATTTAATGGCTGCAAAAGATAAAGACTCCACTGAGCAATTAGAAGCCTCTTGTGTACTAGAGCTCATCCAAAATAATTAACTGCTAAACGAGCAATTACTGGGGGGATTGTCACAGTCCATTCCTTGTTATTATCATCATTGAATAGAAATATCAATGCTTCAAATTCCTGTTGCAGTATAGGTATGTGATGCCTAATTTCACCCAAGGCTTGGTGTTCAAGGACAAGAAACCTGAGTAGAGGGTATAAGTAATAGGCCTCTTAAAAAGAAAAAGACATTTTTTTCTATTGTCCTTTCTGCCTTTAGTTCATATGTAGAATCTGTGAAAGGGCAGACATTAAAACTGGTGACAGGTTAATTTAATCTAATATATGAAGATGGTGGACATATTGTCACATTCCCACTTAAGGACACCAATATTGTTGTTTTAATGTGAATTGTGATATGGGTTTTAGTGTGAAATAGGTTGTGCCAGACAATATGGCAAGATAGGTCTAATGTTTGTGACTGGCCAATATTGGGAAGGGCTAGTGCAGGGACAGAGGGCAGTTTCTTTTCGAAAGTAAAAATCAGGCCCAGTTTGCAACAGAGATATCTAAGGGCACCTTTACACGTCACAACATTGCATGCCATTTCACTTGCAACTTACTGGTTGCAGTGAAATCATGGACACATTGTTGCTGTGTACAAATGCAACAAGTGTCCATGATTTCACTGCAACCAGCAAATTGCAAATGAAATTGCATGCAATGTTGCGACGTGTAATGGTACCCTAAGGTCTGATTAGTCTACAAAGCTTCATGACATGGATGTCACTAGGAGAAGACCAAGAGCTGAGATGGACATAATGAGATCCCAATTGAGAGAAAACCAAGAGACAGTGTTATTTGGTGGAAACAAGTCAGAGGAATCACCGAAAGACTAAGTGGTCAAGTGACGAAGAGTCTAAAGAGAGGATGTCTAGCAGTGTGGGTAAGGACAGAGTAAAATGTGGGATGAAATAAGTGCCCTGATAGGAGTTCGCTAAGCGGCATCAAGCAGAAGCTAAATCTGACCAAATCGACAATCATCCCTTTAAAAGGTACCGTCACACAAATGAGATATCGCCGGCGATGTTGCCGGCAACTGAGGGGATGGCCAAGTTGCGGCGACATCGCCGGAGAGTTGTCTCGTGTGACAGGGCGATAATCAGGCGAAAAATCCCTGAGTAACATCGCCAGGTTTCCCAACAATGTTGGGAAACCTGGCGATGTTGCTGAGGCGATCATGCCTGATCGCCCTGTGTAACGCGGCAACCTGCAATGTTGCGGGCGATTCCGCCTATCTCCAAACATTGCGAGTTATCGCTCGCAGGGTTGCTGGGCAACCCAGCGAGCGATAGCCACGGCAACTAGCCGGCGACATCGCGGTAAGTTGCTCAGTCTGACATCTCCCCGGCGATGTTGTCAGGGATGCGCGCTCCCGCGATCGCCGGCAACAACGCCGGCGATATCTCCCTGTGTGACGGTACCTTAAGAAGGAGAAGATGCAGGACAGCAGGAGGAATATATAACTTTCATGGACTGTGTGAAGACATGGACTCTTTCAATGCATAGCATGGGTTAAGATTCTTAACATTTAGCCAGACATGATGTTATTTGGTTAATTACTTGTGATATGCCACTCATTGTTTCCACAAGAGTTGTAGGAGCCTGCTAGTATTTAAAGTTTGTAATGTAATTATCTCACCCTTTGTCACCGAAGTGTTCCAGCCACGGATAAGGAGTTCGGGCGTTTAGTTGGGATGAGCCCTGGTCCATGTTGTTTTTCAGGCGGCTGGGCCAGTGGACGAGAACACCCACTGACTCCCATGTCTCCACAGACTGTACTGTAGTGCTAGGCTGATTTGTAGTAGAACAGACAAAACTAGTGGACATTGGAGCAGGTGAAGTGGAGGAAGTAAAGTGAATGTGTCTCAAGATGCTCTGTGTTCATGAAACCTATGAAAAAACATGTGCCTTCTAGCTTATGCAGGCGCCATTGATCTTCCAGTTGTGAACGCAATGGACTTCACAATAATGGCTGCGGAGGTGACAAATGAGCAAATTGAGATCGCGGACAGCCGCGATCTCTAAATGTGTACGTGCCTCTACAGCAGCTATTTTCCAGAAGTCCATCAAGCTGGAGGCAGCGTGTGAGTTCTCACTCTCCGAGATCTCAATCTGCGCACTTACTGCCTGCACAGCCATTTTTATGGGAATATAAACCCCTACCCTACAAATTTTGTTAACTAATAAATACACAAGACACAAAAATGGCGCAAAGATGGCCTGAGGCTTTACTCAAGGTTCAAATTTATAATAATAAATAACTCTTTAAGACATTTAACCAATAACGGATCGGAAGACATCAATAGAACACTCAATAAATTACTCCAAAGGTTCCATAACTATGCCCTCTTCAATGGGCAGCTTTCCCCCACAAGTAAAGCCTCTTGACAGAATCCATGAAGTCATCAAACGATGTCCACAGGGTGGGTGGGCAGGTGACCTCTTCAGATCTTCACAGCTAAGTGACACCTGTCACCTCAGGTGCCTATATTTATACCTCCTATTCCAGCTCAAAACTGTCAGCCAATAAACTGGCTGAAATCAGACAGCAGTCCAGGAAGTCTCTTACAACACTCCTGGACATTGTAACTATGCTGCCTGGGCAGAAAACCATATCAACTCTAATCTTAAGGCCCTGTTACATGGGGAAACATCTCCGACAACTTCGCCGGCAACTCAGGGGCATGGCGAAGTTGCAGCAACATCGCCAGTGCATTGCCCCATGTAACAGGGTGATATCAACGCCGATAGTTGCTTGAGCAAACAACGCCTGGTTTCAGGACAATGTCCTGAAACCAGGCGATGTTGCTCAGGCAATCTGGCTGAATCGCCCAGTGTGACACCGCAACTGCAATGTTGAAAGCAACTTCCCCCATTGAGTCCAATGTTAACGATTGCTGCCAGGGTTGAATTTAACCCTGGCAGCGATAGTTGCTTTCAACGTCGCTGCTGTGTTGCCGGCGATGTCTCCCAGTGTAACAGCAGCACAGCAATCTTGGCTAGTGACCAAAAACATGCGCGCTCTTGGGAGTTGCCGGCGATGTTGCCGGAGATGTTTCCTCATGTAACGGGGCCTTTAGGATACTTCAGACCTGAAACATAATGTTTAATATAACACCAAAACATTATGCTCCATAATATTAAGTTCTGAATCTGATTCACCTCTGAATCCTTTATAAAACTAACAGGGAGATCATGTTCCTATGAGGCCAGCACGCTAATTGCTTTGCTGGCCCCCCATGACGTGCATCACATCCACTGGCGGCAGATCAATGATGCCGACTTCCCTCCTCCAGGCCCAAGGCCCCCAGCATCACCCCACTGGTGCTGCCACTTATGACTTCCTACAGCAGCTACCCTGTCTTCTATAATCTCATTCCACCGCCACCACTGCCCACCACATACCCGGTAAGCTATATCCGGATTGTAGAATGCACATCCATTTTTGTTCCAATTTTTGGAGGAATAATGGTTATAATCTGGAAAATATGGTAATTGTTTTCTATGTGTTCATTAAAATTTCACATTCACAATCTTTAATTCAGGAGGAATTTTGGACCACTGTTTGTTACATCATTGCTGAAAAGTCTAGTGGTCTCTTGAGCACAGTCAGAACAGTCTCCTTACTTCCTAGTTTCTGGCAGGATCCTTGGCTGAGCCATACATTTAAGCTCATGTTCTGAGCTTTCTGCTATCATTGGTTTGTTCTGAAATGTACACATACATACTTCTATTTACACATAAAGATAACAGGGCATTTGAATAAAATTATGGCTCTGAACAGAAAGAGCTGTTATCAGATGAAGCTCTTAAAGCTGTGGGCTAATAATTTTGCAAGATTCATAACAACAGCTGGTCAGTATCAGAGAGGGAGGGGAGCAGTTAACTGCTGAATGGAAATCAATGGACTGCAGAGAGGTGGTTGGGATATTAGGAATTAACCCATCTTCTAGAATGCAACTATTACGCACACTCAGCTATGGTCTGGGCAGGCTATAGTTGCCGAGCTCCATGGAAACCAGCCTTACACTACGTAAGATAAAAGTTCTCATTGCAGAAGAATGACAGCAGATATAAAAGGCAAGTCAATTGCAAACTTGCTTATTGTTATGCTTTTTAACTAGATAAATCAATTATATAAATTTATTATGAGTTTTCTGGGCATTCATTTATGCACAGCTTACTTAACGCCCAACTGTATGAGGGTGGCAATTTTCCCTGCGGCATATTGTGAATATCAATATGTAATGTAAAATGTATTTGTACTGTAATGATAAGATGCATAGTGATAAGTATATTGTAATGTAATATATAACGTAGAATGTAAAGGTTGAGATAAGATGGAATGTAGCAGAGTTAGTTGAGTTATAAGATAGAACTGCTAAGTAAGTGCTCAACTGGGTAGCTCAGTGTGCAGCCTAGGGCAGGGTCACCAGAGTTTAAGTTTTCAGTTAGGTCCTGTGGGATAAGTAAAGTGTTATATTAGATGTTGGACAAGAGAGAGCTATGCCAATGTGCAGCGTGGAGAGGACATACTGTCCTGAGATACTTGAGTTAGACCGGCCTTCTGCAGGCAGACTCGCCTGGACATCTGGGGCAGGAAGGCTCAAGTAAGGCGTTCCAGGAGTAGCACCTTAGACATCCTGACCAGACAGGGGTACGGAATGGGGAGTGCCAGATGTGATAGGTGCAGTACTCTAGAGGTACGCTAAACCCTGATCTGGAAACCCTGATAATTCAAAAAAGCGGTCAGGGCCACAACCGTCTGAAAGGAAACAGCCTTACAGAATAGTGCAAGCAAGACTATGTCTGTCTGTTATGTACCCATTTGTTACAAGTAAAAACTGTTCAGAAAAAAGCCCTGCTGCATTGTGGTCCCTGCCTGTCTGCCCCTGAAGAAGAGGATGAGAGAAATTATAATGTTCCCCTGCAGTTGTGAGTACTACACACTACACACAGGGATGTACACCCAGCCAGGGTCAAGTTAGAGAAGAGGAGGCGCAGCCAGGTTGCGGCCCCTTGCTTCAAGTGACATTATAAGCAGGGTTGTTCCCCACATGACAAGATGGATGCAGATGCATGGAAGACCTAAATCTAAGAGACTAGTAACTGCTATGAAGATGAAGAGGATGGTGAGTGTCCACAAGATGTATGGTGACCTGTAATGGTGATGTTGAGAGCTTTGAATCTTGCAGAAAATCCATTGGAAGATGGGGGAAGATGTGTCCCAAGGTACAGACAATCAGCACCTGGAAAATGGTGGCTGTGATGGCGCCATATGCAAAATTAATGTTGGTGCCTGTAATGCAGAGGAACATGTGACCAATCATGGGAGCCCCAAGATAGATGTGCTTGCTGCCTTACAGAGGGAAGGTCGCAACCATTGTGGGCATCCTGTGATGAAAAGAGTATGAAGACGAGCATGCCCTGTTCAACGCTGGATGAAAGAAGAAGATGACTCATGGTGGGTGATCCCTGCCCCCAATGGGCGCATCATCATAAGAGTCAGTGCCCGTTAGAGTGGTTGAAGTCTGTAGTAACAGTGAGTACTGGGTTCCCGCTGCAAAGAAGTGGCTGTGCAGGAGGTGGCTTCCATGCCACTGCCGCAGAGTATGTGAGAGCAACCACATTGTGGAAAGATGGAGTTAGAAATGCACCTGTGGCACTTGGAGAAGAGAAGTCCTTCTGCGTTCCTGAGCCCTGAAGCCCTATGTACTCTACTCCTCACTCCACTTCACCCGAGCATTATGTACTAGGTCAAGAAACTGTCGTCCACAAAGTGTGGAGGTGGGAAATGCAGTCAACCCAAAGTGGTGTCTGAACTCAGAAACTTTGTGTTGTCCATGGCAAGGAAGTACTGCTCTATGTGAGCACTTGCCATCTGCAGGCATGTGAAGCATTTAGGAGGTGTGCACGATATACACAAAATATAAATATTTGATATCACTGGAGCAAGCGACTTTCATAAATTAAATTAAACCAGAGTTGCAGCTGTTAACCAATTGGTGTCACAGCAGTAATTATACCTATGTATTTGGATACTTTTTATAAATTTGGCTATGGTCACGCGCTAACTCAATTAATCTATGGCTCCCAGTCTCTAATGAATGAAAACCAACAAATAATCCTAATTTATGCTAACCTTTGATCAATACCTGAGTTCACTGACAGTCTTCTGATGATGACTCCTTCTGAGCTCCTTGACATTCCTCAGATGACTTCCATATCAGTTCACTGACAGATCCTCAGGTACTACTCTGGCTGAGCTCACCAACAGATCTTTAAGACATATCTATAAAGAATTACCTGGGGATCAGTCGGTGAGCTCAGCCTGAGGAGTCACCTGAAGATCTATCAGTGAACCCAACCTAAGGATTCACTTCAGGATCGTCAGGGAGCTCAATCTAAGGAGTCACCTGAGAATCTGTCAGTGAGCTAGATCCGGAATCACCTGGTGATCTGTCAGTGAGCTCAATCTGAGGAGTCACTTAAAGATCTGTCGGTGAACTCAGCCAGAGTAGTACCTGAGGATCTGTCAGTGAACTGATACGGAAGTCATCTGAGGAATGTCAAGGAGCTCAGAGGAGGAGTCATGAGAGGACTGTCAGAGAACTCAGGTATTGATCAAAGGTTAGCATAAATTAGGAGGCTAAGGAGGCAGCACCAGGGGCAAGTTAAAAAAAATGTGGGTTTTTTTGTTGTTGTTTGTTTTTTTTAAATCCCCCTCCCTCCTCCAAACTTTTATAAAATCCAGAGTGTTATTGGAGAAGGGAGGGGGCCCGGGGGCACAGCATTCATTTGCAATCGTGCCTTTAAGGCACGATTGCAAATTAACGCGCGCGCCCCTGCACTTCTAGGGTCAGTGGAGTCCATTCGACTCCCTGCCCCGACATCCTGCCACGTGCTGCTGCAGCGTCACAGAGCTCAGCAGCAGGTGATGAGTCATCACCACACTGCCGGGCAGCAGCATCTGCAGAGCGCGGGAGAGGAGAAGACCTCGTCGCTGGATCTGCTGGCAGCGGGGAGCAGGTAAGACACTTTATAGCCGAAGATAGCTCTGAAGAAGAGGAGGGGTGGGGGGCCAAGGGGGAGAGCAGCATGGAGAAGAGGGGGCTAGGGAACAAGCAGGCTAGATCATATGGGGGGCAGGAACGAGCAGACTATGACATGGGAGTGGGGGAACAAGTAGACTGTGACATGGGGAGGGGGGGAACAAGTGGACTGTGACATGGGGGAGGGGGGAACGAGCAGTCTGTGATATGGGGGAGGGGGGGAATGAGCAGACTGTGACATGGGGAGGGGGGGAACAAGCAGACTGTGACATGGGGAGGTGGGAACGAGCAGACTGTGACATGGGGAGGGGGAAACGAGCAGACTGTGACATGGGGGAGAGGGGAAACGAGCTGACTGTGACATGGGGGAGGGGGGGAACAAGCAGACTGTGACATGGGGGAGGGGGGAACACGCAGACTGTGACATGGGGAGGGGGGAACACGCAGACTGTGACATGGGGGAGGGGGAACGATCAGACTGTGATATGGGGAAGGGGGGAACAAGTAGACTTGTGACATATAGGAGGAGGGGAACGAGCAGGCTAGATCATATGGGGGAGGGGGGAAATGAGCAGACTGGGACATATGGGGGAGGAGGGGAACCAGCAGCCTGGGTTATATGGGGGAGGTTGCCAGGGTGCCGGATGCCTGGTGCCAGGATGCCTGGTGCTGCTGGGTGCCTGGTGCCAGAGACCGGGAGCCACAGAGGAAGAAGCTGCTGGGTGCCGGAGACCGGGAGCCGCAGAGGAAGATGGTGCCTGGTGCTGCTGGATGCCTGGTGCCAGAGAACGGAACCACAGAGGAAGAAGCTGCGGGTACCTGGTGCCAGAGACCGGGAGTCACAGAGGAAGAAGCTGCCAGGTACCTGGTGCAGGGCACCTGGTGCCGGAGAACAGGAGCCACAGAGGAAGAAGCTGCTGGGTGCCTGGTGCCAGGTACCTGGTGCCGAAGACCAGGAGCCACAGAGGAAGAAGCTGCCGGGTGCCTGGTGCCGGCTACCTTGTGTCGGAGACCAGGAGCGACAAAGGAAGAAGCTGCCAGGTGCCTGGTGCTGGGTAACTGGTGCCAGAGACCGGAGCCGCAGAGAAAGAAGCTGTCAGGATCTGGGATCAGGAGCGTGGAGTCAGGTAAGACGCTGTTACAGCGAAGATAGCAGCCTGGGGGGGACAGAATGGGATAGATGGATGGATGGATGGGGTAGCCTGGAAGACGGGGCAGAATGGGATGGATAGATGGATGGATGGGTGGGCCAGGAAGAGGGGGCAGAATTGGATGGATGAGGTGGCCTGGAAGAGGGGGCAAAATGGGATGGATGATGGGGCGGCCTGGAAGAGGGGACAGAATGGGATGGATGGGGTGGCCTGAAAAAGGGGACAGAATGGGATGGATGGGGCGGTGTTGTGAATTCATTGGAGCTCCCTCCGGTGGTTGTTGCTGGTGATGCAGATGACTGTGTGGGCTTCACAGGTGAGGGTGATTGGCAATCTGGTTCTTGGAGCATATAATGGTTGGAAGTGGATCAATCCTTGCCAGTTGTCTTTTGTTCCTGGAGGAGTTCACATCTCTCTGGTATATTCTGCTCTGCGGAGATTTTTGCAAGGATCTGCTTATGTTCTGTTTTATTCTGAGATGTGGGTTTGCTATCTAGTCTGTATATTTGTTTATCTACTCTCAGATGGGAAGTTTTCTTCCTAGGAATTTTACCATTCACTATTATCTGCTATTTCCAGTTCTGCTGGCATTTGATTCATAGAAGTCTGCAGGTATAGAGGTTGCCGAGTCTTAGTGACTCAGGGTAATTTTTGTAATATCTTCTGTTGATGGTTTTTAATAGTGTTCTATACTGACCGCAATAGTATTCTATCCTGTCTTTCCTATATAGCTAGTGTGGCCTCTTTTGTAAAACTTATACTCTGCCTGTGTTTGGTTTTCCTTCTCTAGTTTCCCAGTTAATATCTGTGCGGCTTGCTATTCTTTTGAGGTTCTGCTCTGAGGCAAGATAGCTTTTCCTACATCCATCTTTAATGGCAGTTAGTTCTCCGGCTGTGCAGAGGTGTCTAGGTTGGTTAGTTACATCTCACGGCTACTTCTAATTGCGGTGTGTAGTCAGGGATTGCGGTCAGTACAGTTACCAACAACTACAGAATCTGAATGTTACTCCTGAGTCATTGGTTCTTAACAGGGCGTCCTGGAAAAGGGGCAGAATGGGATTCATGGATGGATGGATGGGGTGGCCTCGAAAAGTAGGCAGAATGGGATGGATGGGGTGGCCTGGAATAGGGGGCAGAACGGGATGGATGGGTGGGGGGGCAGCATGGAAAGGGGGCAGAAGATGGATGGCTGGATGGATGGATGGGGGAGAAGGTACATGGATGGATGGTCTGATGGGGAGAAGGTACATGGATGCTTTGGTGGATGGGGAACAAGATACATGGATGGATGGGTGGATGGGGGAGAAGGTACATGGATGGATGGGGGGATAGAGGGAGAAGGTACATGGATGGATGGGGAGGAGAAGCTACATGGAACATGGGGGAGAAGCTACATAGAAGGTTGTGGAGAAGCTGCAAGGATGGGGGGAGAAGCTATATGGATCATGGGGGAAAAAGCTACATGGATGAGGGATGGGGAGAGGCTGCATGGAACATGGGAGGGGAGAGGCTGCATGGAACATGGGAGAGGCTGCGTGGAACACGGGAGGGGGATGGGGGGAAGCATGAGCTGCATGAGACGTATGAGGGGAGGATAAGCAACATGGGATTCAGGGGAATGGGGGTGAGGATGAGCTGCATGGAGCATATGGATGGAGGATGAGCTGCATGGAACATATGGGGGGTGAACTGTATGGGACATGTGGGAGAAGGATGAGCAGTATGGGACATGTGGAAGGAGGATGAGCAGTATGGGACATTTAATCTGCAAACACATTTATATAGGGAATGTACTGTTCTGGTGATGTATTGAAGGTGGTTCTGATTATGTATTATTGTATTGCAAGTGGTTCTGGTGATGTACTGACAGGGGTTATAGTGATGTATTATTGTATTGATGGGGTTCTGGTGATGTATTGACTGGTTTTGGTGATGTACTACTGTATTGACAATGGTTCCGTCAATATACTGACAGTGGTTCTGGTGAAGAATTATTGTATTGACAGTGCTTCTGGTGATATACTGACAGAGGTTCTAGTGATGTGTTATTGTATTGCTGGTGGTTCTGGTTATGTACTAACGGATGTTATAGTGATGTATTATTGTATTGATGGGTGTTCTAGTGATGTATTTACTGGTTTTGGTGATGAATTACTGTATTGACAGTGGTTCTGGTGAGTTAGTATTATGTTGTCAGTGGTTCTGGTGATATACTGACAGGGGTTCTAGTGATGTGTTGTTGTATTGCTGGTGGTTCTGGTGATGTAGTCATGTGGATGTTGTAATCTTTAACTTAACAGACTTGATCCTAAAACATTATAGGGCAAGTGTGCTTGACTAAAAATATTGCAGAATGTCAGCCAAACAATTGACTAAAGCCCCTAAGCACTATGGATAGGTGTCCGATTACTCGACTGGCAGCGAGCTTGCACGTCTCTCCCATATACAGGAGCACTCATTCTTCCCAGTGCCCCTATATATTGTATGGAAGCTGATGCTAGGCCCCTTTCACATCAGCAGTTTGCTGATGTTTCCATCTGATCCGGCAGATGGCACTGGATCTGCCGCCTAGCGGTCGACTTGCGGCTCCGATCCGGCAAGCCCCATGCCCTGTCTATGGGGGTGCAGTTCTGCTGGATCTGGCAGATCTGGCACTTCCTGTGGCAAAAAGAACGCTGCTAACCGCAGGCTTTTTTTTGAGGCCACAACTGCCACATCTGGCTGCAGCTTATCACTTAGAGGGCAAAGGATATACAGACCATAATTGGACATGCTGAATCCTTATTTCCCTCGACCAATCATCAATTAGAGCTCCCATACACGTTAGACTGTCCTCGCAGGTTTAGCCAACTTTAGTCTCATGTGTATGGAGGTCTAACTACTATCTGAAGGCTACGAGCACTGACATCTGAGAACCGCCTGAGTGCTGGAATTCAGATAAAAGATAGGACACACAGTTAAAAAGAAAAATCTCAAAAGACTGAACATATGAACAGCAATCCATCTTTATATTGCCGTGCATGAGTTCATTCCTTTTAGCATATATTTGTTGCTTTTTCAGGCGGAATACTGAGCGGATCTGCCTGAAAAATAAAATGCTGTGTGCACATATGCTTAGTGTGACTGATCAGTGTGGGGAAGGGGGGCAAACGCTGAAAGTGCCTAGGGCGGCAGGAACCCTAAATACGGCCCTGTGCAAGGAAGCTCAATTAAGGTGGCCAGGGAGCAGCACCTGAGCCACCCCGACTAGACAGGGTACAGGCATGGGGAGTGCTGGTCGCAAGAGATGCAGGATTCAGAGGTGCTAGAAATCCTGAGCTGAAAACCCTGATAACTAAGAGAAGTGGTAAGGGCCACATACAGGTGGAAAAAAAGAGTATTTTTGTTATGTAAGTAAAAATTGTTCATAAAAAAAAGCCCTGGTGTGTTGTTGACCCTGATTGACCACCCCAGCAAAAGAGGATGAGAGAAATAATAGAAGCAGAGGCATGGTCCTGTGGCCAGCATTTCTATTGGATGTTAACTCTGCCATTCCAACACCTTGATTGTTTTCGTTTTTAATTTTTTTGCCAATCTGATATAGATTTTCAGCAATTTTTGGGATCATTGTATCATTCAAGTTTTAGCTTATGGATGGAATCACAACTGACTTTAAAATACTTTATTATACAGAGAGGTTCTTGGTAAAATCAATAACTTTAAGATCCCAAGGTTTTATGGCTGCAAAATAAGTATACATCCTTGCAATAGATGACTGTGCATGACAGTTAGCATGATGTGTTTGTGTTGATATGCTGGTTTGTTTTTCGCCAAACACTGATATGGTAAAATATTTCCACCCCAAACATACAGCCAATATCATTAAAGGGAACCAGACAACACGATTTAGGGCCATAAAGTGAAGCCAGTGCCTTACAGGCACTGGGATACTGAGTGCAAACATACCTTTACTTCAATGACTCAAGGTATGATTGAGTGTCTGAGTTTCTTTGTATTACTCCCCTGTTTGCTCTAAACCAAACCTCCCCCCTTCCTCTTTTCCTCCCCTCTCCATCCTTTCCTGTCAGTACATACCAGGCACATTAGGTCTGACATAGCGCTATGTCAGGCTCCTATGTGCTCATCACTCCCTCCCTGCTGTGTCTCTAGCTTCTCACTGCTTCTTCTCTAGCCATCTGTGATCCAGTCACTGGAGATCAGGAGAAGACCTTGTCCCCTCCAGTCTGTGCATGCTCAGTCTCCTCACAATCACAGGTCTGTGTCTGTGAGGAGAGAGTTGAGCTCGGGACACTCAGAGACTGGAGGGCACGGGGTCTTCTCCTCTCCAGTGACTGGATCACAGACAGCCAGAGAAGAAGCAGCGAGATGCCGGAGACACAGGAGGGAGGGAGCGATGATCACCCCCCACATACTGACATTGTGCTGCACCTATGCTAATATGCTGCACAGTTTTCCAGGTGTTTGATAACACTATTCTCTGCAATCATAAAATGTATCATTGAAGTAAAGGTATGATTGCACTAAGCATCCCAGTGCCTGTAAGGCACTAGCTTCACTTTATAGCCTTAAGTCCTGTTGGTTGGTTCCCTTTAAGGACTGTCTTCAGCAAAAAATGACAAGGTGTTCTAGCAATGATGATATGGCCCCCAGAGGGCCTTGATCTCAACATCATCAAGTTTGGCTGAGACTGAATTAAGACACAGATGCAGTTATGTAAGCCGACATTTACATGCAGTCTGTGGTTAGTTTTCCAACATGTTTGGAACAACCTCTCTGCTGAATTTCCTCAAAAACTGTATGCAAGTATAAATACTGTAGAAAAATTGATGCTTTAACTATGTTTTGAAGGACAAAGGGTTACCATTCAAAATATTAATTTGATTTACATATCAATTTTGTTCAATTACGGTACTTTTCATTTTGTTACTTGAAAAAAAATTATTTAAACCTTCTATTTTTGAAAGCATTTTTACCATACAGAATTTTTCCACACTTGCTTAAAACCTTTGCAAAGTACTATAAATACACTGGTAAAAAAAAAACTTCTAAGGGATTTTTCATTAAAAATACATTGATCACCCATTAACAAGATAGCTAATAAATGTTTGATTGTGAGGTGCCATACACTAAACCATCAGCATGAAGTCCTGACTGCATTTATCCTCACTGTGGTTGAGACTGAACAAGGCAACAGGAAAGGAAAATTGAGCACAGTGCATGGTCCGGTCTATTGACACTAAATTTAGCACCAGCAGAAGTTAAAGGGAACCTGACCTCTACAAACGACCCCACAGCCTGTTTTAGCCTGTCCCTGCACCATAGTAATCCATTTGTAACCATCCCTTTCTGTCCCTATAGCGCTATGTGAAAGTTTATAAAAGTAGTTTATTCACCTGTTATTGTGCAGCTTCTCATTATATGAGAAGCCGCAAAAGGCGGGCTTCTGTGGCTCTCCCCGATGCCGGCGTGTTAATTATGCACGCCCACATGGGCGTGCTATACAGCAGATACATTGATTTTTCCTGCAAGGGGGCGGTACAGGTGATATGACGTGATTTTCATCATATCACCTGTACCGCCCCCTTGCAGGACAATCAGTGTCTCTGCTGTATAGCACGCCCATGTGGGTGTGCATAATTAACATGCCGCCGGCAGGGAGAGCCACAAAAGCCCGCCTTTTGCGGCTTCTCATATAATGAGAAGCTGCAGAATAAGAGGTGAATAAACTACTTTTATAAACTTTTACATAGCGGTTTAGGGACAGAAAGGGATGGCTAGGAATGGATTACTATGGTGCAGGGACAGGTTAAAACAGGTTGGGGGTCGTTTGTAGAAGTCAGGTTCCCTTTAAAGTTAATATTTAACCCCTTTATTGCTGGGCGATTTTCTGTTTCCCGGCTTTCGTTTTTTCCCTCCCCTTCTTAAGAGTCATGACGTTTTTATGTTTCCACCAATATAGACATATGAGGGCTTTGTTTTGAGTTTTACTTTTGAATGACATCATTTATTTTCCCATGTAGTGTACTGGAAATAGTAAAAAAAAAACATTCCAGGTGCCGTGAAATTGCAAAAAAAGTGAAATTACACAATTATTTGGGGATTTTTTTATTCATCATATGGTAAAACTGACATGTCGGTATAATGCCTCGGGTCGGTATGAGTAGATACCAAACAGGTATACTTTTACTTTTATCTAAGTGGTGAAAAAAAATTCGGAAGTTTGTAAAGGAAAAGAATTGCGCTTTCCCCATGACCTGCGGCGTTCTCATTTTTTGGGATCTGGGGGTGATGACTTATTTTTTGCGTCTTGAGCTGATGTTTCAAATGATACCATTTTTGTGTAGATGCAATGTTTTGATCACCTGTTATTGCATTTTACTGCAATGTTGCCCACAACCAAAAACACATAATTTTGATGTTTGAACTTATTTTTCCATTAGGCAGTTTATGAATCTGATTAATTGATTTTATATTTTGACAGAGTGGGCATTTTTGAATGTGGCGATACAAAGGATGTGTTTTTTTCTTTTTTTTAATAGTTTGATTTTCAATAAGGCAAAGGGGGGGTGATTTAAGCTTTTGTGTTTTTTAATTTTTTTTTTCATATTTTTAAAACTTTTTTTAAAACTTTTACTTTATTGTACATGGCCCCTCAGGTCCCCTCAGCACTGCACAGTGCGATCACTTATGTTATGCATAGGGATGGGCGAATCTACTCACTAGGACTCGTTACTCGGCGAGTAGTAAGGGACTCGCAGGACTCGGTACTCTGCGAGTTTCCCAGCGTTTACTCGCACGAGTCCAATGCAAATCAATGGCAAACGCTGACAAAACTAGGATTGCCATTGTCTTGCATTAGACTCGGCTACTGTGCCAGTGATAGCAGGGAAACTCGCAAAGTAACTGCTGTTACTTTGCGAGCCAAGTCCAGCTGTCTTCTCTGTGCAGGCTGCCGCAGCTCCAAGGTCCTAGAGCCCACCTGCTCACAGACATGATGTAGCAGTGCTGAGATTGTTCTCAGTCTGCTCATTCCTGTGTCATAGACATCTATATTCTATGCACAGGGGATGTAGCAGAGAGGACATCGCGTTTTGGACTGTGTCGGACAGAAGAGGACTTTTTTAATTAAAGATGGAGTCCCTAATGGCTTTTTTTTTTATTTCAAATAAAAACATTTTCTCTGTGTTGTGTTTTTTTAACCCTTTATTGGAGATTCTTAGTGGCTGGGTCAAACTGGCCTGACATTAAGAATCTTGGGCTTAATACCAGCTTGTATAACAAAGCTGGTATTAACCCCTTTATTAACCAGCGTGCCACCGCCACCAGGGCCGCTGGAAGAGCGGGGTTCAGCGCCAGAGGATGGCGCTTCAATGAACGCGCCATCTTCTGGGGCGGCTGCGGGCTGCAATTTGCAGCGGGGGGTGCCCAGAAAGCTTGGGCATCCCTGCACTGCGGATTCCAGCCCCCAGCTGCTTAGCTGTACCTGGCTAGACATAGAAATTCATGAAATTAAATAAAAAAAAAGGGCTCCCCTATATTCTTGTGTCCGGCCAGGTAAAATAGGCACCTCGGGGTTGGGGGCAGCCCCGTCGCTGCCTGCTGGATCCGGCTGGTTCCAGAAATATGACGAAGCCCACGTGAAATTTTTTTCTGACAAATCCATAAAACAATCCTAAAAAAGGGACTGCATCTTTATTAACCCCTGGACCATGGCGAGGGGTTAATAAAGATGCAGTCCCTTTTTTAGGATTGTTTTATTGATTTTTCAGAAAAAAAATTACATGGCTTCGCCGTATTTCTGGAACCAGCCGATCCAGCAGGCAGCGACAGGCTGCTCCTAACCCCCTGGTGCCTATTTGTACCTGGCCGAGACACAAGAATATAGGGGACCCTTTTTTTTATTATTTCATGAATTTCATGAAATAATTAAAAAAAAATGCGTGGGGCTCCGCGCAATTTCTATTTTCTAGCCAGGTACAGCTAAGCAGCTGGGGGCTGGAATCCGCAGCGCAGGGATGCCCAAGCTTTCTGGGCACCCCCCGCTGCAAATTGCAGCCCGCAGCCGCCCCAGAAGATGGCGCGTTCATTGAAGCGCCATCCTCTGGCGCTGAACCCCGCTCTTCCAGCGGCCTGGTGGCGGTGGCACGCTGGGTAATAAAGAGGTTAGGCAGCTTTGTATTATCAGCTGCCCTAGCCCAAAATTTATGCGTCACGCAATATTAGCATGACCGCCATGAATTTCTATTAAATGTTTTAAAAAAAACACACCACAGAAATTTATAGAAATAAAAAAGCCATTAGGGACTCCATCTTTAATAAAAAAATCCTCTTCGTCCGACGCAGTCGAACGCATGTCCTCTCTGCTCATCCCGTGCATAGATTAGATGTCTATGCACATGGAATGAGCAACTGAGAACATCTCAGCTCTGCTACATCAGACAGCAGGCGGCTTAGGACCCTGGGCTGCGCAGCAGCAGACAGAGCAAACAGGATTATCGTGCGAGTTTCCACGATTATTGCAAAGTAAACGAGTCCATGCAAATCAATGCAAAACAGATTGTTCAGGCTGAAGCTTCCGAGACACATCTGTGATTTGTAAATCGCACACTACTCGCTTTACTGCTTCCCATTCATTACATGACTCGTAGACTCGCAACGAGTAGCGAGTCCCGGCTCGACTCGCTAAGTCAAGTGATTCCCAGTAATTAGGATTCGCCATACTAGTATGCATCATCTCTCTGCATAGCAAAATGATCACATTTGCCGGCGACACAGCACTGGCACGCTGGCGAGTCAAGTCAGGCTATCATAGCAATGCATTGAGGCCTGTGATCGTATCACGGGGCTGCGTTGCAGGTGGGGAACACTGAATCCCGCGTGGTGCTTTGGATACAGAGCATTATCATGTTCATCGAATAGCTAATTGA
This sequence comes from Allobates femoralis, assembly GCA_033576535.1. Taxonomy (NCBI): domain Eukaryota; kingdom Metazoa; phylum Chordata; class Amphibia; order Anura; family Aromobatidae; genus Allobates; species Allobates femoralis. Next base: position 458,105,479 of record JARQOC010000005.1, on the reverse strand, counting down.
CGTGCTGTTAGCTACACGTCAGCTGATCAATCAGCTGCAGTGTGGGGATGGTGCGATCTCATCTGGTGTGCTCACATCAGTAGAGGAATACGACCAAGGACGTATAGATACACATTTTTTTGTGAAGGTGTTAATTTAAAACTAATTCCTATTTAATATTACCATCCAAGAATAATGTTTTAATCCATCTTTTCTTACCACATCACTAATCCAAACTGCTGTGAGAAAGAGAAGGAAATGAGCAACCTTGCTCTCAAGAAAAGTAAGGTCCCAGTAACAAGGCCACCCAAATGATCACACATTTAGGCCGTTTTCACTCCGCGATTTTTCACTGTCAGGTTCTGTCCGGTGTTTTGCAGGATGCACGAGACAGAATCTGACAGCCACGGACAAGCAGAACCAGAGGGCAAATCTGCCCTCCGATCCTGATTTTTGTCGGTGTGGAGCCCACTAGAACGGGGTACTCGTTACCGGACTTGGGTACTGCTGGGGATGTCACGAAGGTCCTAGTCCGGGCCGTGTCCCAGGTTCTCACAAATATAAAGGGGATATTTACAAGGGATAAAGTTTGTCGTGACGCCACCCATGGGTTGTTCTCAGTAATGGGACCACTGCTGCAGCGCTGCTCTGCCAGGAGGATTGATGGATGACGGGGCTGCAGCCAGATGGATGAGCCCGCCACAGGTCGGGCTGCTCCTGCAGGATAAAAAGTATGATGACAGTTCAAAATACCTGGAATCAAACACGGACATTCAGGCAGGGTTCACCGGGTTTACTTGTCAGCTCTTCAGACAGTTTACAACAGTTCTCAGTACAGTTCTCAACACAAGTTACAGTCAGTTAACTCCGGTAACACTGAACCCTCTGCAGCCAGGTTGTCACTCTGAGACCCCTCATTCCTTCTAAGTGTCCTTTCAGGCTGTTCTCTCTCTTGTTCTTTCCCCAGGTTGTATAGTGGCAGCTCGGACCCTTGTGGGTACTCGTGGTTGCTGCTGTGCTTCCAACCCTTGTGTTAGGTACTCCAACCTGGAATTAGAGCTCCCCGTCGGTTTGTCTGGAAGCCGGAATATTGCTTCAGTTCCCCTCAGAGCCGACACTCTGGTGTTGCCTAGCCTGCAGTAACCCTATCTTACAAGGCATTATCAGGCTCCATCTAACCCGTGTGATTCCAGCCCAAATTAGGGAAAACTACTCCGCTGGTAGTTGGTCGGTGCTGCCGTGTTCCTCGGACCCGGTGATACCGGTCCGGTCTCTTTCCTCACACTCCCCTGGGATGCTGGCTGTGGATGAGCTTTCTCTCCATGGTTTCTGTGACTCTGTGGATTCTGCATCTCCAGGAAGCCCAATCCCACCGGGATGTGTCACTGTCTTTCTGATGTCTGTGCTCCTCGGCTCACTCTGGCCTACTACTTCCTTCCTCCTCTTTTCCTCTACTTGTACTATCTGTCATCTGATCTACATGCTTCCCACCCACTTTCCTCTAAACACACAACCCCTTGCCCGCCTAGAGTCCCGGGCTCCGGGTTGGGTGCTGCCTCTAGTGTGTGTGTGTGTGTGTTGTGAGGGTGTCTGATGCACTGTTCGCAGGGGCGCCACATTGGCTTCATTGCTGGCTCTGTTCAGTGCTGAAATTTCAGCACCGTGATGGCATGGCAGCTGGCCGCCGTGCTGAAATTTAAGCCGTGGAGCTCTCCAGGTGCTGAAATTCAGCGACTGCTGCTTTTAACAGTCACCGCTCTTTCAGCACCATGCGTCCGGGAACCGGCATGATTTTATGCCGGATCCGGCATGATCCGGCGTCCATGGACTCCTATGCTATGGGCGCCAGAGACGGGAGGATCCGGTTTTGTCCGATTTTTGCATCAGACACAAAAAAATAATGCAGACTCCGTTTTTGTACCCGATGCAAAAATAGGACAAAACCGGATCCTCACGGAAAACCTGCAAACTGGAGGCCACATAAGGCCAATCCGGCACCATAGGGATACATGGGGTGCAAAGTCGGATCAGGGGATGTCCGGTTCACACCGGACAGCCTCGTACCCGAAAAATCATGGTGTGAAGCCGTCCTTACCATTTGTGGATAGGAGTACAATGTCATGTATGGGAAATCACCTTTAGGTGAACCTCTAATCCTTTACCCATGCTTTTATTAAGAAGAAACAGCAATAACTTTAACTTCAAAATTCACATGGAATGCTGTTTTTGGAGAATTTCTCTTTGAATATTTCTCTGTATGCGTGTATATTACCAACTAGCTGTAGTACCCGGCTACGCCCGGGTTAATAAATAACTGCTGTTAGCTATAACAACATTGAATTTGAATATGTCATATTAATGACCTGTAGGAAAATAGAAGCTGAGCTGTGATTGATTGCTATAGGCAGCCTAATAAATCTCCAGCCAACAGTAATCCCTCCCCCTGGCCGGGAAGTATATGTTACCTCACACATACACATAATAGACGGCTCATGTGACTGACATCTGCCTTAATTCCCTATATGGCACGTGTTGCACATTGGCTGTTTTTAATCAGATGTTTATGTTTGGAAAATAAAGATAGCACACGTTTGAGGCGAGTTGTATGAGGTGATTTGTACACATCTGTGTTTGTCTGTGTGGTGTGTGTGTCCCTAGGGTGGGTGTATGTGTGTGTCCTGGGGTGTGTATGTGTGTGTCCCTGTGTGGGGGGGTCTGTGTGGTGTGTGTCTCTGTTGTGTGTGTCTCTTTGTGGTGTGTGTGTGTCTCTTTGTGGTGTGTGTGTGTCCCTGTGGGGTGAGTGCATGTGTCCCTATAGGGAGTGTATGTGTGTGTGTCCCTGTGGGGGGGGGTCTGTGTGGTGTGTGTGTGTACCTGTGTTGTGTGTGTCTCTTTGTGGTGTGTGTGTGTCCCTGTGGGGTGAGTGCATGTGTCCCTATAGGGAGTGTATGTGTGTGTGTCCCTGTGGGGGGGGTCTGTGTGGTGTGTGTGTGTACCTGTGTTGTGTGTGTCTCTTTGTGGTGTGTGTGTGTCCCTGTGGGGTGAGTGCATGTGTCCCTATAGGGTGGCTATGTGTGTGTGTCCCTGTGGGGGGGGTCTGTGTGGTGTGTGTGTCTGTGTTATGTGTGTCTCTTTGTGGTGTGTGTGTGTGTCCCTGTGGGGTGAGTGCATGTGTTGCTATAGAGTGTGTGTGTGTCCCCTTGGGGGAGGTGTGTGTCTCTGTGTTGTGTGTCTCTCTTTGTGGTGTGTGTGTGTTTGTTCGGGTGCGTGGTGAGTATCCAATGTTGGTGCTGCACTTTAGCAACTATACACTTGATGTTACTCTTTGTGTGCATGTGGTGTGTATACATGTCCCCGTGTGTGGTGAATATCTCATGTTGGGGCCCCATCTTAGTGACTATATGCTGGTATGTGCTGTAAGTCTTTGGTGCTATCATTAAGCCCTCTTATTCACAACAGTCATCTCGTAACTGTCACTTTTTCCCCATTATATACAGTAGATAGGGGCAAAATTGTTTGGTGAATTGGAATGCGCGGGGTTAAAATTTCGCCTCACAATATAGCCTATGACGCTCCTGGGGTCCAGACGTGTGACTGTGCAAAATTTTGCCTCTATAGCTGACAGCTGTCGATTTTCCTCCAACACTATTCCATTCACTTTTTCACCATTATGTAGATAGGGGCAAAATTGTTTGGTGTACTGGAACGCGCAGAGTTAAAATTTCGCCTCACATCAAAGCCTATGACGCTCCGGGGTCCAGACGTGTGACTCTGCAAAATTTTGTCTCTATAGCTGACAGCTGTCGATTTTCCTCCAACACTTTTCCATTCACTTTTTCCCCATTATGTAGATAGGGGCAAAATTGTTTGGTGAACTGGAACGCGCAGAGTTAAAATTTCGCCTCACAGCATAGCCTATGACGCTCCCGGGGTCCAGACGTGTGACTGCAAATTTTTGTAGCTGTAGTTGCGACGGTGTAGATGCCAATCCCGGATATACACACATACACACACACATACACACATTCAGCTTTATATATTAGATTGTTTTTAAGCTAATAAAACCTCATGCAAGAAAGTGCATAGCTACAGACAATGTGCTCTTGTGGGTGGCATTATGGCCGTGTGTTTTTGGCCTGTGACATTTGTTTATAGGAAAGAAAAATTATTTCTCTGACATGTCAATTATATCATTAAGTATCAACACAGTTATATGAGGTCATTGTACAGATTGCAGAAAGTACATAATTATTTAAAATGTCTAATTTACTTGTCGGAAATAAAATATTGACATTACCATGTCTAACGTTCTTTATTTTCATTACAGTGTAGTGACCCAGAAAGGTTGAAAAGGTCCATCTAGTTAGTTATTCTTTTTTATGTTGATACAAAGGAAAGCAAAATAAAACATGGGACAGATGTCAATTACCCTCATCTTTAAATATGCTCCATTTAACCTGTGACCTGTGCAGAGATTTCCATACTCTCACAATATAAAGATAGTCCAACTGTGTTGGTTTCAAAACCCTTCTTTTCTCTAGATGTAGGATCTTGTCCCTTGGGTACAGTTGCAGTTCTGGATATAAATAGATATAAAGAAACCACTTAACTTTTTTTCCAAATTAAACAAGTGTAGTAAGGGTGCTTTCACATCTGCGTTTTTCGTAATTCGCGGCAGATGCGGTGAAAAAAACGCATCTGCCGCGTTTGCCGCATAACGGTTCCACTTGCGGCACGGTTGCGGTTTTTTCCATAGGAAGTATAGGGGGACTTGCGGCAGATGCGGCAAGTGCGGTATTGCACTTGCGGCAGGTGCGGCAGAGAAAAAAACCGCGGCTTACTGCGGTTTTTTTCTCTGCCGCACCTGCCGCAAGTGCAATACCGCACTTGCCGCATCTGCCGCAAGTCCCCCTATACTTCCTATGGAAAAAACCGCAACCGTGCCGCAAGTGGAACCGTTATGCGGCAAACGCGGCAGATGCGGTTTTTTCACCGCATCTGCCGCGAATTACGAAAAACGCAGATGTGAAAGCACCCTAATACTTCTGGGGGACAGAGTTTACCATTTCTATTTATTACTCCATTCACTTCTAATGGTATCTTTACACGCCACTACAGAAGGTTAGAAACCACCGGGTGTCACACGTGCACGCGCACGTTTCAACGGTTCCTAACGGTACCTGATACCGCAATTACATGCTGCTACAAGGTGCTCCACAGTAGGTATTTTCGATCCCTGGAAGTACCGACGGGTGCCGCAGGTTACCTTCTGTGGAGCACCTTCCCTGATTTACACGCCGCTACCACAAGGGAATATGGGCGGACCTGGGGCAGCAGGAACAACACATAGGCGTGCCAGAGTTGTGGATTACGAGATGCTCGTACGGTGATTGGACAAAGCAATAACATCATGATTGGCCAGCCAGCGCAGGGAGGCTGGCTAATACATGATGCTATAGCAAATGTGTAGTGACTGGTCATCTAGTTAATTATGCCGCCCTGTACAGGGACAGCCAATAGGTACACAGTACTCCCCACCAATGATAGCTGATGGGGCGTGGTATACATGATGCTGTAGCACACCCCAGGTAACTCAAATACCGTACCTGTGCCCCGATTACACGCCGCTACCATAGGGTTTATGCCTTCTTGTTTTTGAGCAAGGCTGAAAGACAGGTGTCCACAGAGACAGGACAGTGATACCTGAATTACACGCCGCTACCTCACGGTGTTTTGAAGGTAAAAGGTACAATTGTCTCCGACACCCGGTGGTTTCTAACCTTCAGTAGCGGTGTGTAAAGGTACCATTAATGGGGATATTCACAAAATAACAACAGCCTATAGTTGTCTACAGGGCTAACAATATTGCAAGACTAAAGGCTAGTTTACACGTAGCGACATCACTAACGATGTTTCTGCAACTTGTGACATTGCAGCGACCTCGTAGCGACGTCGCTGCGCGTGACATCCCACAACGATCAGCGATCACCTCGCTGATCGCTGATCATTGCGGAATGTTTTTCGGTCTCTGGTCTGCCGCTGTCACTCATGCATCGGCATGTGAGACAGGGGCAGCGACCAGCTAACTCAATTTGTTCCCTGGTAACCAGGGTACACATCAGGTTACTAAGCGGGAGAACGCTGGTAACCAGGATAAGCATTGTGTTACTAAGAGCAGCGCTCTGCTTAGTAACCTGATGTGTACCTTGGTTACCAGCACGCTGTGCTTGGTAACCAGGGTACACATCGGGTTACTACCGTAAGTAGAGCGCTGTGCTTAGTAACCCGATGTTTATCCTGGTTACCAGCGTTCTCCTGCTTACCCCAGCGTAGCAGGACCTTGATATCGTGGAAAATAATATTTTATATTATTTTCCACGATGTCGAGGTTGTTACACAGGTGGCTGATCGCTGGTGAGTCTGTCTGTGTGACAGGTCACTAATGATCAGATAGCGATGTCCTAGCGATCTCGATCATTGATTGGGTAGCTGGGACATCGCAACGTGTAAACCGGCCTTAATATTTGTAGCAAGGTGCATGGAGGTTCACTACATTTGCCTGACATTTTGCAAACAATGCAGTGATCTGTATGTTGTATTGCAGCTAAATGCATTTAAATAATATTTCATTGTAAGTGTGGATGAGCTGAGTGTGACCTGAGTGCAAGTGTGAACTGAAGTGTATGACTTGTGATTCAGTGATTTTGGATTCAGGGAGTTTAGAAGGAAGGAATTTGTCCTGAATTTCTTTTTGCATTTATTTGTTTAATTACTTAAGGGTACCTTTACACGGTGCAATTTTTGGTAGCGATAGGAGGCGATCTAACATGCGCGTGCACGGTTTTCATGGTCGCCTCAGATCGCCGATGGTGCTATTACACGCCGCAATTTTGCCCTCAACCTAAGGCAATGTGTAGCCCCGGAAATCACCACACCAACAGCGGGAAACATCCGGTAGACTCCCCTCGCCGCTTCACACGCTGCAATCCCCAAAGGAATGTGGGAGTACACGATCAGCGCGGCGAGAACATAGGCGTTACAGACTGGTGTATACCGCGCCCAAGGATGCTGATTAGACAACGCAATAGCGTTATGATTGGGCAGCCTGCGCTGGAAGGCTGGCTAATACATGATGCCATTGCCATTGTGTGGTGGTGAAAGGACAGCTCTTCAAATATGCCGCGGTGACAAGTGACAGCCAATGGGAACATAGGAATCCACCTGAGGAAGACGATAAGCCTTCGTGGAAACATGTTGTGGTGAATAAAGAGGATTCTTGATCCATAACTACCTGCCTTATCTGTGCCCCTGCGCTCGCTATAGAATAACCTTTAATTGAAATGGGAACATAGTAGCCCACACCAATCATTTCAGACAGGGCACAGACTCCAGCACGCTGTGGCACGCCTACGGGAAATCAATAGGCGATGCAGATTCCATCACTATCGCCCGTTCACACGCTAAAAACAGGGAATCTCGCCTTCATGATTGCCTCTGATTTTGGAGCAGTGCTCTGAAATCGTAACTAGGCAACAAGTTTTTTATCGCCGCCAAATTACCAAATTACACGTCGCAACTGGGAGGCAATTTGATGGCAATGGAGCCAGGGCGACATATTGCCGGACAGATTCCTCGCCGCGGTTGCGGCATGTATAGGTACCCTAACATTTCTGTCTGGTGCAATCCCCATTAGGAAATGTGCTCCATTATTAGTGATAATGTGATAAGTGTTTGAATTTAATTTGATTCGCCAATTTGGGGTGTGTTCGACGAATTGTTCGTCTAGTGTTCGTTGAACACCGTCAAATCCCATTGGAATCAATGGCAGGCTACAGCAAACACATAGAAATCACCTTCAAAAGGGTCCAAAAGCTGCCAAACAACTCCAAATAGACAACAAACACCAGGAAAAGTGACAACAATCTACCCACTGTACAAATAGTCTCATGGCGTATCATGGGTGCACGAGACACGGTCTGTGCCAGCCTGCACTCTTCCAAAGCACTTCAAAATAGAAGGTGCTTAACATTAACCTAAAATTGAGTGAGTGAAACTGACTTTGAATTGACAAATGGTTGAAATACAGGGAAAAAGTGGCAGTAGTTTTCTACATTAAGTAAAAAGAGGAGGAGGAGAAAAAGAAGGATGAGACACAGGTATAGGCATGTCACGCCCGGCTCAAATCATGTACCACACAGCAAGGTGACCCCAACAAGAGTCCTCACTCTTCCCAAAGGTTCAGACCATAGCAAAAGGTCATCAATTTTCTACTTTAATTACTTACTGTATTGTATTGTATATTTTTTGCATATGAACCACTGTATTGTAAAGCGCTGGGAAATATGTTGGAGCCATATAAATAAAGATTTTTTATTATTATTATTATTCTAATTTTTATTATAGTCAGGTAGGTCAGTGAACTGTTTAGGCCTACTGGGCCGAATAAACTCAAAGCTCATACAAGTGCTCTCATCAATGTCATGCCCTGCCACACACAGGTGGAAAAGTATACGTTTAGTGTAGTATTACAGGAAATAATAGAGAGGTAGGTCAGTGACCTGTTTAGGCCTAGGGGGTCGGATAAACTCAAAGCCCATGCAAGCACTCCCATCAATGGGGTATGAGGTAGGTGAATGAGGTATGAGGTAGGTGAATGACCTGTTTAGGCCTACTGGGCCGGATAAACTCAAAGCCCATGCAAGCCCTTCCATCAATGTTATGCCCCGCCACATACAGGTGGGACTACTATCAGTTTTGTGGAGTATTATCAAAAGAACAAGTCAATTAGGTCAGTGACCTGTTTAGGCCTACTGGGCCGGATAAACTCAAAGCTCATGCAAGCGCTCCCATCAATGTTATGTCCTGCAACACACAGATGGTACAACTATGTTTTGTGAAGTATTACAGGAAATAATAGAGGTAGGTCAGTGATCTGTTTAGGCCTACTGGGCCGAATAATCTCAAAGCTCATACAAGCGCTCCCATCAATGTTATGCCCCACCACACACAGGTGGGATCACTATCAGTTTCGTGAAGGATTCCCAAAAAAACTAGTCAGGTAGGTCAGTGACCTGCTTAGGCCTACTGGGCCGGAAAAACTCAAAGCTCATGCAAGCGCTCCCATCAATGTTATGTCCTGCAACACACAGGTGGGACAACTATCAATTTCGTGGAGTATTACAGGAAATAATAAAGAGATAGGTCAGTGGCCTATTTAGCCCTACTGGACTGGATAAACTGAAAGCTAATGCAAGTGATCCCATCAATGTTGTGTCCTGCCAAACACAGGTGGGACAGCTATCAGTTTCATGGAGTATTACTGAAAAAACAAGTCAGGTAAGTCAGTGACCTGTTTAGGCCTAGTAGGTCGGATAAACTCAAAGCTCATGCAAGCGCTCCTATCAATGTTATGCCCTGCCACACAGAGATGGGGCAACTATACATTTTGAGGCGTATTACAGGAAGAACTAGTCAGGTAGGTTAGTGACCTGTATAGGCCTAGTGGACAGGGGAGATTGACCAAACAATACTTTTAAGGGCCCAAAAACTGTTCATGTGTATACATCACATTTGCCAAAGCCTGGTTTGATGCCCAAAACCAGTTTACGCAAACAGTAAGGGTGGTGTAGTAATCACTTCTTTTAAGCACCCAAAAATGGTGGATGTGAATACAGCAAATTTGTTAACCACTAGTTTAATGGACAAGAAGGTTGAATATTCAGAAACAAGGGCAGAAGCAGTGGTGTAACCATAGTCTGGCGGGCCCCGGTGCGAAATTTAGACCTGGGTTCCCCCCCCCCAGGCCTCCCTCCTTCCTCACGCACACACATTGGTCAGATGAATGGGCCTCATGTAACGTTTTAAATCTGCTAAAGACTAAAAAATTGACCCCTCTCCCCCTTCATTATGCATCAATGTCCCTCATCATGTTATATATGGTCCTCCTCCTGGAATATGGCCTTTATAGTGGTATATATGCCCTCCATTCTTGTTTATATGGGCCTCCTCCTCCCGCCACCATAGTCGTCCAATTATTATAATGCATCCCCATATTCCTCCATATATTACAATATACCCCCATAGTCCTCTATGTATTATAATGGATCCCATAGTCCTCCATTCATACGTTAGCGCCCATAGTCATTCAATTATTATAATAAACCCCCATTATCCTCCATACAATATAATGCAGCCTCACATCCCTCCATATATCATAATGCAGCCTCATAGCCTCTCCATATAGTATAATACAGCCTCATAGCCTCTTCATATGGTATAATACAGCTTCATAGCCTCTCCATATGGTATAATACAGCCTCATAGCCTCTCCATATAGTATAATACAACCTCATAGCCTCTCCACATAGTATAATACAGCCTCATAGCCTCTCCAAATGGTATAATAAAGCCTCATAGCCTCTCCATATAGTATAATACAGCCTCATAGCCTTTCCATATAGCAAAATACATCCTCAAAGCCTTTCCATATAGTATAAGACAGCCTCATAGCCTCTCCAAATGGTATAATAAAGCCTCATAGCCTTTCCATATAGTATAATACAACCTCATAGCCTTTCCATATAGTATAATACAGCCTCATAGCCTCTCCAAATGGTATAATAAAGCCTCATAGCCTCTCCATATAGTATAATACAGCCTCATAGCCTTTCCATATAGCAAAATACATCCTCATAGCCTCTCCATATGGTATAATGGAGCCTCATAGCCTCTCTATATGGAATAATACAGCCTCAGCGCTTTTCCATATAGTATAATAAAGCCTCATAACCTCTCCGTATAGTGCAGTATTATATATGCAGCCTCATATATGAAATACCCAAAGTCCTGAACCCTCTTTTTCCCCCAATAGTCCTCTGACCATAGTGCACTCATTTATTTACAGCAAAAAAAAAAATCTTTACTTACCTCCCTTGGTTTCCTTGCAGATCCGTCATGCTCCGGAAGATTCCAGAAGAGGAAAAGGTTGAGAAGGAGCCGGCCTGCTGTATGCGCTCCCCAGTGGAGCACAGGGCAGAAAGCCAGCAGATCAGATGATAGGAGGGGCGGGAGCTGCAGCAGGAATTAGGAGGCCTCCACCCTCACCTCCTTTCCCTGACACACGGAACCTGTTTTGCTGCGCTTTCACAAGGATGTGTGTCCTCGGGGACGCATATCCATGTGAAGCAGGAGTTGCGATTGCAGTTGCAGAGGCGGCTGAAGGCGTGGGCCCCCTACAGGTCCGGGCCCGGTCTCAGCCATGACTGCTGCAACCACGATCGTTACGCCACTGGGCAGGAGTGTCAGGGATAGGTATTATATATCTAAAGGGTTGAGAATGCGCAAATAGGGTCTTATCTTTTATAGACAGATGTATGCTACTAATATTAGTATTGCTCACCTGATGTGGTTGTGTAGCACACAACCAGCGTAATCGCTCAGAAAAAACAGCTGCTGCAGGACCGTACTTCTACAGGATGCGGTGCTCAAATTACATTTTTTTTTTCGGACAAAGTACCTTTATGTCCGCGCTGCTGTCAGAAAGGTATACCACCGACACGGGATGTCTAGGTATTAGTGATATAGATTTATTTCCTTATTTCCAACGCGTTTCGGAGCCACGTGCCGAGCTCCTGATAATCCCTGAGGAAGGAGCTCGGCACGTTGCTCCGAAACGCGTTGGAAATAAGGAAATAAATCTATATCACTAATACCTAGACATTCCGTGTCGGTGGTATACCTTTCTGACAGCAGCGCGGACATAAAGGTACTTCGTCCGAAAAAAACCTAGGGATAGGTATTAAGCTCAGAGGGCCTTACTCAAGTCAAGCAACAAACAGCATGGAGACCCCAACAACAGTCTCCATTTTTCAAAAAAATTAGGCACAGCCACCACTTAAGTGGCATCAATTGTTACAGAGTTGAAATATTGAAATTGGGAGTTTAATGCATAACATTGAAAAGTCTCCCCAGGCTGACATAGGGGTGGAAAAGTCCTTGCGAATCCATGACTTGTTTATCTTGATAAACGTTAGTCTGTGTACACTGTCACTGGACAGCTGTGTGCGCTTATCCATCAGCACACTTCCAGCAGCGCTGAAGACACATTCAGAAAGAATGCTGGCTGAGGAGCATGACAAAATCTCCAAGGCACGAGTGGCGAGCTCAGGCAATTTCTCCAGTTTTGAAGCCCAAAATGCACAAGGGTCCAGTTCCACAGTTATGGCATCGATATTCAGCTGTAGATACTCCTGTACCATCCTCTCTAGGTGTTTACTATGTGTCAGACTTGTTCTCTCTTCCGGCGTTGCAAAGGATGGTCTAAAAAAATGGTGTAACGATTCTACAAAATTGATGTTACCAGATATACTGTTACTTTTAACATTTGAGTGATGACGACTCAATGTTCCCCAGGTTGGAAAGTTAGAACTGCGATATTCACTATGTGCACCACTGGTGTTTTGGGGAAAAGCAGTACTAAAATTGTGTAAAAGCTTTTGTTAATACTCCTGCATGTGTGTGTCCCTTTCCAGGGCAGGAATCATTTGGCCAAATTTACTCTTGTACCAGGGATCTAACAGTGTGACAACCCAGTAGTCAGCATTACGTTAAATTCTAACAATCCGAGGATCATGTTGCAGGTAGTGCAGCAAGAAGGCACTCATGTCTCTTGTGCATCCAGGAGGCCCAAGTCCTTGTTGTGTTGGTGGCAGCAAGGTAATATTCATGCTTTCCTCCTCTGCCCTCTTCCCCCAACGACGCACAACAGAAATGTGACCAAGATCTCCGTCATCTGCTGAGTCTTCCATGCCTATCACCACTTAGTCCTCCATTTTTTTCCTCGGCTTATGTCCCTTCATCAACAGTTTGGCTGCTGCCATGCGCCCTTGATGTTCCCTCTCCTCCACCCTCCCATGCCAGCCGCCTTGGTGCTGCCGACCGTCTGGACCTTTGAGATCTTGTTATCCTTTCCGCATAGCCTCCTCTTGTACTTCCTCCACTTCCTCTTGGCCCACCACCTGACTCCAAATACCGGTTAAAGTGTGCTCCAGCATGTAGATGATTGGAATAGTCATGCTGATAATGGCACCGTCAGCGCTAAACATCTTAGTAGCCATTTAAATACTCTGCAGAAGGGTGCAGAGGTCCTTGATCTGAGAACACTCCAGCAGCGTGATTTGCCCCACCTCTGGATCGTGTTGGCCCAGGCTATAGGTCATAACACATTGCACCAGGGCTCGTCACTGCTGCCACAGTCACTGCAACATGTGCAGAGTGGAATACCATCGTGTCGGCACATAGCATTTCAGGCAGTAAACCAGCAGGCCGAACAACGTCTGTAGGGATGCAAGTCATTAAGCTGCGGGATACGAACGGCGGCAGTGAGCACACAGCGACCATGCCCTCTGCAGAAGAGCATCTAGGCGGGGATAGTGGGCTAGAAATTGCTGGACGACTAGGTTCAAGACATAAGCCATACATGGCACATGTGTCACCTTGCCCCGACGAAGGGCCGCACCCAGGTTTACAACATTGTTGCACATGGCCTTCCCTAAGTGTAGGTTCAGTGGAGACAACCATTGATTAAACTCCAGAGCTGACCACAAATCATCAGCTGTGTGACTCATATTTCCCACACATTTTAATAAAAACACAGCCTGATGGCGTTGAGCCCTGCTGCCAGCATAGTAAGGAGGTGTGCTGGATTTTTTCAGTGCAGTTTGAACGCAAGCCACATTTCCAAACAGGCTTTGGGTGCAGGTGGAGGAGGAAGAAGCAGTGGAGGAACTTCTAGATACACAAATTTGACGTACAACCCGTGGGGATGGCAAGTCCCAGTCCCCAGTCAGTGACATGTAACGCCCCTGTGCATGCTTACTCGTCCAGGTGTTTGTGATGAAATGCACCCTGTCTCACACACACAGAGTTTCTCAAGGAAGTGGTGATGTTGTGTACAACATGCTGGTATAGCGCAGGCACAGCTTCCTTTGAGATGTAGTGGCGACTGGGCATATGGTACTGGGGCACTGCAACGGCTATAAGGTCTCGATAACCCTCTGTATCCACCAGCTGGAAAGGCAGCATTTCCATAGCCAACAGCTTGCAGGTGGTGAAATTCAACCTCTTAGCTTTGGCATCGGTAGGAGGAAATGGTCTTTTACTTATCCACATCTGAGAGACCGAGGGCTGGCTGCTGTGCTGAGACAGGGTTAAGTAGGGTGTCCTAGACAAACTGCTGGTCTGTGAGGGAGGTGCAGGCAGACATATTATGTCGCATTCAAAAAAAGGTGGTGCTCTCGATGTCTGACAGCGCTCAACACCAGCAGTTGTTTCCACTTCTAAAATAGCTGACGACTTGTCAATCACATTGGCTGTTGCGGGTAAAGAAGTGGAAATTCTGCGGCCGAAAGCCTGTGTGACAGCTGTCCCCACAGTCACAGAGGATGAAGAAGCCACAGATGCACTTGATGGGCCAGACGGTGGTTGGCCAGTCCCACTAGGCCGCATTGTAGCATAGTGAGCTTCCCATTCTGACTTATGCTTCATGTCCGTGTGACGGTTCATGCATGAAGTACTCAAACTATTGATTTTTTGGCCCCTACTTAGATTTTGTTCACAAATTTTGCAGATAACATGAGTTGGGTCATTCTTTGCAATCTGAAAAAAGGCCCAAGCTAGGCAAGGCTTAGCGCCCATGCAACATGCAGAGCCACCACGGCTTCTGGACAGAGGCAGAGTTGTGGCTGAAGACGCTGTTGTTGACGTGCTTCAAGCACTCCGTCTCTGTCCAGCAAGCCACAACCTTACCTTGTCACTTGCATCCTCCTCCACCTCTTCTGCTGAGCTCATCAATTGCGTGCCTGTGGGTTGACAGTAAGTAGGATCTCCAACCTCATCATCACCCTGTATGTTCTCAAACTCGTCGTCCTCAGAGCCAACCTTTTCCTGCCCTGAGCGCAAAGTCAAGTTGTTGTTCCATTGTCTTCACCAACAGGGGTTACAGTTTGGGAATGAGGTTCTAAATTATGCTCGGACCCTTCTTCATCTGGGTCTGGATCTGACTCAAAAAGATTTTGGGCATCGGTGCAGATCATTTCCTCATCTTCACTGAATGAAGCTTTAAAGCAGATCCCTGGTTCCCAGGCTATAGTATGAGTGAACAGCTCTGCAGACTCCGCGATCTGTGTTAACCCATAGTCAGTAGGGCAGCTGGAAACTTGTGAGCTGTGAAGAAGCAAGTGCGATTGGGGTGACACCTCTGAGGAGTGGAGTGTTTGTGATGATGAAGTTGAGGTGGAGGAGAGCCCACTTGATGGAGCGCTTGATATCCATTGAAGCACCTGCTCTTTTTGCGCCTCATCTACAAGTTTTAGCAATACTCTGCTGCGTAAGAAAGGGATGATAGCAGATCGTCCACAAAAAGAAGTAAACATTTTAGTTTGACTTGAAGACAGTATTTGTTCAGCAGATGTTTCTGTTACTTTAGCACCTATCCCACGGACTCAAAGATTTTAACCCTTTCCAACACGCCTATTCCCCTTCCCAACATCAGCAGACCTTTTACCACTCATATTTGAGGGTAACTAATTTGCAACTCTGTAGTTGCTGGCACAAAAAACTATGGATGTAAAATTAACATAGTTGAGTGGCCAAACAGTGATACTACCATAAATAGATTTTAGTAAGTAGGTTTGGGCAGATGCAATACAAAAGTGTTTTCTGCACTGTGTGGCGGTAGCTTGCAACAGAACACTGGACCACAGCTACCTAGTCAAACAATGGTGCTACCCTAAATATGTTTTGGTAAGTAGGATTGGGCAGATGCAATACAAAAGAGTTTTCTGCGCTGTGGGGTGGTAGATTTCAACAGAACACTGGACCACAGCTACCTAGTCAAATAGTGGTACTACCCTAAATAGGTTTTGGTAAGTAGGTTTGGGCAGATGCAATACAAAAGTGTTTTCTACGCTGTGTGGCGGTAGATTTCAACAGAAAACTGGACCACAGCTACCTATTCAAAAAGTGGTACTAGCCAAAAATGATTTGCTTGGCTAGATGCAGTAAAAAGTGGCTAGTAAAGTCAAGAGGTGTAGCTTTCTTCACAGCAGTGCTACACCAGTGCCTGGCACACACTGCTACTAGTCAAAGGATTTGCTTGGCTAGAAGCAGTAAAAAATGGCTAGTAAATACAGGAGGTGTAGCTTTCTTCACAACAGCGCTACAACAGTGCCTGGCACACACTGCTACTAGCCAAAAACTATTTGCTTGGCTTGATGCAGTAAAAAAAAGGCTAGAAAACACAGGTGTAGCTTTCTTCACAACAGTGCTACACCAGTGCCTTGCACGCACTGCTACTAGCCAAAAAGGATTTGCTTGGCTAGATGTAGTAAAAATGGCTAGTAAAGACAGGAGGTGTAGCTTTCGTCACAACAGTGCTACACCAGTGCCTGGCACACACTGCTACTAGCCAAAAAGCATTTGCTTGGTTAGATGCAGTAAAAAATAGCTAGTAAAGACAGGAGGTAACGTTTTCTTCCCAACAGTTCTACACAGTGCCTGGCACACATTGCTACTAAGCAAAAATGATTTACTTGGCTAGATGCAGTCGAACAGGTCGAATTTGAAATTGACGAACATGTTCGATCGAACATTGCTCATCTCTGTCCATATCGACAATACATCAAATGATTATCCAGCGAGTGTAAGAACTTGGCACTCTGAGTTCTTCATAAAATTTCCATTTATTAAAAATTGGTTAATAACAATTTTTTGCATTGTGCATTTGGAAGCCAAGGTACAGGCTCTAAATGAGCAGCTGGCAGCATCGAGATCCATAGGCAATATGCAAAGAAGTTTGCTGCTTACTGAGCAGCTACTTACTGGGATAGATGTGGGGAAGCATTGTACAAGTAGTATGGAGCTGCAGGAAAGTGAGGCAGCTAGCTGGGTAACAGTTAGAATCGGGGTATAGGAAAGAGTGCCAATGAGGCTAGTTCTGATCTGTCACACCCTAACAAGCAGATGAGGGGGTGTCAGTACAGGGGTAGAACTGCGGCAGCAATGCATGTCTTTTGAAATCCAAAGGAGTGCCTGCTCCAGTAAGGGGGATATAGGAGAGCAGGGCAGGCCAGATAAGTGGTAGGTAAGTGGAAGGTCCTTAAACATGATTTCAGTGAATTAGGCTGTAAGCTTAAAACAAGGACATCCAAGGTGGTATTTTCTAAAATACCACCTATACCACATGCAAATTATGGGCATTGAGAGATTAGGGAAATAAATAAGTGGCTTAGGAATTGATGTAGGACAGAGAGGTTTGGGTTTCTGGAGAGCCAAGACATCTTCTCTGGTGGATGTGGGTTCTACGCTTGGGATGGGCTGCACCTCAATGGGGAGGGTGCAGCTGTGCTGGGGGAGAAAATGGCAAGAGTGTTGGAGGAATGTTTAATCTAGGGATTAGGGGGATATTCACTGTATAGGAGGGGAGTTTAGTGCAAATAGTGACATGGGCATAAACATTGAAATTGGGGTGGAAGGGTGTAGGAGTTAAGCAGTCAAGACACTATGGAGGAATAGAAGTACAGAGAAATATATAATGTGTATGTACACTAATGTCAGAAGCCTCACTAACTAACAAAATGGTGTCATAAGAATTAATATTGTTGGAAAAAATATATACCGTATTTTTCGCTTTATAAGACGCACCTGATTATAAGACGCACCCCAAATTTGGTGAAGGAAAAGAGAAAATAAATAATTTTTAATGTTAAATGGGGTCCGTCTTATAATGTCAGTGTCCGTCTTACAAATCAGTATATATGTCCCTCATCCTGGTATATAAACCCCCCCATCCTGGTATCCTGGTATATATGTCCCCCCCCTTTCTGGTATATATATCCCTCATCCTTGCATATATGTCCCTCATCATGGCATACATGTCCCCATGCTGTAAATATGGCCCCCCATCCTGGCATATACATTCCCCCATCTTATCTATATATGCCCCCCATCCTGTATATATGTCCACCATCCTGTATATATGCCCCCATCCTGAAACTATGTCCCCCCATCCTGTATATATATCCCCCAACCAGTATATATGCGCCCCATCCTTTATATATGCCCCTATCCTGAAACTATGTCCATATATGTATGTATATATGCCCCCCATCTTGAAAATATGTGCCCCCCATCTTGTATATATGTCCCCATCCTGTGTAGTTGCCCCTTTTGTGCCTCTTCCCATCATCCCCCCCCCGGACCCCAATGGCTTACCAAGATGCGGCTGCTGAACGGGGGTCCCAGGGGCAGGTTCAGGAGGGTGAGAGGCACAAGCGCAGGACGAACGCTACGGGGGGGGGGGGGGTCTCAGGTGCAGGAACGGAGTACCGGGGGATGAGAGGCAGCAGCGAGCAGTGGGTGCCGACATATTCTCTCTGCCCGGCTGCATTCACTGGAACCAACCACCTCGGATGACCCTCATACACTGTTAATATGTGCCCCTGCAGCCTAGTAAACCATTTGCAGCACTGCTTTTGTGTGAAAAGTGGCTGCAGTAGAAGTGAGATAATGATTTTATAAACATACATGCCTGTAGACTTTTGGGCGTCTCCCTGTGTGTGCTGGGACTTGTGGGCTGTGCTCATCATGCCTGCTCTCCCCCTCCCTTATGCACGCCCCCTCTCAGCCTGCTATACTGTGTGAGGCTGATTGCGTCATAAAGGGGGTGGGGCTACCGGGATGCCGCGATTTAGCCCCGCCCCTTTATGACGAGTTCAGCCTCACATCACTATAGCAGGCTGAGAGGGGGCGTGCATAAGGGAGGGGGAGAGCAGGCATGTATGAGGGTCATCCGAGGTGGTTGGTTCCCTTTAGTCGGGAGAGACTTCAACAAAATGGCCGCGGCCATAACGGAGTCCCGCGGCCATTGTGGAGTCTCTACCTCTATCGGCCGGCTGCACACTGCTTAGTGAATGCAGCCGGGCAGAGATAATATGGCGGCGCCCACCGCTCGCTACCGCCGATCATCCCCCCGGTAGTGCTGCTGTGCCCCTCAACCCACGGAAGCTGCCTCCAGCACCCCTACAAAGCAGCCGCACCCGGTAATATATATATATTTTTTATATTTTTTTCTATTACTTTTTTTTTCACGTTCGCTTTTTAAGACGCACCCCCTTTTACCCCCCCAGTTTGGGGGAGGCAAAAGTGCGTCTTAAAAAGCGAAAAATACGGTAATATGGTGGGGATATTGGAGACATGGCTCAATGAGGGTTATGACTGGGCTTTTAATTTACTGGGCTATAGTCTGTTCAGAACTGACCATACAAATAAGCAAGGGTGTGTGTTTATATGTAAAATCAGCCTTAAAACCCAACCTTCATGATAATATATATGAATCTAATGAAAATCTAGAGTCCTTATGGATAGAGATAAAGGGGGGAGAATGAATATTAATTTACTGATAGGGGTTTGTTATAAGGCTCCAAATATAATGAAAGTGGCAGAGAATATCCTCTGAAAGAAAATAGATAAAGCAGCGACTCAGGAAGAAGTCATTATTATGGGGGACTTCAATTACCCTGAAATACATTGCAGAACAAAAATATGCAGGTTCATCAAAGAAAATAGGTTTTTGACAATTATAAGAAACAATTATCTTTCACAACTGGTTCAGGTCCCAACAAGAAGGGAGGCACTACTAGACTTAATACTAACCAACAGACCGGATTGCATATTGAATATACGGGTTGGGGGTCACTTGGGTAATAGTGATCACAAAATAATAATTTATCATGTATCCTTTAATAAGATGTGTAGTAGAGGGGCTACAAGGACACTAAACTTAAGGAAGGTGAAATTCCAACAGTTGAGAGATGATCTCAGTGCAATAAACTGGGACGATGTCCTGAGACATTAACCTCTTCATGTAAAACAAAAGGTACAGGAGCACGATGTATGAGACCTGGTGGTCTCGAGGGTTAACAGAATGCACGACAAATGGCCACTCACCAGGGGGGGATTTGCAGTCGTGCACAACACCAGTATATGCCTGGAAGCAAAGGAGCCCCTGCTAGGAAGCTGCACGATAAGCCAGCCTGTAGTCCCGCCTCAGCCACTGTGAATGCAGGAGGTCATGGGATCCGGGCCGGATGTGACATCACCTGGTGAACCTGATGAAGATAGCCTGCATGCTATTGAAAAGTGTTGTGGCATATACAAGGAGTTAAAGGTATCCTGTCACCCCCAAAACACCTCTAAAGTTATTAAAAGCTGTCCCTAGAGCATAGTAACACTTACCCTACACTCCTTTTAGCTCCTAAAAGCACCAAGTGAAATTGCAGATAAATGTTATTACAGTACCTCATTATGGATGATAATGAGTGACTATGCTATTCATAGTCACCCTGGCAGGCGCTCCCTCTTCATGTTATCACTCCTCAATAGGTGTGATCTTCTAATTAGATTAAAATGCGCGCCTCCCCGCCGCTCTGTGCATTCTCGGCCAGCCTGTACTGGGGCTGGGTGACGCGAATCGCGTCATTTCCAGCGCCGGGTGACGTAGTACACCCGCGCCGCTTTGTTAGCTTCAAAACGCGCACTGCGCAGGTTTGAGAATCTGTTAACACATTCCCTTTGCTTTGTGCCTTAGCGCTCATAAACGCCAGTATCCATATTCCCTTTGTTTATGTTATTAACCCCTTCATGACCTTGGAATTTTTCATTTTTCATTTTCGTATTTTGCTCCCCTGCTTCCAAGAGCCATAACTTTGTTATTTTTTCGTCAATATAGACATATGACAGCTTGTTTTTTGCAGGGCGAGTTGTACTTTCAGATGCAATTATTTATTTTACCATATAGTGTACAGTGAAATTGCAAAATAAGTGCAATTACACGTTTGTTTTTTGGGTATTTTAGTCGCCATGTTTACTACATGGTAAAAGCGACGTGACGGTGGGATGCCTCAGGTCAGTACGAGTTCCAAGATACCAAGCATGTATATCTTTACTGGTATCTAAGTGGCAAACAAAAAATCAGAAGTTTGGAAAAAAAATCACACTTTTTGCGCCATTTTCTGCCACCTGTAGCATCCTCATTTTTCGGGATCTGGGACTGTGTGACAGCTTATTTTTTGCGTCTTGAGTTGATGTTTTTAACGATTCCTAATAACCTCCCTGTCCCACAATCCCAAGCAACTTTTCAATACCTTCAATTCCTTACTCCGCCCGCCTGCTCCCCCTCCCTCTCCCCTTGTCTCTGCAGAAGACTTTGCCTCCTTCTTCAAAGAAAAGATTGACAGAATCAGAGACAGCTTTTATCCACTGTCCCCACAGCCTGCCCTTTCACCTATACTGCCCCTCCTTCCTCTCTGTCAAAATCACAACTCACCACCAGCGCCCATGACTCACTCCCATCCTACCTCATTACCAACCTCACCTCCATTATCATCCCAGCCCTAACTCATTTTTTCAACCTATTACTTACCACTGGCACCTTCCCCTCAGCCTTCAAACACGCCTTGATCACACCCATCCTCAAAAAACCCTCCCTCGACCCCACAACTGTCTCCAACTACCGCCCTATATCTCTCCTCCCTTTCGCCTCTAAACTACTCGAACAGCATGTCCACTCTGTGCTGTCCTCTCACCTCTCCTCCTGCTCCCTCTTTGACCACCTGCAATCTGGTTTCCGACCCCTCCACTCCACTGAAACAGCCCTGACCAAAGTCACCAACGACCTACTGACTGCTAAAAGCAAGCGCCACTACTCTGTTCTCCTCCTCGACCTGTCCGCCGCCTTCGACACTGTTGACCACTCCTCTTCTACTTCAGATCCTGGAATCTCTTGGCATCATGGACCTTGCCCTCTCTTGGATCTCCTCATACTTAACGGACCACACCTTCAGTGTCACCCACTCCCACACGTCCTCCTCGTCGTACTCCCTATCTGTCGGGGTCCCACAGGGCTCGGTTCTTGGACCGTTACTGTTCTCAATCTACACTCTCGGCCTAGGGCAACTCATTGAGTCCCATGGCCTCCAGTACCACCTCTACACCGATGACACCCAAATTTACCTGTCTGGTCCTGACATCGCCTCCCTTCTATCCAAAATTCCACACTGCCTGTCCGCCATCTCATCCTTCTTCTCTGCTCGCTTCCTTAAGCTGAACATGGACAAAACCGAGTTCATAGTCTTCCACCCACGACGCTCCCCCTCACTACCTGACCTATCCATTCTCGTCAACGACTAGTCTCTCTCCCCAGTCCCCCATGCCAAGTGCCTCGGGGTTATCCTTGACTCTTCCCTCCCTTCAAGCCCCACATCCAGGCCCCTCGCCATCTCCTGCCGACTCCAGCTCAATAACATCTATAGGATCCGCACTTTCCTTGACCACAACACTGCTAAAACCCTTATTCAGCTCTCATCATCTCCCGCCTCAATTAATGCAACCTCCTGCTCACCGGCCTCCCCAATACCTCCCTTGCACCTGTCCAATCTATCCTGAACTCCGCTGCCTGCCTAATCCATCTGTCTTCCCGCTACTCCTCTGTCTCCCCCCTCTGCCAAGCCCTTCACTGGCTCCCTACTTCCCAGAGATCCCGGTTTAAAACATTAACCATGACATACAAAGCCATTCACAACCTGTCCCCTCCATACATCTCTGACATGGTCTCCCGATACCTACCCTCACGCAACCTGCGATCCTCTCAAGAGCTTCTCTTCTACTCCCCCCTCATCTCCTCTTCGCACAACCGCATACAGGATTTCTCCCATTCTTCACCCATACTCTGGGAACTCACTGCCCCAACACATCAGACATTCTCCTACCCTGGGAACCTTCTTAATTCCTGTGTTACAAATAAAAAGAAAAAAAGCCTATACTATTCTCTGGTGATGGCACCATTCCAGTGATCACAACAATGGGTCTCTCAGGGCTTGTCTACTATTATATCCTTGTGAGCCTGAAGTCATAGCACCCCTTCATTTTCATTGACTTCTGATGTAATTAACATTTGAAGGAAGTCACAGAGCAGAAGCATCTCGCACGTCTTCAAAATGTCAGTGTTATGCAAAGAAATGATACTGAAGCAGGACCAATGGGCTACAGAGCTCACATGACTTAAATTCTCACAAAAAAATATGAAAAGGATACAATTTTCTTTTTTTTTTTTGCAGCTTTTTTTATAGATCTTTTGAGTTTTTATATAATTTGTCCTCCAAGACATCAAAAAAGATCTCTGGGGAACATTTTGTCTTCTTTTATTGTTATTTTTTGTACACTGTAACTGGTGCATCCATTTAAAATGGAAAATGACCCTCTGCTGTGCCAAGATTAAAAAGCAGAGCTGATTTTGGTCTGCCAGGACCCGGTAACTCTGCTATGTCAGAAGAATACATGGTGATTATGTAATCCCGAAAATTTACAGAAACATCAATAGTGGCGATGCTTCTGTTCATTGAATAACGCATACTGAGCGGTCTATTAGGGAATTACTTTCCTTACCATAGCAGATTTAGGTCAGACGACCATTACACTCAGTGCTGTGGGCAGCTTTGCCCAGGTTATAAAGGAAGGCATCATAAATGCAGGACACCAGCCCCAATCACTAGCAACCTCCTTTCTCACAGAGGGAGTGACCACTGGTTGTCCTGCAAACAGAATGGGATTCACATAGGGCGCTGTTCACACAGGTTTGCACAGTGTATGCCCAGTCTCTTACATTAACCCCTATCTCAGAAGGCGGGCTGTTATGGCATTCAACACTGCTACCTGCTGGAACAAGCGCACTCATATGGTCCAGCCACACACAGCAGCAAAAAGAGTGCAAAAAAAAAAAAATCACAATGACAGGTGCTGAAATTGTGGAAAATTAGTTAGTTCTTAACATGCAGCAAATTGTGTGGTATTGGTTTGTCTTTTGGTCCAAAACACGTAAGCTTGTGAGCCACTACACGGCTCCCCACATCTCACAAGTCCTATCCACTAAATTCATATCTAAAGTGAGCAGTGTGAACAGCTTGCACTGAGCTACCACCTGCGCTAGCGCAATGCTGCATAATGCACCGGAGCGCAGATGTGAAAGCACCCATGGTCAAGACATGTGACCTATAACATCCTGTTCTGTACCTAACTTCATTAACTTCATTTGCCAGTCCTCTACTAGTGTACTAATGTTTCTTCTATTTATTTATGATTGATATTTTATATCCTTGTTTATGATCATGATTTCTTCTTTTGTTTGGATTTTTGGACTTAGGTCATCGCTGAAAGCGTTGGATCCTTGAAATTGTTTCAGAAAATTAAGTATTTCTCCAAGAAAACTATTGCAATTACACATTTTGTCCTACGCAGTTTATTTATTTTGTGTATATTGGAACAACAACAAAAAACAGAGAAAAAAGGCAAATAAAATTCAAAAAACTGGCCAAAATTGTGGGTAAATAACTTGTATTTCAAGCATGTGATGCTTGTTCAAAGTCACCAGTGTCAAGTAACAGGTGTGGGCAATATGAAAAAAAAATCACAGCTGAAACTAAGTAAAAAGTGGATAAGATGATATTTTCATTGTGGTCCTCTGTGTGTCACATTAGTCACTGAGAAAAGAAAGAGCTTTACAAGTCCATCACCAAAGATCTTGATGTTAATTTGTCCACAGTGTGCAACATAGTGAAAAGTTTATAACTCATGGATGGCAGAAAAAAGTTGATGAAAGGTTACATTGAAGGATAGTTGATATGGTGGATAAGCAGCCCTGAACAAGTTCCATTGAAATTCAAGCTGTCCTGCAGGATAAGGGTGCACCATTTTCAGTGGAAACTTTCTGTCAACATTTGAATAAAATTAAACTCTAAAGGGGGTGTCACACGCGTAAGTCTCAGTGAGATGACGCTGACGACATTGCGCTGATTGCTGTGAGCATGTCACACAGAGATTACAGCGACATTTGACAGGACATCATGAAAGCATTAATATACGTTTCCCGATTCTTGCTCCGCTGCCAGCTGGGAAGCGGAGCAGGCTGGTCTACAAGGTAACTGAGGGATAAATAGGAGCGCGCTCTTGCCTAGATACCCACTGTACCTTAGTTACCAGCCTCCGCTCCGGCTGATATCATAAGGTAAAGCAAAAGGGAACCCTAGTTACCCTTACCTTAGATACAGCGTGAGGGAGGAGGCTTAAAAGGTACAGTCGGTTCTAGGCAGGGTGCTAGATACCGCAGTTTCCCTTGGTACCACTCCCAGCGCTTGTGAGAGGCGCTGGTGCAGGATATAAATCTACTCGTGTCACACAGCGATTGCTGGTGTCAGGCGACATGCGGGTTTTAGAGCAGGTTCTAAAACCTGGCGATCATAACCAGCATTATCGCTGGTTGTTCAGTAGATCATGCCCCATCAAATACCTCAAGTCACGGCAGCCTGATCGTCAGGCGATATTGACGGTGTGACATACCCTAAGAGAAGACCAGGGGACCAATGCTTATGCAAGCATATAAAAAGCTAAGTGCAGATGCTGAAATGTACCTGAGTTGCCCAACATTCCTGGAAGTTCTTGTGACAGATGAGCCAAGATAAGTGTTTGGTGAAGAAGCCATCATTTCAATGTTCCCGAAAGCGGAGATACATATAAAGAAAAGAAAACAGTACCTACAGTCAAGTATGGTGGAGGCTCAAAGATGTTTTGGGGTTGTCTTTCTGCCACTGGCACTGGGTGTCTTGACTGTGTGCAAGGCATCATGAAATCTGAAGATTACTAAAGGATTTTGGGTCGGAATGTAGTGTCCAGTTTCAGAAAGCTGGGTTTGAATCCTAAGCAATGGTTCTTCCAGCAGAACAATTGCCCCAAACATACCTCAAGAAGCCCCCTGAAATGGATAGAAATAAAGCGTTGGAAAGTTATGAAGTTGCTAACAATGCATCAGGATCTAAATTCCATTGAACACCTGTGGAGAGAGCTTAAAATTGTTGTTGGGAGAAGCCATCTTTCAAATACGAAAGACCTTGAGCAATTTTCAAAAGAGGAATAATCCTAAATCCCAGTGGAGATGGGTAAAAAGGTTGTGTATTGTTATAGGAAGTGATTGATTGCTGTTTTTTAACCCAAAGGGTATGTAATCGAATATTAAGGTGAGGGTGCCAACAATTTTGTCTGGCCCACTTTTGGGGTTATGCGTGAAATTATGTCCAATTTGATTTTTTCACATTTTTGGTTTTGTCCGAACTCACACAAAGGAAATAAACATGTGTATGGCAAAACATGTCATTGAACTAATTTCCTTGGATTAATACTTCACTTTCTGGAACACTATCAAAGATGCCAACAATTTTGGCCATGATTGTATTTAATACTTCATATGTTCACATGGTTATAGTTGACAATTATAGTTAATGGAACAATAATCCTTTTATTGCTTGTTATGCAATTAGAAGCCTCTTTTGTGCTTTATTTAACAATAACGGGTGGCAGCACTTTTAAGTAGTTTTGAAAATGACGTGTCCTTTCACATCATATGCCATTAATGGGTTAAAATAAATCTTACAGTATCTGCATACACATAGGTTGAAGAGTGCTAGACAGAATGATTGAGTATCTTCAGGTATCCCTGTATAGAGTGAAATCTCAACATTGATTTCGCACTTCGTACAGACACACAATAGAAGTGTTTTTGAGGTGTAGCGTACTTAGCAATCAACATGCCACATTATAAGCATTCAATTGCACTTTCTAGCTTGAATAAATCTGTCCCAGCTTTATGGGGTTTTTTTCTCATGGAATTGCTCAACTTGCTTTGAAATATCAGCATTCAAGGCTCTGTGAATTAGACATTTAGCTGACCATACATCACTGAGATTGTGTAGATCAGTCACCAGCTGTCGAGATAACAGCAGGAACTGGAACCTGTAAAGATGGAAATATCTGCAAAGGTGACAATAATGACATGGAATCATGGAGGCAGTATGAATTGCCTATAATAGTTATGCAAAAAGCTGCTCGACGTGGTAACCCAAGCTCAGCTTATAACAACAAACAGAAAATTTGATCCATTTAATTTTTTTAGTCACTCTCTATCAAAATGTATCTACCATAATCCCTATACTTATCACTTAATAACAGTGATCAGGGTTTGCCAGCAGAAATTTCTAAGAGATGATCTCTAGAACAAAATAGGAAAAAAGAGAGGATAGCTAACTTCTGTATTATCTCCGCTAACATACTGGGTGAGCAGACATAGTGCACCTACCTGTTCTGGTGTGCTGAGCAGGTTGAATGGAGCAGATTACTTTCTAAATGCACTGGGATTTAGGAACAATTTAACCCAATATGTCTTGTAACACAATTGTTATATGAAAGTAAATACTACTTGTGAAGAAATTGGACTTACCGCAAGACAATCCAGGTCAAGACAATCTCTTCCGAGCAGTTCATTCAATTGATATTGGTGCATCATTTATTCATATACCGTAAGATTCAGCAAGATTCTACCTAATTACATAAAAACCTAGAAAATTACAAGCAGATATGATCACAATAGCAAAGTTACCATCAGATAGGAATTATGAAACCATAATTTCAATAGGGAATACAGACTACCCCACACACGTTCATCAATTTATTAAATTGAAAAAATGGTGTAAGGCTGCTTTCACATCAGCGGTTTTTGACGATCGTGGCAGATGCGGTGAAAAAAACGCATCTGCCGCGATTACCGCATATCCGCTGCACTTGCAGCACAGTTGCGGCAAGCTCCATACAATGTCTATGCGGGCTTGCGGCAGGTGCGGCAAGTGCGATATCGGCACTTTGCGGCAGGTGCGGCTGCAAAAAAAACGCGGCTGACCGCGTTTTTTTTCGCGGCCGCACCTGCCGCATGTGCCGAAACCACACTTGCTGCACCTTGCCGCACACTTACCGCAAGCCCCATAGACATTGCATGGGGCTTGCCGCAACTGTGCCACAAGTGCAGCAGTTATGCGTAATCGCGGCAGATGCGTTTTTTTAAACCGCAACTGCCGCGAACGGCAAAAACACCGCCTGATGTGAAAGTACCTTAAGTTCAAACAATAATCCAATAGGTAATGTCCTGCAATCCCATCAATTCCTATGGAGTCTCATTCTGAGAAATTTCTCTGAATGAGGATCATAGGTTACTGCCGGTCAACAACAGGCCTGCATTTACCATGGGTGCTGACGTCAGTATCCTTACATGGACTCATCGCTCTGGGGAAAGTCCTGGTCTGGCAACTGTTCACCATGACTGTGATGCCCGGCGAGAGCTGTGTGGTGATCTAAGTTTACTTATTCATTACTGCTCTTGCATGCCTCCACTTCTCTGATAGACGTGAGCGGTGGTTGACATGAGTACACCTTCATGAACTTACCACTCTCGCCATGTTTCCCAGTCACGGAGGGCAGTGCCAGACTCAGATTCTTCTATGAGTGGAGTGAGAGCCATGGAAAATATGGCACTGACCAAAATAACCTATGGAATCCCCTTTGAGAATGTTCTCAGAAACAAGACTCCATAGGAATCGATGGACATCATGGGACATTACCTATAAGATT
Source organism: Allobates femoralis (assembly GCA_033576535.1). Lineage (NCBI taxonomy): Eukaryota > Metazoa > Chordata > Amphibia > Anura > Aromobatidae > Allobates > Allobates femoralis. The sequence continues at coordinate 458,076,943 of JARQOC010000005.1, read as the reverse complement.
ATCGTCGGAACTTCCAAGATTTCTTTTATTTAATAAATTGGTAAACAATGGTTGGAGGAGTTTTATTATGGATTATCATGAAAGCTTCTTGGGACCATATGTGGTAATAAATTGGTGAAATGAGGGTTTGTTTGGAAGTCTTTAAAAGAAATAAAGTATTTCTCTCTGTGTGCTTTTTTGGCCTTTCACTTGGCAGGTTAGTAATGGGGGGTGTTTGATTCACATTTAATATTATCTCCTGTAACTATTACACCAATTGCTACTGCACCACAGCAATTAGGGAGAGCTGGTCACAGCACAAGAATTGGCACACCTAATGAAAACGGCAAATCTGGGGCAGCTGTGGTCTGATATATTTAGGCTGGAAAGGGCAAAATAACCCTGGCCCTCCCACTTTGATAATACCAGTCCCCAGATGCCTGCTTTACTTTGGATGGTTGTCAAAAGTAGGCAGAAGACAACATAATTTTTTTTTAAATTATTTATAGTGATGACACAGCATCTGACCACTTGTGTTGGGGTTAATCGTTCTTAATTAGGCCAGATTTATTGTTCATTTGTTTGGTAAATCAATAAGAGTTAGTAATTTTTCATTTCAGACTGAACGGAGTCCTAATTGTGTGTTAATTTATGGATTGTTCGCTAAATGTGGATTGCCTCAGCCCCTTGGACAACATCATTCAGGGGAAAGTTATGCAGTTCGAATGAACTTGTAACCAATGTTTGTCCACCACTCCTGTAAGAAACAAAACCTTGATAAAAGAAATGGGGGTATAGAAAGGGACTTACTACTGTCACCTGGGTCTTCATTTTCTACAAGACTTCAGTTTAGGATCCAAGTGAGGCTCTACAAACTTCTTGAAGAACCCAGGTTGGCACAATTTGGTCACCTACATAGCCTGCTGTGCTTGGTTAGCCTATTAAGCTTGCGACTATCTCTCCTCAGTAAGTGCTCATTAAAAGCAGAGTGCTGCTGGTTAGGGTAATTAGCCCTTAAGCCCCAAAGGTACAAAGATTCTAATCCCTGGCGAGTCAGCGGAAGGGTGAGATTCTATTGCTTGTTCCATCTTGTGTTCTTCTTTAACTGTTGGGGATTCAATAAAGTTTTACCAATATGTAGTTTCCTCACCCTGTGTTGTCTGAGATCGCCTATTGACTCTCGTGTTTCCACATTTTTTTTTCAAGTGGTGCACCTGACAATAACAACCATGCAAATACTTGACATGGCTGTCATGGGCCCGAAAGTGCCCATACCATAAAACTTTGTTGATTGGCTGATCTGCAGCCTTCAACAAACTTTATTTGAACGGCAAACCCAAACAGGAACCGGACGTACAGTTAGATGTTCATGTTCGGGGATCAGGATTAGACACTAGGTGCTCCATACAAGCCCAAAACTTTAGAGTTTGGCTTCTTTCATCCTTACCTACTGATCACCAGAGAACAGGTCATAACTGTCAGCATTTTGGAAAATCCTTTTAAACGGATTTTCCACTACTAGGACACCCCCTTCTGATGCCATGTGTTTTCCGCATGGTAAAATAAAAAGCCTGTAAGAACCTCACATGCTGGTGGTGTTCGAATGGTGTTCATAATTCATGTCCTGGGGCTCATGTGACATTGTGATGTAATGTAAACCTCGTGCCCAATCACTACTGGCTTCTTTGTGCCTGCCTTTGGACACATATGTAATGAACAGGAAGTTGAAAATATAAAGCCATCTCTGGATTGAAGAAGACTTGTTAAAATGCTCAGCACGATCTTTCTGTTCCTCACTATGCTTGCTTTCTCTCACTGGTCATCACTCCTCCTCCCCTTACCATGCAGTATAATATGATGTGTAACCTGAAAGCTCACTTTGGCGGAGTCCATCTTGGATTGAGCAATATGTAGTTGAGCTGTTTTTCTCAGAGTAGATGATACATTCAGGGAGCACTGGAGATGAAGATGGGGCTCAAAAATGGAGAATGAACCAGAATTCTCTTATAAGACACATTATTTATATTTACATTTATGATTAATTGTGCAATATTTATTCCAAATACAGTCCTGTTTTCAGTGCATTTTTTGTAAAAAAATCTTTCCTGAAACGCCTTTCGGAGCCGAGGGGGAGTGGGGGGGGGGCGGGGCCTGGGGGCGGGGTTGAAGGCGGGCTGTCGTCAGGGGCCGGGCGAGATTAATATATTTAATATATTAATATGTTTGCTCCGAATGTTGCACCCGGTCTTATTTTCAGGGGGGAGGCATACACACACAGGGGCATACACTCACAGCACGGTGGCTCAGTGGTTAGTACTGTATACGGTGGCTCAGTGGTTAGTACTGTATACGGTGGCTCAGTGGTTAGCACTGTATACGGTGGCTCAGTGGTTAGCACTGTATACGGTGGCTCAGTGGTTAGCACTGTATATGGTGGCTCAGTGGTTAGTACTGTATAAGGTGGCTCAGTGGTTAGCATTGTACGGTGGCTCAGTGGTTAGCATTTTCGCTGCCATGCTATGGAGTTCATAGTGTAATATAAGTGCAAAAAACTTTATTCTTAATATTATGTCACAATACCGGGATCTGAGGATCTTCTATTTCGAGGTCAGGGGCTCTCTGACGCCGTGTTGCTGTCTGTCTCGCTGCTGTCTTCTTTTGACACTGCAGTGCGGTGGACAAGAGATATTAACTGGTTAATAACAAGAAGTATGGAGTGTGTACTAACTGAGCCGTAAATCCTCCCATACCAGTAGGATTACTATATGGATTTTAGTATTAGGGTACGGACACATGGTGTGAAACCCTGATGAGTGCAATGTGTGATTTTCTCACATTGCAATCAATCTCTGAGAGACAATGACGAGTGTCGGACGCTTTTTTCTCATCCAGATTCAGGATGAGAAAAAAGTTGCAACATGCTGCGACAGTCTGCGATTCACACGAGACTCACCAATGCAAGTCTATGTGTCTGACAAAATTACATACCGCACACTGACAGCACACGGACCATCCGAGAGGCATCAGCTTTTTTTCACGGATACATTATCATTCTGCAGCTGAGACAACTGTAAAATGTTCCTGTAAATGATTCTACACTAATAGATGATGAGAAAAAACACGGATTGATTGCACACGGATGTGATCTGAGAATCTGAGGAAATGTCGGACACTCACACAGCAGTTGGATGCCAAATGGACAAAAAACAGATGTCACTTGTCCGACTCTCCTGGATGAGAAACAGACCGATTTTAAGGCGGCGGGAGACAGTGTAGCACCATGTCCTCAGCTCCGTGCTGTGCATAGTGTACCACCATGTCCTCAGTTCTTTGCACAGACAGTGTACCACCATGTCCTCAGTTCTGTGCACAGACAGTGTACCACCATGTCCTCAGCTCCGTGCTGTGCACACCATGTCCTCTGCACACCCCTCCATGTCTCTGCACACCCTCCATGTCCTCTGACACACACCTGTCCTCTGCAACCCCTCGTCCTCTGCAACACCCCCTCGTCCTCTGCACACCCCCCTCGTCCTCTGCACACCCCTTGTCCTCTGCAACACCACCCTCGTCCTCTGCACACACCCCTCGTCCTCTGCACACACACCTCGTCCTCTGCAAACACCCCTCGTCCTCTGCACACCCCCCTCGTCCTCTACACACCCCCCTCGTCCTCTGCACACATCCCCATGTATCTTGTAAAGTCACTCCCAGTTCCTAATCGGCATTCTTCTTCCGGGCAAAATGTAGCTCCACCCACCTCAGTCACATGTGCGTGACGTCATGGCAGGTCCTGTTCCACCGGCATCTGTCCCGCCAACCTCAGCCAGCGTCGTGCACCAGCAGTGCAGCACACTACTAGTGAGGTGAGGGGAGGGCGCGATGACTGGGAGGTGGTGGCAGGCAGCAGATATTCCGTAACGCCGCACCGGATCGCACCAGGTTTTCCCGATTTTCCGGTAAGGCGTACCGGCCCGTTCCAGTACAAAAAAAGCCCTGCCTGTTTTAAATACTGTTCTATCTGCATTATACATGAATACTTATCCAACCCTATAAAAAATCCAGCGTACACCATCACCAAATATTTGATGCATATTAAACGAACACTAAAACAGCATAAATCACCTTGCGTTAAATAGTTTATGACAACATAACTTCACTTGAACCTGCAGATGCTCATCAAACACCTCCTGGAAGAAATAGATTTTTAAGTGCATGATGGCTCTTCACAGTTTCCTGAATGACCAATGATTTGTGAAGAGTCTGTGGGAGATTTGTGTAGAATCCTGACCTTGCATTTGGCAAGAGTTTGCCTGCTGGAGTTTAATCCATTGCTGAATATGAGATGCCCAGAACTAGTACACTTAGCTCTCCCGCCTCATAAAGCATAATGCGGAAATGTGTTGAGATGTGTTATGACTTACTGCACTCTAGTGGTTGATTTAAAAAAAATAAGTAAAAGAGCAAAGATTTTAATAAAAGTGAAATTTTCCTCCACGACTTTCTCTCTTTGCATTAGCACCAGGACCTCATGTCTATGTCTACAAAACAGTAATATCTCTGTGATAATTAAATCAATCAGTACAATATGAAATTACTGTAACCACAATTTTTCACTAAATTAAATATAAAACAAATAAGAATTCAAACACATAATTATTCTACTGTAATATGTATTTGATTGTTCCCCACAATATGACTCCCTATGTGTTGTTTGTATGATATATAATACATTTTCGAGGTTCTTTGCAGTGATTGAGACTATTTGTTGTTGTGGATACACGGGATAGAGAAGACTGGGGTTGGATGGCTGGACTGACGAGTATGCTTCACCAAACCCACCTTAATATGGCCAACTAACATCTCTAACTCGTCCACTGCAGCGTGATAGTTAACTGCCTAGCAATTCTTCTTGGCTGTGATGTAATGTAGTGCACCATACATAACATTAGCCGAAAAAACAGGAGAGCAGTAAAAAATAAATCACTTTCACAGACCTCTGCCCATCGAATTTGCAAAGAGAACAGATTTAAATATTCACTGAATAGGCTTTCTTCACATTGTGGTGTGGTTCTATTATCCTGTAATCAAAGGGCTTTATTCAGTATCCTTTGGCCTTTACCACTTCCAGATAGGGCACGTGGTGGTATACTTCCAGTTTTGCTCTTCTAAGGCTAGGGTCAGATTAACGTTATTCCGGGCTTGTGTTAAAAACATAGGTGTTGGCAGCTACCGCCATGACGCTGCCAATGTTACCCTATGGAGACGCGGCCCATAGCGTGGCTCCAACGTGGCATCTGATTGAAATCTCGCATTATTTCCTAACGCGAGAAAGAAGTGGTTGAAAGCATCTTTTCTCTAGGGCTAGGATCACATTAACATTAACCAGGGCTTGCATTAAAAAGTTAGAACTTGGAAGCGTGATGCTAACGCCAGGGTAGCGCAGCGTTAACGCTGCCAATGCTACCCTATGGAGACGTGACCCTTACCATGGCTCCAAAGCGGCTGTCTGAATGAAATCTTTTTCCTAACGCGATAAAAGACGTTGTTGTAAGCATCTTTTCTCGCGTGAGGATAAAGCGCAAGATTTCAATCAGATGGCCGCATTGGAGCCGCGCTACGGGCCGCGTCTCCATAGGTTAACATTGTCAGCGTTAACGCGGTGCTACCATGGCGGTAACACTGTGTTTATGCTGCCAAAACCTATGTTTTTAACGCAAGCCACTATTAACATTAATCTGCCTCCAGCCTTAAAGGGAATTTGTCAGAAGATTTATGCTACATGTTCTGAGAGCAATGTTAAGGAGTAGAAAAGCTGCCCACACTCCCCTTGAAGAAAATGTGTTTATATAATTCATTGCTATGTTTTAAATGTGGTGTTAATCATTTGATGATTTGCATGCACTTGGTTGGAATGAATAGGGTTAATGGTAGGGGACAGAACAGAATGGGAAGAGTTACTTGGGCATTTAAGAAGTAGCTTTTTGTTTACTATCAGATCAGGGAAGAGCATTGTAAAGTGAAAGACCTATAGTCTAACCACCTGCAAACCTGCATGAAATGTTGTGTATAAAGAGGAAAGACTACCAGATGTGAGAACCAAAGTAGACCAAGGATACAAAGCAGCAGGATAAGGTACTTATGATAGACCAGAAGGTGTAATTAATGGCGTGGAATATCGATCAGGGGGAGCAACAAGACAAGTTTCTTATTAAAGATGAATGAAATTTCTCTGAAAATGTTTGATGATTTCAAATTCATCACGAACATTACAGATTCTGTTTGCGATTGGAAACCCAAGCAATTTACTAAAAAAAATCACCGAACATGGCTATATTTGGGAAAAAGTTTGAAATTTAAAATGGCCCTAAAACTTTCTCTGATTGTTTGGGGCCAAAACGCTCACCGGAAGACTCACCGGCTGGGAACAACACCTGATATGGTTGGGAGCGTTCCCATCCATCAGGTCTTCAATTCTCTTTCAACCTGTAGAATTTTTTTGAACTTTAAAATATATAATTAAACTTCCTGGAATTTCCAGGTGTTTTTGATAACTGCAGTTTGTTTCTTTTTAAAATAAACACCCGAAACATAGGTACTAAGACTGCATAATGTTCTCATTTTAAAAATAAGCCATGAAGCAAAAAGGGTAGCGCTGAGTCTATCCTTAAAAATACCGTATATACTCGTGTATAAGCCGAGTTTTTCAGCCCAAAATTTGGGCTGAAAAGTCTCCCCCTCGGCTTATACACGAGTCAATACGGGGGGGGCTGTGTCCGGGGCTGTGGAGGCTTCAGGAGGCGGGGGGGGAGGCTGCTGTATGAGCGGCCCCGTCACGTGGGGCCGCTCATTAAATATGCACTGCTTTCCCCTGTCAATCAGCGGCAGGGGGAAGCAGTGCATAACTAAATAAATCCCCCCCAAGTGCTGGCACCTGCCCCCCCTTGTAAGGGCCCCCCCCCCCGATGGTTATATTACCATTCCGGACTTCTGATCCGCGCCGCTCCTCGGTGCTTCATCCTCGCTGCTCCGTCCGTCTTCTACATCCCGGATCTCCGGCCGTCGCAGGCATGTGACGTCATCGCGACGGCTGGGGATCCCGGATGTAGAAGACTGACGGACGGAGCAGCGAACAGCAGCGAGGAGCGGCGCGGATCAGAAGTCCGGAATGGTAAGAGAAGCGGGGGGGGCCCTTGCAAGGGGGGGCGAGTGACAGCATTTGGGGGCTGTTGGGGACCCCCAGGGGCTGCTGGGGACCCCCTGGGGGCCGCTGTGTACCCCCAGGGGCTGCTGGGGACCCCCAGGGGGCTGCTGGGGTACCTGCTGGGGACCCCCTGGGGGCTGTTGGTACCCCCAGGGGGCTGCTGGTACCCCCTGGGAGCTGTTGGTACCCCCTGGGGGCTGTTGGTACCCCCAGGGGGCTATTGGTACCCCCAGGGGGCTGTTGGTACCCCCTGGGGGCTGTTGGTACCCCCTGGGGGCTGTTGGTACCCCCAGGGGGCTGCTGGTACCCCCTGGGGGCTGTTGGTACCCCCAGGGGGCTGCTGGTACATCCTGGGGGCTGTTGGTACCCCCTGGGGGCTGTTGGTACCCGCAGGGGGCTGTTGGTACCCCCAGGGGGCTGTTGGTACCCCCAGGGGGCTGCTGGGTACCCCCTGGGGGCTGCTATATGTACCCCTGGGGGCCTGCTGTATACCACTGGGGCTGCTGTATACTACCACTGGGGCTGCTGGGGCTCCTGTATACTACCACTGGGGCTGCTGGGGCTCCTGTATACTACCACTGGGGCTGCTGGGGCTCCTGTATACTACCACTGGGGCTGCTGGGGCTCCTGTATACTACCACTGGGGCTGCTGGGGAATCTGTATACTACCACTGGGGCTGCTGGGGAATCTGTATACTACCACTGGGGCTGCTGGGGAATCTGTATACTACCACTGGGGCTCCTGTATACTACCACTGGGGCTGCTGGGGCTCCTGTATACTACCACTGGGGCTGCTGGGGCTCCTGTATACTATCACTGGGGCTGCTGGGGCTCCTGTATACTACCACTGGGGCTGCTGGGGAATCTGTATACTACCACTGGGGCTGCTGGGGAATCTGTATACTACCACTGGGGCTGCTGGGGAATCTGTATACTACCACTGGGGCTCCTGTATACTACCACTGGGGCTGCTGGGGCTCCTGTATACTACCACTGGGGCTGCTGGGGCTCCTGTATACTACCACTGGGGCTGCTGGGGCTCCTGTATACTATCACTGGGCTGCTGGGGCTCCTGTATACTACTACTGGGGCTGCTGGGGAATCTGTATACTACCACTGGGGCTGCTGGGGAATCTGTATACTACCACTGGGGCTGCTGTATACTACCACTGGGGAGGCCTGTATACCACACTGCTGGGGTCTGTATACCTGTGCTGGGGTCCACCCTCGGCTTATACACGAGTCAATAGGTTTTTCCAGATTTTTGGGGCAAAAGTAGGGGGGTCGGCTTATACACGGGTCGGCTTATACACGAGTATATACGGTAATCTTCTCAGGATAACACTTGAGCCCAGCATGATTTTGAGATGTAGACTGGGTTTTAACCCTATTCTCTAGTAGGTGTTTAACCACCTCCGCCAGAGATAAAGGAGCAGGCCTGACCAACACGGCAGAGACAGTAATACTAATACACTTTTTCTCAAAAGATGTTAGTGGCTGACAAACAAGTTTAAAGCAATGTAGACAGACCCTAATAAAGTGGTCCGCTTGACCACAAAAGAAACAAGACCTCCCAACCTGATGAGTTCATGCAAATGGGCTAGTACAAGAAGTTACATTCCCCAACTGCTTAGATACATCAGAACCCTCACGTGTATCCTCCACAGCAGGGCAGGGATGGCCATCAGAGGCAAGGCAGGTTCAGGTCTTTCTCTCAGGCGTCTGTCCTAATAGCAAGAGACAAAGCAGCCTCCAATGATACCAGATCAGCGTACTGAGTCAGAGTCTTGTAGCCTGACAGCCCCAGACAGAACTGACTCCTAGGCGCAAGGTCATTCCACTGAGTGTCGGTGGCCCATCTCCTGAACTCAGAGCAATACTCCTCGGCAGTCCAAGCTCCCTGCCTGAGGTTATGAACTTTGACTCAGCTAAGGAGACGCCATCAGGGTCACCATACACTAGGGTGAGGGCTGTCAAAAACTTGTCAATTGACCGCATAGATGGATAATCGGTCAGCATAAAGAAGGCACAGACCTGGGTATCCATCTTAAGAAGGGAGAGTATAATCAACAAGCACTGTTCATCACTCCTGAAGAACAAGGGCAATGCCTGAAGTACAAGTTACAGGCCTCTTTAAAAACAATAAACTTATTTCTCCCTCAGGGAGGAATATATGGGTTTTAGCACAGCCAGGGCGTGAGCCGCAGCCAAGTACCCAACAACAACTTGCAACTGATGCACACCCTGGTTATGCAAGATAGAAACCTCATCAGAGAATACCTGTAACAGGCATGAAAAAGCTCATGTTGAAGGCATAATGGGTTCTGAAAAAATGGTAGGTCTCAGATAATGTCACAAGGAATGGTATAGCAGTACGGAATCAAGAAGCAGGATGGTAAGATGGGCTAAAGGCATTCAGGGGAGCCAGTCTGAACCTTAGACTGGGGTCCCTAGGGAACCATGCTCCCAGAAGTATCTCTGAAGGTGGGGAGATCTGGGTTGACCCGGGCTGTACCACATGACCAGTCCCCACAATGCACGGGGCCATATAGGATGTTACAGCCAGTGCAGACAGCATCAGAGAGGCGGTAATTTTGAAAGCTGCAAGTAAGCGAGGAGGAGGAATGGAGCACCGGAGCACGCCCACCACAGATTATGGATCCAGAAGACAGGTAAGAATATAACTCTATATAACTCTTTTTCTTTCTTTTTCTTATAGGGCCCCTTTAGGTGAGACAAGGATGGTTAGGCATCAGTTAGGAAGGTGCAGGGACAGCTAGTGATAGATTAGAGGGGTAGATCGAGATGACAGGTTCCCTTTAAGAGAGCTCAATATTTTTTGTTATTTCAGTATTTATTTTTTTATTAATATTACTATTTTTTTAGAGTAATCCTTAATTATTGCAAAGGGTCAGCAGCACGTAAGGCCATTTCTTCCACACTTACCGTATATACTCGTGTATAAGCCGACCCGTGTATAAGCCGACCCCCCTACTTTTGCCCCCAAAACCTGGGAAAACCTATTGACTCGTGTATAAGCCGAGGGTGGACCCCAGCACAGGTATACAGCCCCCAGCAGTGTGGTATACAGCAGCATCCCCAGTGGTATATACAGGCCCCAGCAGTGTTACAGCAGCCTCCCCAGTGGTATATACAGCAGCAGCCCCAGTGGTATATACAGCAGCAGCCCCAGAGGTATATACAGCAGCAGCCCCAGAGGTATATACAGCAACAGCCCCAGAGGTATATACAGCAGCAGCAGCCCCAGAGGTATACAGGCCGCCCGCCCGCTACCCCCATCAGTATACAGGCGCCTCCCCCCCATCAGTATACAGGGCCCCCCCTTGCTGCTGCAAACCTGTAAAGTAATAGATCATTATACTTATCCCTGTGGCCGCCGCCGCTGCTCTGCACAGCGCTCCTCCGGGTCTTCATGCCTCTTCCGGCTTCTTCCGGCTTCCTCCTCTGGCGCACAGACAATGACGTCATTGCCTGCGCCCACCGGAGGAGGAAGCCGGAAGAAGCCGGATGAAGCTGGAGGAGCGCGATGGCGGCGGCGGGGACAGCCACAGGGATAAGTAAAATGATCTATTACTTTACAGGTTTGCAGCAGCAAGGACGGGGTCCTGTATACTGATGGGGGGGGCACCTGTATACTGATGGGGGTGGGGGGCGGGCGGCCTGTGCCGTATGACTCGCGTATATGCCAAGGGGGGGACTTTTCAGCCCAATTTTTGGGCTGAAAAACTCAGCTTATACGCGAGTATATACGGTATGTGATAGCAATTCATATAAAAATAGCATTTGCCCATTATATGTTTCACATATATGGTCTTATACATCTGTTCACATTCATGAAATACCATACTATAGATGTTGCTTTTTTAAAATGTGCAATCACTATTTCATTTCATTCCATATGTTTAGAATACAGAATGTTGGCATGTGACCAAGTGTGTTATATGAATCATTAATACTGAATGTGTCCGTGCATTGCTGTCCACTAGACTTTTTCAGCACTCCAGATGAATTGGTAGTAAGTTATATTAACTTATTTGTTTCCCTTATTTCTCCTCCAAATATGTCAGGCTTCAATAATCTCTTCACCCAACCGCAAGACCAGGTGTTACATGGCATGGGAATGGGATTTGTAATGTAAGTCAGATACCTTCTGCAGCCCACTCCATGGAGGGGTTTTTGAGCAGCTCGGGAACAAGATTGTGCAAAGAATAATATCCTGTAAGCTATAGTATCATGCTACTTGAAGCCGTGGTCCCCTAGGTAAAGCGAAAAGACATCACCGCAGAGCCTGGCAACATCTTGGTAGTGTAGTACAACTCAGAAACACTGTGCTACACTTTGCTACCATCTGCCTGTAGTATGCAGTTTGACTACATTATGGATCCACTGCAAGATATGCCAGTTCTGGAGGATGTAATTTTTCTCCCCACATCAGGGGTAGAGGGTGCCTCAGCAACAGAACCTGAGCAGCCAGCACAGGACACATATGTCACCTGGAGCTCCACCACACTACCTGTTTTGGGCATCATATGTAGCAAGGTCAGGGTTCAGCGCTGGGCTCGGATGCCAGAGGAGTACCTCATGATCTCACAGTCAGGAGGTGAACCGTTAACAATGTCAGCCGGGAGCAGCAGATATCACACTCAGGAGGATCTTGCAGCATGCCTGGCATTATAACACCTGCAGCTGGTGCCACAGCTGCTGGATTGGCATATCTAGGACCAGGTGTATGATGAGGAGGATGAGGAGGCTCAGGAAGGGGAGGAGATAGCAGAGGCAGAAGGCCCTGTTTCCCAGCCTTGTTTAACAATCCCACCAGGTGCCTTTGACTGGGAAAATGCCATGGTTAAAGATGAGAATTTTGTCAGAGGGATGTCCGGTGCCTCCATGAAGTCTTTGCCCCTCTGAAGACATGACTGTTATTGTGCATATTTGTATATGTATGTATTTTAGACCTATTATGAATACTCTATGCTAAGTGCCTATTTGAAAATGATCAGTGCTTGTGTAATATAAATATTAAAAATCACATCATTTATCAACAATGTGATTTTTTTAAACTCTGAAATAGTAAATTTTTTTAACTTCACTCCTTGTGTGGTGGACTGTTTGTGCAAAGAAAGAGTTGCTTTTATACTCCCCTACAGATGCTGGGGAACAAGCAGCAGGTCTCTGGCCTAAAAGTGTCACATATGTAAGTGCAAGACACTACACACACTCCTGTAGAACAGGGCTGGGTAACTCTAGTCCTCAAGGACAGCAAACAGTGCATGTTTTCAGGATTTGATTAACATTGCAAAGGTATTGGAATCATCACCTGGCATGTGATTAAATTACCACTTGTGCAATGTTATGGAAATCCTGAAAACATGCAGTGTTTGCAGCCTTTGAGGACCCACTCCTGCTCTAGAAGTCTCTGTGGAGGTAGCCAGGGGGTAAGAATAATCCTTGAGCCCTTCCACCACAACTGCAGCTCTCCATGGACAGTTTTAGAAGCAGATGGGAAGTCACATCCATAGAAAGCATCCCCCATATGCTGTTAGAGCAAGCACACATGCATTGGTGACAGTGTAACAAGTGATGCCATCACAAAGAATACTGCAGGTCAGACTCGAGGGGTCACACTGGGGCTATTCCACCAGTTTGAACTGCACTGTACTCACTGACATCACCGCTCCTCACATGCGCTCTCTCACTATACCGGCGAGATATACCTGCTACATCTTGTGCGATATCGTGGCTTTCACGAGACAGCAAGTGGCATAAGCACTGATGCCACTGAGGTTATTTCAGGTCACACAGCAGAATTCCCTGTTGCATGATACTCACTGTGTAACCTGAGACAATCTTAGTGAAGTCATGGCTTATCACACTGCCATGAGTATGAGTCGTGTATTACCTGCTCTCCCACCATATGGAGGTTGCCGTCACTCATCTTGACCCCCATATGCTTGGAATACTTCAGGATTTATTTGGGTTTCTTTTTTTTTCTTGTTTTTTTCAAATTATTTTTTACATCCTTTTTTTGGGGTGGTTGGGTACAATAGGAGACTTTAAAAAATGGATTTTAATGTAAAAAATGGTGAAAGAGGAATGTATTGGGGAGTTTATTTTCAAATCAAATTATTATTATTGATGTGGTTATTTGTGTCCTTACTGACTTCGTTAGTAATGTCAGATACCTGATTGACACCTCGACATTACTAACCTCTAGGCTTGATGTCAGCTGACAATATACAGTTGGCATCAACTCCATATACCATTACTCTGTTTGTCAATGCACAAGGGCAGTAGAAGAGCCAGGGCAAAGTGCCAGGAGTGGCGTATCTAACAAAGGCACCACTCCTGGTGTGGCTGAGGCCTGCTAAATTTTTAAAATATTTTAACATTTTTAAGATTTTAAAGATTACTCAAGTGGATGGATGGATGGATGGATGGATGGAAGGATAGATGGATGGATGAATAGATGATTTTATGGATAGATGGATAGATAGATACATAGATAGAATAGATGATAGTTACTGTAGATATCTAGAAATTTGAGAGACAAAAGAGCACATAGGGTCTTATCTCGTGGGAGAGAGGGGCGATTGCCCTTGAAATGTGCTCACCTGATCGAGTTATGTAAACCCACAACCAGTAGCTGTGCTCATATAGCTGTCGCTGGATCCACACTTCCATGTGCAATGTGGCATATGACTTGAACAACAGGATGAAGTGTTGGTGATCTGCGCTGCTGAAAGGAAGAACCAAGTCCAGAGAAATCAGGTGCAATGGTATTTCTTTAGTCCAACGTGTTTTGGAGCAAACTTTGCTCCTTCCTCAGGGATAACAATGATACAATCCCTGAGGAAGGAGCAGAGGTTGCTCCGAAATGCATTGGATTAAAGAAATACCATTGCACCAGACTTCTCGGGTCCTGGTTCTTCCTTTCAGCAGCGTGGATCACCAGCACTTCATCCTGTTGTTCCAGATACTGTAGATAGACAGACAGATAGATTGATAGTAGTGATGGGCGAATCCTAAATTACTCGGAATCGCTTGACTCTAGCGAGTCCGAGCACAGGACTCGCTACTCGTTGCGAGTCTAGCGAGTCCAATGTTAATGAATGGGGAAGCGAGTAATAGCGAGTACTGTGAGATTTACAAATCGCAGATGTGTCTCGGAAGCTTCAGCCTGAAGCAATCCTAGTTTTGTCATTTATTTGCATTGGACTCGTTTACTTTGCAACTGTAATGGCTGGGAAACTCGCACAGATAAGAGTCCTGTCTGCTCAGTGTGCTGGCTGCCAGCTCAGGGTCCTAGAGCCTGCCTGCTGCCTGATGTAGCAGAGCTGAGATTGTTCTCAGTCTGCTCATTCCCTGTGTACAGACATGAATGTCTCTGCACAGAGATGATGTAGCAGAGCTGAGATTGTTCTCAGTCTGCTCATCCCTGTGCATAGACATCTATATCTATGCACAGGGGATGTAGCAGAGAGGACATCGCGTTTTGGACTGCGTCGGACGGAAGAGGATTTTTTTAATTAAAGATGGAGTCCCTAATGGCTTTTTTTTTATTTCTAATAAAAAATTTTCTTTGTGTTTTTTTAAAACAATTTAATAGAAATTCATGGCGGTCATGTCTAATATTGGCGTGACCGCCATAAATTTCGGGCTTAGGGCCAGCTGATAATACAAAGCTGGCCCTAACCTCTTTATTACCCAGCGTGCCAACGCTACCAGGGCCGCTGGAAGAGCGGGGTTCAGCGCCAGAGGATGGCGCTTCAATGAACGCGCCATCTTCTGGGGTGGCTGCGGGCTGCAATTTGCAGCGGGGGGTGCCCAGAAAGCTTGGGCATCCCTGTGCTGCGGATTCCAGCCCCCAGCTGCTTAGCTGTACTGGCTAGACATAGAAATTGCGGGAGCCCCACGCATTTTTTTTTAATTATTTCATGAAATTCTGAGATTCTGACTCTGACTCTGAGACTCTGACTCTGAAATTCATGAAATAATAAAAAAAAAATGCGTGGGGCTCCGCGCAATTTCTATGTCTAGCCAGGTACAGCTAAGCAGCTGAGGGCTGGAATCCGCAGCGCAGGGATGCCCAAGCTTTCTGGGCACCCCCCGCTGCAAATTGCAGCCCACAGCCACCCCAGAAGATGGCACGTTCATTGAAGCGCCATCCTCTGGCGCTGAACCCCGCTCTTCCAGCGGCCCTGGTGGCGGTAGCACGCTGGGTAATAAAGGGGTTAATACCAGCTTTGTTATACAAGCTGGTATTAAGCCTGAGATTCTTAATGTCAGGCCACGTTTGACCCAGCCACTAAGAATCTCCAATAAAGGGTTAAAAAAACACAACACAGAGAAAAATTTTTATTTGAAATAAAAAAAAAAGCCATTAGGGACTCCATCTTTAATTAAAAAATCCTCTTCCGTCCGACGTAGTCCAAAACGCGATGTCCTCTCTGCTACATCCCCTGTGCATATAGATGTCTATGCACAGGGAATGAGCAGACTGAGAACAATCTCAGCTCTGCTACATCATGTCTGTGAGCAGGCGGGCTCTAGGATCCTGGAGCAGACAGCTGGACTCGGCTCGCAAAGAAACAGCAGTTACTTTGCGAGTTTCCCTGCTATCACTGGCACAGTAGCCGAGTCTAATGCAAGATAATAGCAATCCTAGTTTTGTCAGCGTTTCTGACAAAACTAGGATTGATATTGATTTGCATTGGACTCGTGCGAGTAATCACTGGGAAACTCGCAGAGTACCGAGTCCTGCGAGTCCCTTACTACTCGCCGAGTAACGAGTCCTAGCGAGTAGATTCGCCCATCCCTAATTGATAGTGCTCAGTAAATGAATACAAATGCGCTTCTTATTTATGGTCTGTTTCGAGGATCAATCTAAAACCCAAAAAATGGGGGATGCTGCAAGGTATCAAAAATGCACCTGTCCATGTTTTCTGGTACAAATAAGATCACCAACTTAATAATAAAAATATATATACTACTGTGCAAATTTCACCTGATACAATAATACACATATATATAGGGCACTGTAATGAGTTTACACAAACAAAGCACACAATAAAACATACAATATCTTAAAACAGTCAGTGGCCCAATTCCATGGTAAAAAAAGAAAGTATTCACTGATCTCAGGGAGACCAGTTCAAGAAAACACTGCGGGCAGCCGGCTACAGCACTCAACACAGTGAATTCCTAGGCCCATTGCCCCCTGGGAATTTTGAATATGCAAATAGAGTCTGTGGAGCCTCGTTTAGGAGTCTCAACACAGGACTAGCCAGATCTTCCTCTAGTGAAGGACCTAGCCATGATAACCACCATATTAAGTGGCCCTTTGAGTCAGTATCCAGCTCTTTACAAGCTTAAAGATATTTCAAGGGAATATTAAGGCCAGGTATCCATCCACAGACAGCTGTTTCGGGGTGTTGCCCCTCATCAGTGTGGAGTAGGATTCTGGCTAGGTGAGAGCAATACCTAGTAGACCAACAAAACAAAGTATTCACTGATCTCAGGGAGACCAGTTCAAGAAAACACTGCGGGCAGCCGGCTAAAGCGCTCAACACAGTGAATTCCTAGGCCCATTGCCCCCTGGGAATTTTGAATATGCAAATAGAGTCTGTGGAGCCTCGTTTAGGAGTCTCAACACAGGACTAGCCAGATCTTCCTCTTTTGAAGGACCTAGCCATGATAACCACCATATTAAGTGGCCCTTTGAGTCAGTATCCAGCTCTTTAGAAGCTGAAAGATATGACAAGGGAATACCAAGGCCAGGTATCCATCCACAGACAGCTGTTTCGGGGTGTTGCCCCTCATCAGTGTGGAGTAGGATTCTGGCTAGGTGGGAGCAATACCAAGGACCTGAGGAAGGAGCTCGGATAGAGGCTCTGAAACGTGTAGGATAGAATAAAAGAAAAATCTGCCCAGTTAACTCTTTGTTTCCAGGTGATTCTTGGTGGCAGCGCGGGCAATCCGGCATTTTGTCCCATTACAGCACACCTTACAATCAATATATATGCCCCCCTATCATGCTACATATGTCATTCACCCTGGTATCATGTTATATATGTCACCCCATCCTGGTGTATATATCCCTCATCCTGGCATATATGCCCCTCATCCTGGTATATATGTTCTCCATCCTGGTATATATGCCTTTATGCCTTTATCCTGGTATATATGTCCCCGTCCTGTATATATATTCCCCATCCTGTACATATGGTCCCCCATCCTGTATATATGCCCCCATCATGGTATATATGTCCCCCATCCTGGTATATATGTCCCCCATCCTGTATATATGGTCCTTGATCCTATATATATTCCCCCATCCTGTATATATGGTTCTTTATCCTGTATATATGGCCCCATACTGTTATATATGCCCCTCATCCTGTATATATGCCCCCATCCAGTATATATGGTCCCCATCCTATACATATGATCTTTTATCCTGTATATGTTTTCCATCCTGTATATATGCCCCAATCCTGTATATATGTCCCCCATCCTGTATCTATGTACCTCTATCCTGCATATAGGTAACCCCA
The DNA here is from genome assembly GCA_033576535.1 of Allobates femoralis. NCBI lineage: Eukaryota > Metazoa > Chordata > Amphibia > Anura > Aromobatidae > Allobates > Allobates femoralis. The sequence goes on along the minus strand of JARQOC010000005.1, from coordinate 458,059,185 downwards.
TCCTGTATATAGGTCTGCCATCTTGTATATATTGCCCCCCATCCTGTATATATATGTCCCCCATTCCTGTATGTTTGTCCTCCCATCCTGTATATAGGTCCCCCATTCTGTATGTGTGGCCTCCCATCCTTTATGTATGTCCCCCGTCCTGTAATATATGTGCCCCCATATTGTATATAAGTCCCCCATTCTTTATATATGGTCCTTCATCTCGTATATATGCCCCATCCTGGTATATATTTCTCCCCATCCTGGTATATATGTTTCCCATACTTTAAATATTATTATTATTTATTTATGTAGCGCCATTAGGTTCCATGGCGCTTTACATATGGCAAGGGTAGACAAGGACAAGTACAATATGTATGGACTATCAAGACGTACACATACAGGGAGAGGACCCTTTCCACGAGGCCTCACAGTCTACGAAGGACGGGTGGGGATACAGTAGGAGGTGGAAGGGCCGGTCGTGAGATAGTGCGGTGGACCGGGTCTCATTGTAGGTTGTAGGCTTGTCAGGAGAGGTGGGTTTTCAGGTTTCTTTTGACGGTTCCCTAGGCAAGTGTCTGATGTATTGGGGGAGGAGTTCCTGAGTATAGCGGATGCACGGGGGAAATCTTGAATGTGGTTGTGAGAGAAGGAAATAAAAGGGGAGTGAAGAAGGGGCTCTTGGGAGGATCGCAGATAGCATGAGGGTAGGTATCGGGAGAGCATGTCATTGATGTATGGAGGGGACAGGTTGTGGAAGGCTTTGTATGTCCTGGTTAGGATTTTCGTCACAAAGTTTTGGGAAGCAAGGTGTGTAACAGTCCGCGCTGCTGAGTCCACAGGAAACACAAGGAATGCAAGATATAGCTTGTAGCAGTATTCTTCTTTATTTCCTACGCGTTTCGGTGCAATTCCATGCACCTTCCTCCTAGGAGGAGTAGTGTTGTTCAAGTAGTTTTAGGCGAAGGGTAGAAAAGATATGGGGCGATAGTTAGAAGCAGATGCTGGGTCAAGGGAGGTTTTTTTGAGGATGGGTGTGATCAAGGCGTGTTTGAAGGATGAGGGGAAGATGCCAGTAGTGAGTGATAAGTTGAGAGATGGGTTATAGGGCCGGCATGACAACTGTGGTGAGGTCCGGGATGAGATGGCGGGGGGTCAAGGGCACAGGTGGTGAGATGTGATCATGACAGAAGGCAAGAGAGTTGATCTTCTGTCATGGTAGAAAAGCTTCCTTTGGATGAGGAGGGCTGAGGCGGTAATGGGGGAGGGCTCAGGGGACAGTGGGTCAAAGTTTTCTCTGATTTTGTCGATCTTCTATTTGAAGAAAGAGGCAAAGACGTCAGCAGAGATGTGGGGAGAGGAAGAGGTGCAGAGGGAGAGAGTAGAGAGTTGAAAGTTTTGAATAGTTGTTTATGGTTGTGGGACAGGGGCGGTTATTAGAGATGAGAAGTAGGCTTGTTTTGCGCGGTAAGCGCAGTTTTGAAGTTAGTGAGGGACTGTTTGTACATGGTGAAGTGCACCACGGGATAGGATTTCTTCCATCTCCCCTTGGCCGCCCTGGATGCCCGACGCAGTTCTTTAGTGAGGGTGTGTGCGAGTTTTGTTGTATGTGAGGGGGGCGGCCTGATCGAATGCTGTAATTATTGTGGTGTTATAGAGGGTAGCATCAGCATCGTGTGAGGAAGCTAAGTCAGTGAGAGGGAGAAGGGACTCAGAGAATTAGTGAAAGTAAATATGTTTAAGGTTTCTACCGGGATGAGTGAGTTTCCAGAAGTGGGGAGCGAGGTGGGAGGGGAGAGGGAGGTGAAAGTCAGCAGGTTGAGGTCAGATAGGGAAAGGGGTGAGTTTGAGAGGTCAGTGAGGGAACATAGGCAGGTAAAGACAAGGTCGAGCGTGTGGCTATCCTTGTGAGTTGTTGAGGAGGACTATTGGGAAAGCCCAAAGAAGGTGTTGAGAGGTAGGTGTCTACAGGCAGCAGGGTGAGTGGTGTTGATGGGCATGTTGAGATCTCTCATGATAGTGGGAATGTCAGAAGAAAGGAAGTGGAGAAGCCAAGTGGTGAAATAGGGGGAACAATGATGGGAATGAAGGTGTGTCACGGTCCCGCTGCTCCAAGCTCAAGAAAAACTCACAAATGAGTCAGAGTTTCATCAAACAGATTTCCATTCTTTTATTCTCCTTCCGAAGGAGAATAAAAGAATGGAAATCTGTTTGATGAAACTCTGATCATTTGTGAGTTTTTCTTGAGCTTGGAGCAGCGTGGACCGTGACACACCTTCATTCCCATTAGTGATGGGCGAGTCCTAAATTACTCGGAATCGCTTGACTCTAGACTCTAGTCCAAGCCCGGGACTCGCTACTCGTTGCGAGTCTAGCGAGTCCAACATTAATGAATGGGGAAGCGAGTAATAGCGAGTAATGTGCGATTTACAAATTGCAGATGTGTCTCGGAAGCTTCAGGCTCTATCTGCTAGGACTCGTTACTCTGCGAGTTTCCCAGTGTTTACTCGCACAGTAACCAGTCCAATGCAAATCAATGGCAATCATAGTTTTGTCAAGACTCTGACAAAACTAGGATTGCCATTGTCTTGCATTGGACTCGCTACTGTGCCAGTGATAGCAGGGAAAGCTCGCAGAGTAAGAGCTGTCTGCTCTGTGCAGCTCCAGGGTCCTAGAGCCCGCCTGCTGCCTGATGTAGCAGAGCTGAGATTGTTCTCAGTCTGCTCATTCCCTGTGCATAGACATCTATATCTATGCACAGGGGATGTAGCAGAGAGGACATCGCGTTTTGGACTACGTCGGACGGAAGAGGACTTTTTTAATTAAAGATGGAGTCCCTAATAGCTTTTTTTTTTTATTTCTAATAAAAAATTTTCTCTGTGTTGTGTTTTTTTTAACCCTTTATTGGAGATTCTTAGTGGCCGGGTCAAACCTGGCCTGACATTAAGAATCTCGGGCTTAATACTAGCTTGTATAACAAAGCTGGTATTAACCCCTTTATTACCCAGCGTGCCACCACCACCAGGGCCGCTGGAAGAGCGGGGTTCAGCGCCAGAGGATGGCACTTCAATGAACGCGCCATCTTCTGGGGCGGCTGCGGGCTGCAATTTGCAGCGGGGGGTGCCCAGAAAGCTTGGGCCTCCCTGCGCTGCAGGATTCCAGCCCCCAGCTGCTTAGCTGTACCTGGCTAGACATAGAAATTGCGCGGCCACTAAGAATCTCCAATAAAGGGTTAAAAAAACACCACACAGAGAAAATTTTTATTAGAAATAAAAAAAAAAAAAAAAGCCATTAGGGACTCCATCTTTAATTAAAAAAATCCTCTTCCGTCCGACGTAGTCCAAAACGCGATGTCCTCTCTGCTACATCCCCTGTGCATAGATATAGATGTCTATGCACAGGGAGTGAGCAGACTGAGAACAATCTCAGCTCTGCTACATCAGGCAGCAGGCGGGCTCTAGGACCCTGGAGCTGCACAGAGCAGACAGCTCTTACTCTGCGAGTTTCCCTGCTATCACTGGCACAGTAGCGAGTCCAATGCAAGACAATGGCAATCCTAGTTTTGTCAGAGTCTCTGACAAAACTAGGATTGCCATTGATTTGCATTGGTCTCGTTACTGTGCGAGTAAACGCTGGGAAGCTCGCAGAGTACCGAGTCCTGCGAGTCCCTTACTACTCGCAGAGTAATGAGTCCTAGCGAGTAGATTCGCCCATCCCTAATTCCACATTGTTCTGGATATCATCACTGGTCAGTGGTTGGTGGAGGTCCTGCAGCAGCTTGGAGTATTACACACCTTCAAACCAGTTGAGGGGATCACAACTGCATCAGGTGAGTGGTTTCACAGCACACCTTGACATCCTGTAGTGTCACTAGTGATAGGGCACTATTGCGCCTCTTGTCCCCCACCCTTTTATATTTTTAAAGTGGTGAAATAGTCAAGAAAGGTGGGGGTAGATCATGGGGGGCGGTAGATGACAGCCAGCTGAAGGTTGCAGGAGAGAAGATGCGGATGGAGTGCACCTTGAAGGAGGGGAGGGAAGCAGAGGGCGGAAGTGTAATTGGGGTGAAGGAGCAGCTGTGGGACAGAAGTAAGCTGAGCCTCCGCCGTGCTAGTTGCTGTGGCGGCAAGTGTGGGAAAAAGTCAGTCCGCCATAAGAGAGTGCAGCATTGGAGGCTGTGTCAGAGGGGGTGAGCCATGTTTCGGTGATGCCAAGGAATGAGAGTTTGCTGGAGATGAAGAGGTCATGGATGAATGAGAGTTTGTTGCATATCGAGTAAGCATTCCAAAGTGCACCAAATAAGGAGACTGGAGGAGAAGGGGCTGGGTAATGGGTATTAGGTTGTGGGGGTTGTGAGCATTTGTGTCGGGGAGTGGGTATGGGTTAGAGGTGACTGAGGAGATGTGGTGGGGGGACCAGGTTTCAGGGATATGTCACCTGCAAGTAGAAGAAGTAATGAGAGGGTTAGAAGCAGGGAGCAGGAGAGTTTACTTGGTGGGTGTGGCTGTCTGGAGACAAGGGACTGTTTGTGAAGGAACAGTTCGAGGAGGGAGTAAGGTGAGTGGGTAGGATGGAGGGAGAGATCACTGCTTCCTTAGTAGTGGGAGGGATAAGCGGGGTTAGTAGGAAGTGAAGTAGAATGGGGGTGAAGGTGAAAAGAAGAGGAAATATTGTAGGCAGTAGCTATGGATGCAGCTCATCGTGGTGAGATACATCAAGTGGTGAGGTTCGGCCGGGGATGGGGTGCCCTGGGGTGAGATGTAGTCAGGGCAGCCAGGGATGAGATGCAGCCAGGGATGAAGTGTAGCCAGGGATGAGATGCAGCCAGGGATGAGGTCCAGACAGGGGTGAGATATAGCCAGGGATGAGATGCAGCAGGGGATGAGATGTAGCCATGGTTCTGGAGGAGAGGGAAGATGAGCAAGGTTGATGAGGTCATACTAAGATGCTGGTCAAAGGGATGAGATGCAGCCAGGGATGAGGAGCAGCCAGCGGTGAGGTGCAGTCCGAGATAAGATGCAGCCAGGGATGAGATGCAGCCATCCCCCATCCTTTATATATGTCCGCCCATCATGCATATACGTCCCCCATTCTGTATATATGATTCCCCATCTTGTATACTGTATATGTCCCCCATCCTGTATGTATGTCCCCCATCTTGTATATATGTCCCCCATCCTATAAATGTCCCAGTCCTGTATATATATTCCCCATCGTGTATATATGGTCCCCATCCTGTATATATGGTCCCCATCCTTTATATATGTTCCCCTATCCTTTATATATGTCCCACCATCCTTTACATAGGTCACCAATCCTGTATATATGGTCCCTATCCTGTATATATGGCCCCCATCCTGTGTGTATGCCCACATGCTGGTATTTATGACCCCCATCCTGTCATATATGTCCCCCATCCTTTATATCTGCCACATCCTATATATATGGTCCCCATCCTGTATATATGCCCCCATCCTGGTATATATGTCCATCATCCTGGGATATATGTCCCCCATCCTGTATATATGGTCCTCCATCCTGTATATATGTCCCCCATCCTGCATATATGCCCCAATACTGTATATATGTCCTACTATCCTGTATATATGGTCCCCTATCCTGTATATATGGTTCCTCATCCTTTGTACATGGCCCCCATCCCCCCCATGACTTAACAAGGGGGGGGCTGCAGTCACAGAGCGAGGGTACTGGAGTCCGGTTTTGGAGGGTGAGGGCACATCTGCAGGACATGAACTGTATCGGATTAGCTTCAACAGAAAACAGGGTGCACCGCAATGATCTGAATTATATCAAGGGAAAGAGGGGGTCGCTCACCGTGCCAAGGTGGACAGATATACAAGGCGGAGAGAAGACATGGCACATTGAGGGAGCAACACACACACGAGTAGTAGAATAGTGAAAATTATAACTTTATTAGTGCAATAGACCAAACAAGAATAAAAACAATTAAAACCATGGGGTGCCAATGCAGAACAACAACGCTGAACATATGTACAAAATACAATGCTGACAAAACATGAGCAGGATATGACACAATATCGATGATCACAACAGGTTAGACAAAATACAGGATTGAGTTGTAGGGAAAGACCCGAGGGTGGGGGATGAGAGCAGGTACGAGAAGTACTAGTGCTATTTCACCACAATATTTTACATAAATACGCTTGTTAGCCCAATATAAATTGGGCTAACAAGCGTATTTATGTAAAATATTGTGGTGAAATAGCACTAGTACTTCTCGTACCTGCTCTCATCCCCCACCCTCGGGTCTTTCCCTACAACTCAATCCTGTATTTTGTCTAACCTGTTGTGATCATCGATATTGTGTCATATCCTGCTCATGTTTTGTCAGCATTGTATTTTGTACATATGTTCAGCGTTGTTGTTCTGCATTGGCACCCCATGGTTTTAATTGTTTTTATTCTTGTTTGGTCTATTGCACTAATAAAGTTATAATTTTCACTATTCTACTACTCGTGTGTGTGTTGCTCCCTCAATGTGCCCTGTAACGGATTAGCGACGGCGCCATGCAGTGAGTGCCGCTATAGTCTGTGTGCCTGGCTGCATTCATTCTCCGTGTGCAGCTTGTTAGTAGACATTGAGACTTCTACAAAATGGCCATGGATGGAGATCCACAGCCATTTTCTGGAAATCATAACCTCCAGCATCCAGCTTCATATCCGCCTGCCGGTAATACAGTAATTTTTTTTTATTACATTCTGATTTTAAGACACACCCCCGTTTGCTCCCCAATTTGAGGGAAAGAAAAGTGAGTCTTAAAATCCAAAAAATATGATATTTACTCACCAGATTGGTAATGTGGGGTATCATAGACGCCTTAATATTACAAATCCAGACGTTGATGAGCTGTCAGTGCTCATCTGCCATTAACCCCTTCTATTACCTCATTTGCTATCACACCAGGGCTCCAGGAAGAGTCAAGACGAAGTGCCCGGATATGATGCTTCAAATGAATGTGACATTATCTGGAGTGGCTGCAGGCTGCTATTCTTATCCTGTGGCTGGTGTCAAAATTGAGGGGGGGACCACACGCAATATTTTTCAATTACTTATTTATTTTCAGAGTATTCTGACATCAGTTGTCATTACCAAACCCAGACACCAGCAGAGAGGGTGAGTGGGGCTAAGTCTGACTTTAGCCAATCATGGGGGAGGAGCAGTGAATATATCTGAGGTTAATGAGTGGGCCTGGAAGCAAGGTGAAGCTTGGTAAGTACAGTATGATAGCCTAGAAAGTTAATGTCTATGGCAAAACAGCTCCACTCTAAAATGGTTTGAGCAATGTTTTACAGCTTTTGGGCCCCTTTGAAAGTGTTTTCTATGCCTTTGATTTTGCCTCCCATTGATTTGAAAGGGGTTTGGAAGATTGGTGAACTGTGCACAACATTTCGCTGAACAACTTGAGATTCGGCGAACCGAACCCGAACACCAACAGATTCACTCATCTCTAGCCCTGATTAATTTATGCCTTGGTTATTGTAATTCTCTATTAATCTACCTCCCTCTCACTTGATTTTCCCCTCTCCAGTTGCTCCTTAATGTAGCAACGAGGATCACCTATCTGGCTAATCATTAGTCGGATGCTTCCGCTCTGTGCCATTCACTGCAGTGGATGCCCATTGTCATGCCTCCAGCTGTGGGTCTGGTCACTACTGGGCATGGAGATCAGTGCCCAGCACATGGCTCCATATGATCTGCTCAGCCCACTATGCTTTCTCCTATACAGGTCACTCCTCAAGTTCCTGATCCTGCAATCTTATCTGCTCAGAGTCTGCAGTCTCTGAGGAGAACTTCCTGGAATTTCCTTAGTCGATGCCCGCCGCATCCTGCTGACATTTAAAGGGCTAGTGCACCTTGACCTGGAAGTGCCTCTCAGCCTATCACTGAGTGGTTCAGTATACATAAGGCACCCTCCCCTTAAGGGTGGTGCCTGAGCAATGTTTTCCTGCCGTTAGTACATTGCTTGTTGTCAGGTCACTTACCTTTGTCTCATACCTTGCTATTGCTGGTGCTTCAGTCAGACTGGCACCTGCCTCTCGCTAGCCTGCCAAGACCTGCCTGTCAACATCTGTCTCCAGCCTTCCTCCGTCATCAGTGAGCATGTACCACAATTATATCCATCTGTGTTGGATTATGATCTTGCTGGTCCCTGTTCGTGTCTTAAACTTTCCCATCCACATGACAGACTGCCAGCTCCACTTAAGAGACTTTGTTATTGCCAGACCCTGGTCATTCCTGCTGGTGTATATCAAACATATTCAAGTAATTGTCTTGCCTGTTCCTGTCCATGGGGTAGCTTCCACGGACCATCTGTGGTCCAAGGAGTCCACTACCCATGCTCCCGCCACAATGAGTGCAACACCCATACATTATAGGATCCAATGTAAATTACTTGTTCTCACCTACAAAGCTTTTTACAGCATGGCACACACCTACATCTACACCCTCATTCCTGTCTATCACCCTACCCATTCTCTACACTCTGCAATTGAATTGCAGGTAACACCCACACTAATCCAAACCTCCCACTGCCAGCTGCCAGATTTCTCCCAAGCTGCAATGATTCTCTGGTACACTCCCCCATAAGAAATAAGGGTTAACCACAAATTGCACAGTTTTAGGCGCTCCCTAAAAACACATCTTTTTAGGGTGGCCTATCACATTCCCTAATAGAAGTTCTATATATAAAGCCAATTTACTATTTCTCTCAACATAACTCTCCATAAACTCCACCGAACCCAAAGCACTACACAAATTGGCTGGTTATGGCTTATTCAGCCTTTATCTGTCCCCCATTTCTTCAAAATGGCTGTACCGTCATTGTAAATAAGCACCTGTACTCTGTGTCACCCCACCTCATTGTAGAGTGTAAGCTCTTATGAGCAGTATCATCATTATTTTTGCATTAATTATTGTATTTTTTATAACTGTTACTTATGACTGTTTGTATATGAACCTCTGAATTGTAAAACGCTGCGGAATATGTTGTTAAGTAAAGATGATTATTATTCCTGGTAGGCTGTCTCTCAGTGTAACACTTGTAGGAGTAATAACCTGTTAAAAGTAAATATATTATTGATCCCACAAAACAAACATCTTAAAAAACCTAAGCCCAATAAGTAGCAATACCAGAATAACTGTTTTCTGCCAACCTTGACACACTGAAAGAGAAAATAAAAAAGTAATTACAGCCTCGCTCATATTGCAAAATGGTACAAGTGAAAACTAAGACTCATCCTACAAAAAATAAGCACTCATACAGTTTCATGGAGGGAAAATAAAAATGTTATGAGCCTTGAAATGTGGCAATACAAAAACTAATTTGTTTGACAAGACGCAAAGTTTTTATTATTCAAAAGTAAGAAAATGTACCAAAAACAACGTTCAACTGTTTAGCCGAATTGACAGCACATATAACAAATGTAACATATTTGTATTGCAGTGTTTTTAACAAGACACCTTCAAATTGATTAAAAAATATCTGTTTGCTCTAAGCACTCCTTATGACATCTCCTGTATCTCTTTATATGCTATATACTGTTATGATTATTAATATATGTAACCCCTTAACAAACTATGACATACCTTTTCAACATAGACTGAAAGAGGCAGCTCAGCAGTCACCGTATTTTGCAGATTGTAAAACGCAGCAGATTATAAAACACACTTCAAATTTAAAGAAAGAAAGAAAATAGGAAAAATAAGTTGTAATATTAAAAAAAGGGTTCCTTCTTAAAATCCGAGTCAATTTTATTATACAGTTGTGGCCAAAAGTATTGACACCCCTGCAATTCTGTCAGATAATACTGTTTCTTCCTGAAAATGATTGAAATCACAAATTCTTTAGTATTATTATCTTCATTTAATTTGTCTTAAATGAAAAAACACAAAAGAGAATGAAGCAAAAAGCAAAACATTGATCATTTCACACAAAACTCCAAAAATGGGCCAGACAAAAGTATTGGCACCCTCAGCCTAATACTGCGAACAACCGCTTCCGGTAACCATCAATGAGTTTCTTACAATGCTCTACTGGAATTTTAGACCAACATCACAAAGTATTCACTGATCTCAGGGAGACCAGTCCAAGTCTTGGACTGGTCTCCCTGAGATCAGTGAATACTTTGTGATGTTGGTCTACTAGGCCTTGCTTCCACCTAGCCAGAATCCTACTCCACACTGATGAGGGGCAACACCCCGAAACAGCTGTCTGTGGATGGATACCTAGTCTTGGTATTCCCTTGTCATATCTCTAAGCTTGTAAAAGAGCTGGATATTGACTAAAAGGGCCACTTAACATGGTGGTTATGGTGTTCTCCGCAAGGAGCCACCCCTTGACTGGGTCCTTCCCTGGAAGGATATCTGGCTAGTCCTGTGTTTGAGACTCCTAACCGAGGCTCCACAGACTTATTTGCATATTCGGAATTTTAGACCAGTCTTCTTTGGCAAACTGCTCCAGGTCCCTGATATTTGAAGGGTGCCTTCTCCAAACTGCCATTTTTAGATCTCTCCACAGGTGTTCTATGGGATTCAAGTCTGGACTTATTGCTGGCCACCTAAGAAGTCTCCAGTGCTTTCTTTCAAACCATTGTCTAGTGCTTTTTGAAGTGTGTTTTGGGTCATTGTCATGCTGGAAGACCCATGACCTCTGAGGGAGACCCAGCTTTCTCACACTGGGCCCTACATTATGCTGCAAAATTTGTTGGTAGTCTTCAGACTTCATAATGCCATGCACACGGTCAAGCAGTCCAGTGCCAGAGGCAGCAAAGCAACCCCAAAACATCAGGGAACCTCCGCCATGTTTGACTGTAGGGACCGTGTTCTTTTCTTTGAATGCCTCTTTTTTTCTCCTGTAAACTCTATGTTGATGCCTTTGCCCAAAAAGCTCTACTTTTGTCTCATCTGCCCAGAGAACATTCTTCCAAAACGTTTTAGGCTTTCTCAGGTAAGTTTTGGCAAACTTCAGCCTGGCTTTTTTATGTCTCGGGTAAAGAAGTGGGGTCTTCCAGGGTATCCTACCATACAGTCCCTTTTCATTCAGACGCCGACGGATAGTACGGGTTGACACTGTTATACCCTCGGACTGCAGGGCAGCTTGAACTTGTTTGGATGTTAGTCGAGGTTCTTTATCCACCATCCGCACAATCTTGCGCTGAAATCTCTCGTCAATTTTTCTTTTCGGTCCACATCTAGGGAGGTTAGCCACAGTGCCATGGGCTTTAAACATGTTGATGACACTGCGCACGGTAGACACAGGAACATTCAGGTCTTTGGAGATGGACTTGTAGCCTTGAGATTGCTCATGCTTCCTCACAATTTGGTTTCTCAAGTCCTCAGACAGTTCTTTGGTCTTCTTTCTTTTCTCCATGCTCAATGTGGTACACACAAGGACACAGGACAGAGGTTGAGTCAACTTTAATCCATGTCAACTGGCTGCAAGTGTGATTTAGTTATTGCCAACACCTGTTAGGTGCGACAGGTAAGTTACAGGTGCTGTTAATTACACAAATTAGAGAAGCATCACATGATTTTTCTAACAGTGCCAATACTTTTGTCCACCCCCTTTTTTATGTTTGGTGTGGAATTATATCCAATTTGGCTTTAGGACAATTCTTTTTGTGTTTTTTCATTGAAGACAAATTAAATGAAGATAATAATACCAAAGAATTTGTGATTGCAATAATTTTCAGAAAGAAACTGAGTATTATCTGACAGAATTGCATGGGGTGTCAATACTTTTGGCCACAACTGTATAGCTATAAGATATTTGGAGCTTACCGGGGGAGATCAGCGGTGGTGAGGAGGGATTACAGGAGGCATTTTCACGGGCAATGATGGGGGCAGTGTGGTGGGTGTCACCGGCGGTGTGGTAGGAGTCACTGGCGGTTTGCGACTGGTGTCCCTTCAATGCTGTGGCGGATGTCCCTTTAATCCTGTGGGTAGTGTCCCAGCAGTTGTCTTAAAGTAAATGTCGGCGGTGCAGGTTTCAAGGAAATGAAGCCCAGAGGTGGTGCGTGTGCAGAATGAGGCCTCGGCTTGCAATTACACCGAGATGTCATTCTGTGCATGCATCGCCTTGGACACCATTTCCTTAAAGCCTGCATTGCCATTTACGGTACTTCAACACAACCACTGGGATGTTTACTGCCCCACACCACCCGCACCATCTGCCACAGCACCGACTGTAGAATCGCAGTGTCACCCACGGCAGCACCTCCCCGGATACCTGCTACAGCACTGCCCATAGCATCTACCACACCACCAACAGCACCATTCATGAAGGTTCCTCCTGTGACCCTCCTCCACTGCGTGTCCCAAGACACCCCCCCCTCTTTTCCTCCCAAATTTTTGGGAGAAAAATTGCATCTTATAATACGACAAATACGGTAAGTCTTCTTCATATTTGCTTTACCTTCTATTTAACTTCTTTAAAAACTAAATATATAAAATAACAGAATTGTCACTTTTTTGATCACTGAGACACTTAACAAAAAGTAGATACAAAAAACAACCAGAACATCATATCTACTGTAAGATGGCTGCTGACATGAGGTTGAAGGGAGATAAAATGGAGACCAGTAGTTCTGTATGCTGTCAGTGTCTGGAGGTGAACAGAACTGCAGAGTGGTCCTCTGATTTTCAGAAGAGTGGAACTGTCAAGAGCGTGCTGTGTCCTGTTGTCCCCTCTGTGGGATCTAAGGTCAGAAATTCTCAGTGTTTAATTAATCACAGGCTTTCTGTGGAACTGTTTGGGATGTGCATGCTCTTCTATGCTGAAGGGGTTAAGGACCTTTTCACTGCTGGATGAGTATTATTTTAGCCTTTCAGCTGTAGCTTGTAATTACCCACTGTTCCACTATATCTACCCACCACTGATCTTCTTCAATGCTAGATATAGTGTATTCAGCCCATGGTGATCGAGCTCATTCTTGTGTCACAGAGGTGTTGTTCCTTTAGCAGCAACAAAGCTATTGTTTCGAGAAATCACTGGAGTCCTTTTGTACCTGTTGTCCAGCCTGAGTTCCCTGAGTTTTTTCTTGGTCTCCTGCCCCTTCATTCCCTTGAAGGGGAGTGGGGACATATCTAGTCACATTGAGGATCTTAGCAAGGCATGAAACCCAAGCATCCCCCCCTTCAGAAGTAATCTTGGGGACAGGGAGTAGCCTAGAGACACCTAGCTTGAGGGACAGTGTAGATGCACATTGTCCTTCCTTCCTAGAGCATATTTTCTCTCTTTGTATGCTTACCCTGTTGTGGTTTTTGTGCTTAACAATCTTTCCCCTGGTTCCTTAGGAGGTATGTGAAACTCTCGATGGCCAATCAAGAAGTTGGGTCTGAGCGGCTTATGAGGAAGATAACAATGGCTAATAACAATGGCTAAACTGCTTTTTTGTTTTGTTTTTCTTCAATTTCACTTACAATGTATGTTTTTACTTATTTTCCAGTATTACTAGTGCATCTCAATAAATTAGAATATTATCAAATATCAATGTAATATTGCCATGTTTCCGGGTATTTCAGGATATTCACCCTTTGATGTCTCGTGAAAAACAGCAGAACGGTTTTTAACCCTTCATCCTCCCTTACTTTAATATTCTAAGATAATGTTATTGGGTTTTCATTGGCTATAAGCCATAATCATCAACATTAACAGAAAACCACTTGAAATAGATCACTCTGTAATGACTCTATATAATATATGCAGTTCACTTTTTGTATTGAATTAGTGAAATAAAGTAACACTTTGATGCACTAAAATTCTTGATGAAATTCAAAACATGACCCAGAAAAAAACAAGCACTCATATGGCTATAACGAAGGATAAACAATAAAATTAGAGAAGTTCCTAGGTCATTAAATATTAGGGTGAATAGAGGTGAATCGGAATAAAGATAACCCCATAATATACTATGGGGTGTCAACAGCAGCTCAGTTCTTGTTAGTTGGCGCCTGATAACTGAATGTTTTTATATCTGTTGTACTAGGTAAGTTATTAATAATACAGTTAATACTAAAAAAACATAAGTGCCTAAGCTACATTCCCTCTCACTAATAAATCACTGTCAGATTGATTCATGATTAGTTTGTACTGCTCTCATAGAGACGTAGAGACCATCTTTGACAGCTCTGGGTAAGGTTTAACCTATATATAACATTTTCTTCTGAAGTTTATTGTGAAATTGCCTGTGTGTTGATAAAATAACCTTTGTGAAAAACCTTTCTGAAAACATCTCGAAAACAGCTTTAAAATCAATATCTAGCGACTAACAAGATTGCAAAAATTGAAAGTCAAAACTGCAATATTGTTTGTTTTCAGAAAATGCATGCTGTTTTTTATTTATTGTATTTTTTTCCCACTTTTCCTCTGTTCATCTTCCCCATGTAGGTTAGATATGAACATATAAATTATTTAATTGGATACTCCAATTATTTTTCTAAAAGAAAGTGACTTGAAGTGCTTAATACATACTGTACACTTCAAAATTTGGGAACGTTTTCTGATCCAAGTAATCAACAATTTGAGGTTAACTGAAGACAGTAGAGACTATGCTTTAGAGGTCAAGCATCAGAAGTCTTTGGCTGGCACATCCGTGGTGATCCTGGAATTTCAAGGATCACACGGACAGGTTCGGATCTGTGCCAATAGATGCCACTGATGGCCACGGATCCTTCATCAGTTAGCAGAATAGGGCTTTACCTTGCTCTGAGTATGCGCAGTACAGCAAATCGGATCTGTTTTACGGATCCGTCAAAAAAATACATAGACTCCCATGTTATGTAACGCGGAACGCAACGGAACCGAGATATATAGACTCCCATGTTATGTTCCCGGAAACAAAACAGATCCGTTACGGATCCATGGCGTCCGATTTGAGTCAAGGACACCAAAATCGTAACAGCCTACGTCTCTGGATCTGAGACAAAAGAAAGCTACAGATCGTGCTGAAATCGGATGGCCAATAGGGACACATCCGATCCCATGCCGTGGCCCAGGGATACATGGGAGGCAAAATCGGATTTGTGTGTGTCTGTTTTGACACGGATACACACGGATGCAGCAAAATCGTGATGTGAAGCCAGCCTTACTCAAGCTAATCCGCTGCCACATCCAATTTTCCTTTTTTTTTTCTATTGGTTTTTTTTCTTGTTAACACTTTTTCATGTTTCCATCAAGAAAATCTTAGTTGTTTTTTGTTTGTTTTCTTCTTCTTGAACCCAAAACATTGTATAGTGGAATGGAGAAAAAAATACAATTCTATTATTATTGCCTTGTTGTAAAAATTACATATTTACATTATTCAAGGAATCAGTAATATTATAGTGATGCCAGATATTTATTTTTAAGTAATAAAAAAACTTTTAAAACCTTAAAATTGGGTTTGTATAAATTCTAAGTGTGACGACCACCTGCTGTGAGGCCGAGCTGCTGGCAAGGCAGCAACCTGAGAAACCCCAAGACCCTTTACCCCTATACAGGGATCTGGAATTACAGCGGAGCCAGAGTCTTGCAAGGCCCTTCATCAGCTTTTTCAAACGCGCGATCGGTGAAAACCGCACTGCGAGTTAGTACGGTGCACTGCGCGGATTGCGTTTGCCATGCAAGTATAGGGACTTGCGAGTGCGCAATGCGGTTCACTTGGGAGGCGGCGAATAAAAACGGCTGACCGCGTTTTGCGCCGCACTGCCGCAAGTGAAACGCATGCCCGTCCGCAGTCGCATACTGCATGGCAAAACGCACGCCAAAGTGCAGCGGATGCGATTGGGCAGATCGTTTTTCACGCATCGCGCGATTAAAAAATCCTGATTGAAGGGCCTAATAGTAGTGACCGAAGCAGGGGGTCCAGAAGGAATAAAAACCAGGATCTGAAAACGTAGTCAGAGTCTGAGTCAAACTGAGAGGGCAGCTAAAGGTACAAAATCGTCAGGCTAAGCAGGGTCAAAAATCCAGGCAAAGGTCAGAGCCAAAACCAAACACACACTAGATCACTGGAGAACCAAGACTATATCAGGCGGCCTGCAAGACTGGCTCCAAGGTATTTGAAGGGCGTGGTTACCTCCCATAGGCTGGAGCTCACAGCCTGATGATCTCATCTGGAACCAGGCCAGATGGTGATGCACGACCACCCCACTAATGACAGAAGAATGAAGGCTGTGCCTATCAGACGCCTCTGCAGGACCCTCTCTTCTGCAACTAACATCAGCCACAGGAGAAACACGGCAGCACCCCTTAACAGAGGCAGACGTCGAAGCATCAGGTCCATATGAGGACATGGCTCTCTTATCACTGGCACCATCAGCCAAAGGAATCTGTTGCTTCCCAGCAGCCAGGCAGGAACACCAGCCACCGAGTCCAATGGCGATGTGACACTAAAATTTTATTAGCAACTAAGCTGTGTGAAAATTTTTTCTTTTTCAGGTAAAGCAGTGGCTTAATGATGTCACTACATTGTGTCATGACTGGGGCAGGGATACTCAGCCATTGAGTAGAGCAGAAGTACCCAACTCCAGTCATCAAGGCACACCAGCGGTGCATATTTTCAGGATTTCCTTAGCATTTCATAGTTGGAATCGTCACCTGTGCAGGAGATTGAATTACCAACTATCATATGCTAAGGAAATCTTGAAAACATGCACTGTTGGTGGGTTTTGAGGACTGGAGTTGGGGAACTCTGGAGTAGAGTGTCAGATACTGTTTAGGGTGCCAGTAGCGGTGGTGGCCGTGCTCATTTCCTGTGACCCTGGTGACAGTGGTAAAAAAAGGTCATGCAGCTATGGGCATGCAGGGGTTACCCTGCAGGTTACCATTCCCTCTCTTGTAGTGATGTTAGGTGCGTTCCCCATGATGTTTGGTTTGAGTGAGGGAGGTAGGAGAGCCAGGAGACACTTTTAAAGTAAAACAGTTGTTCTTTTACTTGCAACAGCCAAACAGGATATACAGACACAGATGGTAGACTACAATTAGGTGTTACGTCTCCGCAGACAGGCAAATCACAGCAAGATCCTCCCACACTCGGCTCCAAGACTTCTCCCGAGCTGCACCAATTCTCTGGAATGCTCTATCCCAAGATATCGGGACCATCCACAACTTGCATGGCTTCAGACGCTCACTAAAAACATCTTTTCAAGGCGACCTATCATGCTCCCTAACAAAATTCCTTTGTACTGTACATAGCCCATTCACTGTCTCTTGACATAACTCTTCTTCGAACTCCACCAAACCCAAAAGGTCTACACAGACTGTCTGGTGACCAGTTATGTAACTTTATTTCTATCCCCCATTTCCTCAAGATGCCTGGACCATCAGTGTAATAAGCCCCTGCACTTTGTGTAACCCCTATCTCGTTGTAGATAGTAAGCTCTTTTGAGCAGTGTCACCTTTATTTTTTGCTTTATCTATTGTATTGTATTTTTTACATTGAATTTATGCTTATTGTATTGTTTCCTATTATTGTACTGTATTCTTTCTCTACTGGAATTACTATATTATATTGTGCATTTTCTTACTGTATTATACTGTGTATTTTCATCTATTACCCACTGTATTGTAAAGCGCTGCGGAATATATTGGCGCTATATAAATAAAGATTTATTATTATTATGTTATAAAGAGAATAATCACTAATGAGGCATAATGACAGGATGTCCTACCAGGGTCTCACCATGTAGTCCAACCTGACACAATAAGATTCACATTTGACCTGTCCTACCAATGTGCTAGGTCCAAAGTAAACCCCATAGTTCCATACCCTCTGATCATCATGTGATCCTGTAAGTTTACTTTTTTGCCCTCATGATTTCCATGGGGAAATGCCTCCCTCATCAGACCTGTACTCCTGCTGTAATCCACAGCTGAAGTGTTCCAAGTTTACTTCCCAATGCTAAGGTGCTGCATTAATTCCAGCTCTACCCATACTGAGGTGCATACTCTTATTAGAGACCCTACAGGGATCTCAGATCCGTCTGTTTCCATATCAGCCCGCTGGGGTGGGGTATTTTCTCCTACATTCTTGTTAGCTGAGATGTTTCTTGGCTGACATTTCACTAAAACTGTGATGTGCAGGCTCCATTGTGTAACTTTCGTGCATACAAAACTCCGCACACCCAGTCTGTTGCTGTTACTACCTAGATGGGGAGTGCTGCTAACCCATGGTGTGCCTGAGTGTTGCATACTGCACATAAACTACAAAAGTTTCAAGTATTAAATTATATGTACAAATTCACAATACACAAACTATTATTAAAGCTGCAAAACATTTGTGTAATCCCCAGCCACGGGATACTACAATTGCATGAGCTGTGCTGAGCAGTACAAAGCTGCCGACCAGAGACTGCAGAGGCTGTAGCAACAAGGGACCAAGGGGAGGTGAGTAATTTATTTATTTACTTTATACCAATGTATATACTTTATACTTTTTGCAGGGCTATGTGTGGGCCATTAGACAGTTTGCAGGACTATTTGGGGGTAGTTATACAGTTTGTAGGGCTCTGTAGATGGGCCATTTTAGCATTTGGAGGGCTTTCTGGGGGGCATCATAATGTTTAAAGGGCTGTTTATTGGCCAATTATTGTATTTGGTGGGCTGTGGGGGCCAATATACTGTATGAAGGGTTGTTTAAGGGCCAGTTATACTGTTTAGATTGCAGGGTGGGGGCCAGTTATGCTGTTTGGAGAGCTATTGTGGTAATTTTACTGTTTGGAGGCCTGTGTGGTAGCTATTATACTGTTTGGTTGACTGTGTGGGGGCCATTATACTGTATCGAGAGCAACATAGGGGTCATTTAATAGTGTGAAGTGCTTTGTGTGTGGAGGGGCAATTTTACTGACTAGAGAGCTGTGTAAGGGCAATTATACTGTGTGGAGGGCTATGTTGTGGGCTATTACACTGTTTGGAGGGGTATATGTGGGGGCAATTATAGTGTGTGGAGGGGCATGTGCGAGGGCAATTATACTGTGTGGAGGGCCATGTGCGAGGGCATTATACTGTGTGGAGGGGTATGTGCGAGGGCAATTATACTGTGTGGAGGGGTATGTGTGGGTGATTATACTGCAAGAGTGGAGCACGACAGAATGCCCGTGTTCAATGCATTGTGGAGAATGATCACTTTTTATGGCACATAAAAAAAGTATTTCACTCGATGAACGAGCGAGCGTTTTATGGCAACCTGCTTACACGACAAGAAAATCATGAAACAAGTATCTGTATCAACCCATTCACAATTATCTTGCAAATGCTCCTTTAGTCCTTCTCACATCACAATATTGCTGTATTGATGAGTTGGTGCCATAATCTGAAAAGCAATTACGCACTCAGCGAGAGCTTACCAAAATCCTAGAATCGTTTGATTGGCCATAGGGATTATTAATTTTTTTATTCAAAAACAGGTATACTGACTGAGCTATTAGATCAAAATGGTATTCATTTGCTAAAATGCCATTGAAATGCCAGTAATTACCCTCTGGGAAGGAAGCTCAGGCATACAAAGCAAGGAGTACTGAGGCTGAAAGGCTTCAGGGTTACAGAATAGCAGCTTCAATTGCAGCGTGAAGCTAATACTGTTAGGAAAAGCAATGGGCAGCGTGTTTAGTTGTCAGGGGGCAGCGAGCAGTGTGTGTAGATGTTGAGGGGCAGTGGTTGTCCGGGGGCAGCCTGTGTCTGTGCGACTAATGATTGTGGAGCCTGACACAGCCCGGCCGAGGCTTTATGTGTCCCGGGTGAAGCGGATGTGGCATCCATGGTGCGGGGAGGAGGAGAGCTGCCAACAAGCAGTTCAGTATGCATCAGGCAGAGCGTGATGGGCATCTGCGGGCAGTGTGTTGCTGTCAGTGCCGCTGGCAGTGTGTGTAAGGCCATGTGCACATGTTCAGTATTTGGTGAGTTTTTTACCTCAGGATTTGTAGACAAAACCAGGAGTTGAATAATCAGAGGAAAAGTCTAATAGAAACACCTGCACCACTTCTGTATATAATCATCCACTCCTGGTTTTGGCTACAAATCCTGAGGTAAAAAACTCATCAAATGCTCAGCGTGTGCACGTGGCCTAATTGTTAGTTGCAGCGGGCAGTGTGTGCGGCTGTCAGGGGCAGCAGCGGGCAATGTGTGTAAGTGTCAAGGGGCAGTGGTTGTCGGGGGGCAGCAGGCACAGTGTGTTGAGTTGTCAGTGGTTTACAAAGACGCTTTTGTACAATATTTACATTTTGTTTTCAGCTAAAAACATCCCAATAGCAATGCTCGCCACTCGGGCGTAGATCGCGTCCAATAACTAGTCAATTCGGATTGACAAATATTTGTAAAATTTGGCAAACTTTAAGCACATTTGATTCGTTTTAAATCTATTTTTTATCCTTTACCATAGTGAATAAATATCAATGCTCCAGCAACCACAGGAATGCCACAGCGAGGTACGGTAGATGGATATTACCAATTACATTAGCTTTAATGTTTTGCTGTATACATTTTGAGCAACATATTATAGATAAACAGTACTAAGAATATATTAAGCATTATTACAATCTGCAATTTCTCCTTCTTTCTGACTTTTTTTACGCTTTACTTGAAATATTGCTTCATAAATCAGGAAAAATGAGACTTCAGCACCCCCTTGTGGGCAAATCAGTAATAAATAAGAAATGAAGATCCAGATGTTGATACAGAGCCTTTCCTGGAACACTCATCACTTGGTTTCTTGCTGGTTTATTTTTTAATTAAATTAACAATTACTGATTTTCTCGTCTCTAAAGAAAAATGTAAGACATGTGTTGTAAACTGTTGAGAAAATTACATTCATAATTAAACAACCTGCTCAAGTGAAGGAGTGTGACTAATCTTCTGCACTATAAATGCACATGCTAATGTAAGGCATAATTGCAGCTGTAGGCTATATTAACTCAACTTTATATTGTTTTTAAAGAAAAACCTGCCAAAAGTTTATTTAAAGAAAGTATGTCCTTCAATATACAATGTAATCACTTCACTAATACATGTAAAAGTGCGTCATCATGTTCCCTAGCGATCATAAGATAGCATTAACCCATTCGGAATCAGCTGTACTTGTGACACAATACATCCGCATTACTGGAATCAGCAGAGCGGACCGGGATATTGCATTATAAAAGAGAATACATTCTGCCAGTGGCTTTTTTTCATTACGAACGTCCTGATTATGGTGTTGGCTCTAATTTATCATTTTTAAATAATTTGGACGATCCCTTTAGGGTAATTTATTTCTAGCGCTTATTAATCACAGGGTACGCTGAGAATAACCTTGCCCTGAGGTTTTGCTGGGCTAATGCAGTTTCTCTACTATAAAATAGGGGGTGCTCAGTGTCAAAGAAATGGAACCTTAAGCCGAGAGCAGAAGACGACCATTTACAATCCAGCAATGAGACTGTATCCCAACATATGCACACACTGATATATCATATTAATGTTTATTTTGTTTGCTAATAATTTTTTAAACCAGGTTTTATTTTGTTGCTACAGTCTTAGTTTCTATGTTAAAGGGGTCTTTTCATCTTCAAGATCCTCTCCCAATACATAGCAGTTGTGTGATATGCAAAAAATAGAAAAAGAGAGCGCACAATGTGAATTACCCGATGGGGGATGTGATTAATGTGGGCCAGGTAGTCGCTCCCCTTTACAGGTTGTGCACCCTTTCATAACCCCGGATTGCTGCCTCACGTGTGCCATGGACTGATGCCCGCCATGGGCTCCGCTGTATTCTTTTCCGCCCTTGTTGTCAGGTGACTTCCGGATTCCGTGTCAAATGACCTTTAGACCGGATGCACGTCACCGTAGGTCCTGTGGTGGTGTTACCGCTTTCCAAGTAACGGCAGGTCCTTCCAGCTATAATTGTGCAGCGAACTCCACTCGAAGCTGCTCCCGCTGAATTCCCCAAAGGGAAGTATGGACAATAGAAAGAGAATGCAGATACCGACTTCTGGAGCACTGGGGTAGAAGATCACATAAGGATGACAGGTTTTAGATTAAAACAGACCATTATTGGCCACTTGCACAGCCACTACATGTTTCGACCGCAATTCATCTGTCTTCATCAGGGACCCTGATGAAGACAGATGAATTACTGTTGAAACGCGTAGTGGCTGTGCAAGGGGCCAATAAAGGTCTGTTTTAATCTAAAACCTGTCATCTTTATGTGATCTTCTACCTCAGCACTCCAGAAGCCGGTATCTACATTCTCTTTCTAATATACAGCAGTTGTAATAATAATATTAGTGGTAAATATTTTCAATTAGAAATGTAGTATATGTAGTTCTTTTACTTAGCTGTGTCTCTTAGGCCAGTTTCACATTTGAGTTTGAGACAAAGCGTTTGCGAACGCAGCCAAACGCAGCATCTTTCTCTCTCTCTGTCTCTCCGTCTCCTCCTGACCACTGTATAATGGGTTCCTATGGTCGGCAATATATTCCTACGGAGAATAATTATGTGAACGCATGCTGATATTCAACGCTGCATTGACAGAATTAATGATGCGTTCGGCACTGCGTTTGCATCTGCGGACCATCCGCAGCGTGAAACTGGCCTTATCTGATTGCAGCTTAGGTATCCATGGTTATAACCACTAACTACTAACCAACTTCAAGAGGTTGTGCCATGAACAATTGAACATTTTAATTAATAGATCTTACAATAAAAATAAATTCCACAATAGGATGTGTTTAACAAAATGTTTCTGTCCTGAGATATTCTTATAAATGTGCCCCTGTGTATGTGTCCGACCATGCAGGAACAGGTTGGATGTAAGAAATAAAAGAGAGGATATAGAGATTACAGCCAGGGATCACAGCTGTTTCTTTTTGTAAGTAAAAACATTTCATTGCCTGTTAAAAAATTGTTTACATCACAGAAAGAATCAGGTGTGGTCCCCAGCTATAATAATAATAATCTTTATTTATATAGCGCCAATATATTCCGCTGCGCTTTACAATTCAAAGTCTGTATATTCTTTTACTTCTTCCCCTGCCCTGGAGCTGTGGTATAGCCAACCTGTTCCTGTATTGTCAGACACATACATTACACAGGGGCACATTTATTAGAATATCTCAGGACAGGGATATTTTTCTTTATCACATCCAATTATGGAACTTATTTTTATTTTAAGATCTAATAATTCAAATGTACAATTGCTCATGGCACAACCCCTTTAATAACTGTCACTATATGAGTGGTCATATACATGGATACCTAAGTTGTTGCAATGCTCTGCACATGAGGTAACTGAAATAGCTAATCAGGAGAACTATACAGGCAGCATGGTGCCTCAGTGGTTAGCACTGTATTCAGTGGCTCAGTGGTTAGCAATGCAACCTTGAAGCTCTGGGGTCCTGGGTCCAAATCCCACCAAGGAAACATCTGAAATGCGTTTCTGTATTCTCCCCGTGTTTGTCTGGGTTCTGGTACTATTTCCTCCCACAATTCAAAAAACATACTGTCACGGGTGTGTCTACAGTCTCAACACGGATGAGACTGTAGAAGCCACTCAGAAGGTCCCAGCATTTGGCCAAACACTCAAAATCCTAAAAAAAAAGTATCTTTCGCTTTAAGAGGCATTTCCCTTTTAGTGAAAGTTGGAGGTCACTAGGACCAAGCTGATCCCTTACCTTGAGCTGGCTATATATTCCCCTTGACTAACAGGATTCACTGCTGGTGATAGCTTGTCAGGTATTTGGAGTAAGCTTCTCAGCTCTTGCAGTATATCCTGGAGTTTCTGTTGAATTTATGTGTGGATCTTCTCAAGCTAAGTGTTTCTTCCCTTCCCTCTTTGTTTGTTTCCCTTGTGTGTATCTTTAGTTGGAAGCCGGGCTGACTAGTGTTCACCCGCTCTGATCCTTAGTTAGTAATAGTTCACGGTCAGTCATGGAATTGGTACCATGGCCACGACAGAAACTGTATAGGGACATTAGGGCAGCCAGGTGCCAGCACTAGTTTATCTAGGGGTCACCATCTCCCCTTTTGCCCTTAGCATCATGTTCTCCAATCCCCCCTCATCATCCAGAGCTGGGTGTCTCCCCACACCCAGCATGACACATACTGATAGGGAATTTAGATTGTGAGCCCCAATGGGGACAGTAATGATGATGTGTGTAAAGCGCTGTGGAATAAATAGTGTAATATAAGTGAACAAATGTTATTAATATTGTTATATTTTTACATTTCTAATTGGCAGCATTTGCTATTATTATTAAACCTACTACATATTGGGATAGGATCTTGGAGATGAGAATACCTCGTAAGGTTTTAAATTCCATTTTTATGTACATAGTGATTTGATACACAGCAGAAGTGCTAAACAACATAATTGTTGGATGGGGCGGTAGACTGAAACTCCACCAATCACTAAAATGAAGAAGCACATTAAACTCCCCAAGTGTATTACAACCAGGGTCAGACCAGCTCACAGGGAAAAGGGAAATATCCTGGTGGACAGCTGTAAAGTAGTAGGCCTACAGCCCCCCATAACACTAAATTAGTAGTTTAAAGCAAAGCACACCTGATGCACAATGTACGGACAGAGAAAGCATTCAGAAAAAAATTAACATTGTATTAATATATAGACACATAGGCTGGCCAACGACTCCATATCCACTCTTTACTGGATCCACCTTTTCTACATTGCCATATGAGGCCCTTCCCTTTTCTTTTAGGAAGAGATCAGCCGATATGTGCAGGAAAAGATGCAACCTATGACGTATCTATACATAATACGTTATAAAGGGGTTAATGTTTGGACACAGTATAGAATCACTGTGAGTTGGTTAAGAAGTATTAAGTAACTCTAGAGTGGGCCCTCAGAATCAATGTTACTGGTAGGTCCATGGTACTTTAGTCCAACACAGATTATAATTTTGACATATTTGAGTCAGAGCTTCTTCATGTGTGATACTATTGAAATGAGTAAAGGCTACTTCACATGCTATGATATCGTTAACGATATCGATGAAACACCACGCTTTTTTGATTGTTCGAATGATGTCGTTTGTGCATCGTTGCATGTAAACATGCGATCTTGAAACAAGAAATCGTTGGAACATTCATCAAGAATTTGAGATCCACCCCTCAAATCTATCGTTTGTCGTCCAATTAACGTTCTGTGAACAAGCAACATCGTTCAGTGTGACACCTTTTTGAACGATGTCATTCACAATTCTCCTATTCCTGCCGCTTTGTAGCATCGTTCACTAGTTCTTCTCAAGGTAGCTGGCGCGTTGCCAAATTTAACATCATTAACGATATCCATGCGTGTGAGAACGCACTAACGATGTCAAAACGATCATGGTCACGTGACATAGCTAATGATATCGTTCAATGATATCGTAGCCTGTGAAGTAGCCTTAAAACCATCTTGATTTTCATGTATTACATGAGATGCATAAGAGCAATATAATTACAACATGGCTATGTTTCTGTAGCCTAAACTTGCTCTTTTGGCAGTAATGACATTGCATATAAAATGTTCATTTTTACTTTTGTTTGCTGATTTTTAATGGCATTTTTATAGAGGTTTTTTCTGTGTGGATAATATATATTGTTTGTCTACAGTATATGTTTAATTAAGTAAAGAGAAGACTGGAACAAGCTGTGATTGTTCTTCCTAGGGACAATCTATCTGTGTAAAATAAATGTTTGTCTGACCGATCCACGTTCTGTTAGTTTTTTTACAGACAGTACTCTGACCAAACATACAATCGTGTGATTGCAGTCTAATAATAATAATTTCATGTGTATTGGTGATAAATTATTTGTGACATCTAAAGAAGCTCATGAAATCATATTAGAACAAGTAAAGTAAGAAAAACATGATTCCTGTGGCCTAAGAGCCTTTGTGTCGCATACTGTGCTCCTGCCTTGGAAGATTTAATAAAGACAATAGAAAGCATGTCTTCTGCATCCACCTTAAGGCTGCTTTCACATCTGTGAAAAGTGTCATTCGAGGCAGACCCGGCAGATGTTGCCGCATCTGCCGGATCTGCCGAGTAACGGCTGACTTGCAGCCAGGATCCGGCAAGCCTCATTCATTGTCTATGGGGCTTGCGGTCGGGTGCGGCAAGTGCTAGAGAATGAATGGGGCTTGCTGAATCAGTGCTGCAAGACGGTGGTTACGCGGCAGATGCGGCGACATCTGCCGGATCTGCCGCAAATTACACTTATCGCAGATGTGAAAGCAGCCTAAGATGGTATTTAGAGGGTGCTCAGCTACAAGACATTCACTGTTACCTTCTGGAAGGGGATAGATATTGGTAGTCCAACCTTAATAATGCGGAAATTAAGAAAAAACCCAATGGGCCCAATTCAGTATAGCATTTGCACATTTCTTTGCCTAGTTTTAGATTTGCGCCATATTCTTCATTTCATTTGTACCTTTCTGATTTTTTTGTGTGTAAATATTTTAATGACTTGATAAAGGCCCTGCTTTGGCTGAAACGATGAGTGTCTTTGTATTTTCCTTTGGTATATGCTGGGACCATTAAAGATTATGGTACACAAACAAACATTAAGTGTTTCTATCTGTTCTGTGAATAGCTATCATTACCGCCTAAATAAACCATAAATTGCTAACACTTAACAAGTATACATGTCAGTTACCTCAGAATCGTTTTAAGCTTTATATTGTTTTAAAACCACAGATCAAAACGACAGAAGGGGCTTTGTTTCACTGAGCGATATAACACACTCTAATATGAAAAGAACAATTAAACAATTGAAAAGCAATTAAGAATAATGATTACATTAGTTGTAGAACTCTTTACATGGCATAGTCCAAATGAGCTTAAAAACAGTATAACGCACAGTCAGTGCCAGGCGCAGGTCTTGAAAAAAGCTGTTAAATGTGTTGTGAGTAGGGAAGGCAGTTAGCAAAAAACAACATAATGTTCCTGAACATACCTCTGTGGATTGTCATAGTAAAGAAAATCAAGACCTCATCAATAATATACACTCCTCATCATTGAAATGCCACCCTAAGAAGGGAAACTTGTAGAATTATGAAAATCACAGAACCAATAGACATGTACTGATATGAAAATGCTGAAAAAGGTGGAAACAATATTTTCAAAACATCTCTATGTTTTGCCATGTTGAATACATATGAACAGGTAAGTCATCAAAATCCGCTGCTGGCGGCTCCCTTTGTAATTGTAACCAATGACGTCCCAAATGTGTTGAATGGGAAAATATCTTGAGATACTGCATATCATAGTCCACGCAAGTTGCTCAGTGAAACACAACCAACATGTTGTCTTGGTGTCTCAAAAAACAGCACCTGTAACACTTTCACATTCCCTTTTGAAGGTCTCTTCATGGCATTGCTGACATGGTCTCTTGATCCACCTCCATATATCATTGCATCCAAAACATAAGCAGGGCTCATTGTTGAAGAGGATAGATCTTCATTCCAGCCTCTATTGCTGTCTTATACAGCAGCATAGTGTAGTTTAAGAGTGTTGGCATGAAGTTAATGAAAGACCCATACCTGAATGACTACAGTGTTGGCCAAAAGTATTGACACCCCTGCAATTCTGTCAGATAATACTCAGTTTCTTCCTGAAAATGATTGCAATCACAAATTCTTTGGTATTATTATCTTCATTTAATTTGTCTTCAATGAAAAAACAAAAGAGAATGAAGCAAAAAGTAAAACATTGATCATTTCACAGAAAACTCCAAAAATGGGCCGGACAAAAGTATTGGCACCCTCAGCCTAATACTTGGTTGCACAACCTTTAGCCAAAATAACTGCGATCAACCGCTTCCGGTAACCATCAATGAGTTTCTTACAATGCTCTGCTGGAATTTTAGACCATTCTTCTTTGGCAAACTGCTCCAGGTCCCTGATATTTGAAGGGTGCCTTCTCCAAACTGCCATTTTTAGATCTCTCCACAGGTGTTCTATGGGATTCAGGTCTGGACTCATTGTTGGCCACCATAGAAGTCTCCAGTGCTTTCTCTCAAACCATTTTCTAGTGCTTTTTGAAGTGTGTTTTGGGTCATTGTCCTGCTGGAAGACCCATGACCTCTGAGGGAGACCCAGCTTTCTCACACTGGGCCCTACATTATGCTGCAAAATTTGTTGGTAGTCTTCAGACTTCATAATGCCATGCACACGGTCAAGCAGTCCAGTGCCAGAGGCAGCAAAGCAACCCCAAAACATCAGGGAACCTCCGCCATGTTTGACTGTAGGGACCGTGTTCTTTGAATGCCTCTTTTTTCCTCCGGTAAACTCTATGTTGATGCCTTTGCCCAAAAAGAGAGAACATTCTTCCAAAACGTTTTAGGCTTTCTCAGGTAAGTTTTGGCAAACTCCAGCCTGGCTTTTTTATGTCTCGGGGTAAGAAGTGGGGTCTTCCTGGGTCTCCTACCATACAGTCCCTTTTCAGTCAGACGCCGACGGATAGTACGAGTTGACATTGTTGTACCCTCGGACTGCAGGGCAGCTTGAACTTGTTTGGATGTTAGTTGAGATTCTTTATCCACCATCCGCACAATCTTGCGTTGAAATCTCTTGTCTATTTTTCTTTTCTGTCCACATCTAGGGAGATTAGCCACAGTGCCATGGGCTTTAAATGTCTTGATGACACTGCGCACGGTAGACACAGGAACATTCAGGTCTTTGGAGATGGACTTGTAGCCTTGAGATTGCTCATGCTTCCTCACAATTTGGTTTCTCAAGTCCTCAGACAGTTCTTTGGTCTTCTTTCTTTTCTCCATGCTCAATGTGGTACACACAGGGACACAGAACAGAGGTTGAGTCAAATTTAATCCATGTCAACTGGCTGCAAGTGTGATTTAGTTATTGCCAACACATGTTAGGTGCCACAGGTAAGTTACAGGTGCTGTTAATTACACAAATCTGAGAAGCATCACATGATTTTTCTAACAGTGCCAATACTTTTGTCCACCCCCTTTTTTATGTTCGGTGTGGAATTATATCAATTTGGCTTTAGGACAATTCTTTTTGTGTTTTTTTCATTGAAAACAAATTAAATAAAGATAATAATACCAAACGATTTATGATTACAATCATTTTCAGGAAGAAACTGAGTATTATCTGACAGAATCTCAGGGGTGCCAATACTTTTGGCCAACATTGTAGTTCACAGCCCAATATTAAGCGAATGTCTTCTGATAATTTGTTGATTGCTCTCAATGTGAGAAACAAGATAAAAATCTTATGGTTGTGATACCTTTTAATGGCTAACAAAAATTAAATAAATAATGGTATAAGGCGAGCTTTTGAGACGACTCAGGTCTCTTCATCAGGCATGGTATGACAAGATATTGAATGAAACTCAAAATATATGCATGCACAACTAAAGTGACTGGACATTTGACTTAGCTCGCCTTATAACATCATTTATTTAATTTTTGTTAGCCATTAAAAGGTATCACAACCACAAGATTTTTATCTTGTTTCTGACACTGAGAGCAATCAACATTTTCTCAACTGGCTAAGGCCCCTTTCACATCAGCGTTTTTTTTCAAATCGCGGCAGATGCGGTGAAAAAAAACCGCATCTGCCGCGATTACCGCATACCGGCTGCACTTGCGGCACGGTTGCGGCAAGCCCCATACAATGTATAGGCGGGCTTGCGGCAGGTGCGGCAAGTGCGGTTTTTCGCGGCCGCACCTGCCGCAAGTGCCAAAACCGCACTTGCCGTACCTGCCGCAAGCCCGCCTATACATTGTATGGGGCTTGCCGCAACCGTGCCGCAAGTGCAGCCGGTATGCGGTAATCGCGGCAGATGCGGTTTTTTCACCGCATCTGCTGCGATTTGAAAAAAACGCTGATGTGAAAGGGGCCTAACATGGTACCAAACCTTTTTCTTCTAGTCTGATAACTTGTGATGGCCCTGCTTGATGTGTTAGGATTGATGTGTAACATCTAATTTCACTTGTACTACGAAATTGAATACTATGCATCTTTGTTCAAATTTGTCAAAACTCCAAAGGCAACACCATGAAGAGGCCTTCTCAAAAGAATTTCAGATTCAGATTATGATGTATGGTTGCATAATATATGTTAGCTGGAGCAATTTAGTCTTCATTTCAGCTATACTAACATCTCAGCATTTTACATTACCAACAAAGTAAATGAGATTTCTGAACTCTGATGCACACGCTGCTTATTTTTACCTTGCGGATTTGAACCATCAAGGTGCTTTTTCAAATCTGCAGCATGTTATTCTTTCATCAGTTTTGCAATTTTTTCACCAATTTAAATGAGTGAGGGAAAAAAGGAAGTAAAAAATGCACTATAAAATGTATCAAAAATGCAAGTATTTTATACATTTTCCTGCTAACACTTTGCCTTTTGATGCTAAAAACATCAGTCAAAAATATTCAATATGTGCACATACCCGAAGAGGGAGATGATCCTCTACAGTTTTGGACCCAATGTGGATTGAAATACATTTTATATCTATGTGAATTTTGGCTTTTTACCTCGGTGAAATGTTTTACATAACTTTTTAATACACTGTATTGTGTGTTTTAATCACAAACCAAATCACTGACAATCAATCACAGCGTGATCCAAAGCATCGTGGGTGTAAGAGCGCTGTACCCTGAAAGAAAGAGCGCTCTACACTGCCGGCATCGGCGGCCCCGTGATGTGATCACTGGTCCTCAATGCATTACTATGACAACTCACTGTCAGCTGATGATCCCAGAGGCTGTCAAGAATCGCTTCCTGATGGCGAACCCTGAGCTGCGTAGGAGAGTGCTCATTTTTGCTAGGCAGAGAGATGTTGAAGCATCTCCCTGCATAGCAGAAGCAGTTGCACTGTACAGTGATAAGGGGCCATGTAAAAATAAGAAAAAGTTAAAAAAGGTTTAAAAAAATATGAAACAATAAAAAACAAAAGTTCAAATCACCCCCTTTTGTCCCTTTGAAAAAAAACTATTAAAAAAATACACATATTTGGTATCGCCATGTTCAGAAATGCCCAATCTATCAAAATATATAATCAATAAATCAGATGTGTAAACTGATTAAAGGAAAGAAGTCAAAATGCCAAAATTATGTTTTTTTGGTGGCTGCAACATTGCAATAAAATGCAATAACAAGCGATCAAAACAGCGCACCTTCCCAAAATTGGTATAATTAGAAATAGCAGCTCAAGACACAAAAAATAAGCACAGCCCCAGATCCTGAAAAATAAAACACTACGGGTTATGGAAAATTGTGTAAAAAGGGGATTTTTTTCTTTAAAAGTTGACTCTGAATTTTTTCCCACCACCTAAATGAAAGCAGAGGTATACATGTTTGGTATCTATAAACCTGTACTGGCCCGAGACATCACACCGACATCAGTTTTACCATATAGTGAACATGATGAATAAACAAAAACAATTGTGTGATTGCACTTTTTTTACATTTCACCTGGATTTTTTTCCCACGTATATTATATAGTAAAATAAAAGATGTCATTCAAAAGTACAACTGAAGCCCTCAAAAGTCTATATTGACGACAAAATATAAAAGTTATGGCTCTTGGAAGAAGGGATGGGAAAAATGCAAATGAAAAGCGGAAAATCACCGGGGAGGTGAAAGGGTTCCTCAATGAGGAAGGTAAAAGTGAAAATTTTACTTTTTCCCATAAAAATTTTACTTCAGCCCCCAAATTTGCATTTTCCCAAGGGTAACAAGAGAAAGTAGATGTCAAAATTTGTTATGCAATTTCTCCTGAGTATGCTGATATTCCATATGTGATGGAAAACTACTGTGGGCACACGGCAGGGCTCAGAAGAGAAGGAGCAATATTTGACTTTTCAAACACAAAATTAGCTGGATTCATTAATGGACACCGTGTTGTATTTGGAGAGCCCCTGATGTGCCTAAACAGTGGAAACCCCAATAAGTGACCCCATTTTGGAAATAAGGACCCTCAAGGAATTTATCTAGATGTGCGGTGAGCATGTTTGACCCATAGGTGCTTCAAAGAATTTTATAAAGTTGAGCAGTGAAAATAAAACTAAACAAATTTTTAACAAAAAAAGGGTCTTTTAGCTCCCAATTTTTCATTTTCACAAGGGTGACAGAAAAAATTGCACCATACAATTTGTTGTTCAATTTCTCTTTGGTACACAGATGCCCCAAATGTGGTGGAAAACTACTATTGAGGCATAGTGCAAAGCTCAGAAGGGAAGGAGCGCCATATTAGAGTTCAGATTTAGCTAGAATGGTTTGGGGGTGCCGTGTCGCATAGGCAGAGCTGCTAAGGTGCCAGAATAGCTGAAATCTCCCACAAATGACCCCATTTTACAAACTGCACCCCTCAATGAATTCATGTAAGGTCATGTAGTGCAGTGAGCATAAATCTAATGCCAGATTCCCTTTAATTTAAATACTTTACCACCTCTGATCCACAGTCCGCTATGTGTAAGTAGCAAAATAATTGTTAGGCCCCTTTCACATCAGCGGTAAACGCTGATCGCGGCAATTGCGGTGAAAAAAACCACAACTGCCGCGATTACCGCATAATAGCCACGATCACAGCACACTTGCGGCAAGCCCTTTGTAATGTCTATGGGGTTTGCAGTAAGTGTGCAGCATGTGTGGCAAGTGCAGTTTCGGCACTTGCGGCAGATGTGGCCGCTAGAAAACCGTGGCTGACCGCGTTTTTTTCGCGGCCACATCTGCCGCAAGTGCCGGAACCGCACCTGCCGCACACTTACCGCAATCCCCATAGACATTGTATGGGGCTTGCCGTAATTGTGCCGCGATCGAGGCCGTTATGGAGTAATCACGGCAGTTGTGTTTTTTTCACCGCAACTGCCACGATCAGCGATTACCGCTGATGTGAAAGCAGCCTTAGTGATTTCATTTTAATAATACAGAAATTAATTCATATTCTGTAGTAATGTTTTGTGGGAATTCTTTCTTTTATAACACTATCTGATCTCGTGTTTTTCAGTTCCTATTGTTTTACACCCCAATCTGTGAAATAATATCTTGCATTACATTGCATTGCACTTTCTAGGCTGCTTATAGCCATTAGGTCATTCTCAAAGTATTTCATCTTAGGGACATTTAATTGCATCTTGAAACTGTTTCTTTCACCTCAAACCATCAGAGACTTTAAATTGTATAGTAACTACTTAAGATTAGCCAGTGAATAGACAAACATTACTGCAATTAGATGCGCTCTGTTTTTACAGACAGCGACACAAAGGTAGTTTGGGTTTAAAATGTGTGACATATGCTAATTTAGAAGATATTTGGCTAACAGTAGTTCTTCAAATCTCACTTTACTGAAAAAATATTATGTTAACCTAATTCTTACTTCTTTACCAGTTCAATAAGTCTCTGTTGGATTGCTGATCCTAAATACATTTGCTTTACAATTTTTCAAGCTAATTATACTAAGAATGATAAGAATGACTTTCTCAGTAGATTGCAAATAGGGATGGGCGAACCCAAACTGTAAAGTTTCCCTGAGAAGTCCATGTTATAGTTCAGGTTCCCATTCGGCTGGGTGCTGTACAAATAAACAAGG
Source organism: Allobates femoralis (assembly GCA_033576535.1). Taxonomy (NCBI): domain Eukaryota; kingdom Metazoa; phylum Chordata; class Amphibia; order Anura; family Aromobatidae; genus Allobates; species Allobates femoralis. The sequence goes on along the minus strand of JARQOC010000005.1, from coordinate 458,025,642 downwards.
TAGTGATTAAACATAAGTGTCCATACGCTTGTATTTCCAGGGCCACTCATTAACTTCCAGATTATTCACTGGTGAGGGGTGCAACAGCCAATCACAGATGCTGTCACAGAGAGTGGGCATCTGTGATTGGCTGTTGGAGTAACCTGGAAACCGTGAAGGGTAGATGTTAGAATGTATGGGCTGTTTCCAGGTTATTCCAACAGCCAATCACAGGCACCCAATCTCTGTGACAACATCTGTTGCGCGCCTCAACAGTGACTAGTCCAGAAGTTAATGAGCAGCCCTGGAAATACAAGCGTAACGGACACGGTATGTATGAGCTGATGTTGAATCTATGTTTTCTTTCTTTTTGCAGCCCCCCTACCCCATTTAATAACTTTAAAGTCAGAGTTTGGGGTTCGGACTCAAGTTTGAGTTATGTTCGCTCCTGAACTCAAACCTTAAAAAAAGTCCAGTCAGGTCTGCCGAACTCATACATCGGCGGGTTTGCCCTACACAACGTGTAGTGAGCCCTATTTTGCACTCACACACAGATGGGTTGTTTATATACTTTAATTTTAAAAAAGCATAATTTTCTACCAAGTAACTATGAAAATATTAACATAAAAATGAAAAGTCACTGAGTTAAATAAGCAAACACTAACATATACATAATTTTACACCTATGCCATGAAAACTGGTTGCACTGTTCATCTGCATGCTCCATTAAATATTTACAGTATATACTATTTACGTGAATGCTGCATACACTGCAACTGAGCACCATTTGTAGACTGTATGGCCAAGACATACTCATTTACAAAGAGGTCCAGACGTGTGACTGTGCAAAATTTTGTGGCTGTAGTTGCGACGGTGTAGATGCCAATCCCGGACATACTGTACATACATACACACATACATACATACACCCACACATTCAGCTTTATATATTAGTCTAGCTGTACTACCCGGCTTCGCCCGGGTTAATAACTGCTGTTAACAAAATAGAATGTGTTAACAAAAATTTATTCAGCACACAAAAACCACAAAACAAATCGATAGAAATGTAATTATTAAAAGGCAAAAACTAAGCTAGGGAATAGAAGCATTTCACAACATATATTTCAACACCACAGATATTCCACACAGATTTAACTAAATTGGCCAAGTAATGTGAAGTAATCTTCTACTCCTTATTCGAGAGCCATTTTGATAGACAACATTCTTAGTTCTTCCTTCAGGTGCAAAGACGAACAGATTTTTGGCTGTTCGAAATCTTGAACAGGCCACATAAAGTTGACCATGAGAAAAGCATGGAGATTGTAAATCAATTCCAACTACTTTCAAAGACTGTCCCTGAGCCTTGTTGATGGACATAGCAAATGCCAGTCGAACAGGAAACTGGAGGCGTTTAAAATCAAAAGGCAAATCAGATGGAATAAGAGGAATTTTTGGAATGAAAACATCTTCTCCTGTGGCACATCCTGTCAAAATGGTTGCCTGAATTACATGTGGAAACAGGTTCTTAATCAAGAGTCTTGTTCCATTACACAGCTTTGGTGGATCCTTGCTTCCCTCTACTCAGAAAGTTCATTGGCCCTTGAGGAAGCAGCTCTTGTTTTCATGTCTGCAAGCCTCGCTTCCCTCTCCTCAGAAAGTTCATTGGCCCTTGAGGAAGCAGCTCTTGTTTTCATGTCTGCAAGCCTCGCTTCCCTCTCCTCAGAAAGTTCATTGGCCCTTGAGGAAGCAGCTGCTGTTCTCATGTGTGTCAGCCTTGTTTCTCAGTCTTCACATTTTTCACTCACCCGTAATGCAGCTTTTCTTTTTGCATCAGCTGACATTCATGCCAAGGAACTCCTTTTCTTATGAGGCATTATTGTGGTAAAAATAGTCTGTAACTGGCAGTTTCTATATCCTCTCACATAGAGGTAATGTGACTGACATCAGCCTTTCCACCAACACACCCTAACTGACATCCTATTACCTCACAGACATCCTATTACCTCACAGAAGCTTTACTGAGAATGTCCTTTGTTGTCTATATTAACCAATCAGAGCTCAGATTAACAGTAGCAAAATAGAAGCTGAGCTGTGATTGGTTGCTATTGGCAGCCTGATAAATCCCCAGGCAACAGGAAACCCTCCCCTCTGACAGTATATATTAGCTCACACATACACATAATAGACAGGTAATGTGACTGACAGCTGTCGTATTTCCTATATGGTACATTTGTTTCTCTTGTAGTTTTGCTGCTTATTAATCAGATTTTTAGTGTTGAAGGATAATACCAGACTTTTGTGTGTTTTGGGGCGATTATGTGGTAAGGTTGGTGTATGTGTGGTGAAATGTGTGCTGAGGGTGGTATATGTGTTCAAGCACGTGGTAGTGTGAGGCGCATTTTGTGTGTGTGTTCATATCCCCGTGTGTGGTGAGTATCCTATGTCGGGGCCCCACCTTAACAACTGTATGGTATATACTGTTTGGCGGCATCGCTCTCATTCTTTAAGTCCCCTTTATTCACATCTGGTAGCTGGCAATTTTCCTCCAACACATTTCCTTTCACTTTTTCCCCATTATGTAGATAGGGCCAAAATTGTTTGGTGAACTGGAATGGTCAGGGTTAAAATTTCACCTCACAACATAGCCTATGAGCCTCTCGGGGTCCAGACGTGTGATTTTGCAAAATTTTGTGGCTATAGCTGACAGCTGTCCATTTTCCTCCAACACTTTTCCTTTCCCTTTTTCCCCATTATGTAGATAAGGGCAAAATTGTTTGGTGAATTGGAACGCGCGGGGTTAAAATTTCGCCTCACAACATAGCCTATGACGCTCCCGGGGTCCAGACGTGTGATTGTGCAAAATTTTGTGGCTATAGCTGACAGCTATCGATTTTCCTCCAACACTTTTCCATTCACTTTTTCCCCATTATGTAGATAGTGGCAAAATTGTTTGGTGAACTGGAACGCGCGGGGTTAAAATTTCGCCTCATAACATAGCCTATGACGCTCTCGGGGTCCAGATGTGTGACTGTGCAAAATTTTGTGGCTGTAGTTGCGACGGTGTAGATGCCAATCCCGGACATACATACATACACACATACATACACACATTCAGCTTTATATATTAGATTACACAGACACTGAGAATTACATCCAGTATACACAATAGGAGAAGTGGTACTGTGCAGTGTATATATACAGAATAATACAGATACTGAAGATTACACCCAGTATAGAGGACAGTAGAAGTGGTACTGTGCAGTGTATATATACAAAATAATTCAGATACTGAGGATTACTCCCAGTATACAGGACAGGAGAAGTGGTACAGTGCGGTGTACATACAGTACAGACCAAAAGTTTGGACACACCTTTTCATTCAAAGAGACCATTTCCGGTGACTACCTCTTGAAGTTCATCAAGAGAATGCCAAGAGTGTGCAAAGCAGTAATCAAAGCAAAAGGTGGCTGCTTTGAAGAACCTATAATATAAGACTAGGGTCACATCTGCGTTTTTTTTTTTAAACCTGATCCGGTTTTTTCAAAAAGCTCAAAACCGGCGCAGGAACCGCTCCCCATAGGAGCCCATTATGGCAACCGGATTGCTGTACAAGCAATCTAGTTACCGACTCCGGATCTGCAGCATGCATGAAAAATCATGCAGGCTGCAGTTTTTGGAGCGGTTCTCTGGCCCGCAATGTGGTAACCGCATTGCTCAGGATGTGTAATCCTGAGCAATGCAGTTACCGTATAGTTTGCTGCCGCAGGGATGAACAAACTGTTAACAGTGTAATAAAAGATGCATAATTAATAATAGTTGTGGGCAACATGTCTTTAGGGAGTGCCCACCCCCCCTAGAGACATGCTGCCCACTCCTGTGGGCATGTCATGGGTTAATAACTGATTTACAGTAAGCCGGCAATTGTCGGCTCTGTAGAATTTTATCAATGAAGCCGCGGCTCCCCTGACAGCTGCGCACATACTATACGTAATGTACGTATAGTATGTGCCGCTGTCCGAGGTCCTGTGGGCATTTACATTAGATCTGTGGCAGTGCGCTGCCCATAGATCTAATGTCAATGCCTACAGGACCCTGGACAGCGGCACATACTATACGTACATTACATGGTGGCAGAAAGTCCAGTGCAGAGAGGAACAGAATCCATGGAGGCACCGGGAAGGACAGGGACCAAACTCTGCCCACAAGAAAACTTTCTGATGCTGCACATTACAGACTGTGGGCTATATATACAACACAGACTCCGGGCTGTATACACATTACAGACTGTCCACTGTAAACATTACAGACTGTGGGCAGTATACACATTACAGACTGTAGGCCGTATACACATTACAGACTGCCCTCTGTATACACATAACAGACTGCAGGTTGTATACACATTACAGACTGTGGGCTGTATACACATTACAGACTGCCATCTGTGTACACATTACAGACTACGAGCTGCATACACATTACAGACTACCGGCTGTATACACATTACAGATTGTCCACTGTATACACATTACAGACTGTGGGCTGTAAACACATTACAGACTGCATGCAGTATACACATTACAGACTGTGGGCCGTATACACGTTACAGACTGCGGGCTGTATACACATTACAGACTGCGTGCTGTATATACATTACAGACTACGGGCTGGATACACATTACAGACAGCCTCTGTATACACATTACAGACTGGAGACTGTATACATATTACAGACTGTGGGCTGGATACACATTACAGACACCAGGCTGTATAAACATTACAGACTGCGGGCTGTATATATATTACAGAATGCGGGCTGTATACATATTACAGACAGCGGCTGGATACACATTTGAGATTACTGGCTGTATACACATCTGAGGCCCCTTTCACATCAGGGTTTTGCTGATGTTTGCATCCAATCTGATGTTGTCTATGGGGTTTGTGGTCCTGTGCGGCAAGTGCGGTTGTGCCAGATGCGGTAGATCCCGCACTTGCGGCCAGGAAAGAAAGCCGCTGCTTGCAGCTTTTTTTTTTTCGCGACCGCAAGTGCCGGATCTGGCCAATCCGGCATAACCACATTTGCTGCACCAGACCCCCAAGCCCCATAGACAATGCATGGGGCTGGCCAGATACGGGCCGCAAGTTGGCTGTTAGGCGGCCGATCTGGCAGATGTGGTGCCACCTGATGGATCGGCCGCAAACATCAGCAAAAACGCTGATGTGAAAGGTCCCTTAGAGTGCTGGAGTATATCTTATATACATAGCACTATACTGTATATACAGGTCCACACTATATACATACAGTATATATGCACACTAATACACCATGTAGTGTGGACCTGTATATACTGTATATTGTTGTTTAGAGACAGACAGACACTGTCAAACACACAAACAGAAAGATAGAAACACACATCATACCATATATGTGCTACTCACAGAACCTGTGATGATGTCACATGGAGAGGAGGCATCAGGGGTCTCATGATCAGCTCAAAAACAGATCAGGGACATGAAGAAGTTGCTGGAAGGGCCCGGAGCTGCACCTAATGATCCTGATTGGTCTGAGTGAGGCCCTGTTTTGGGGTAACGGCCCCGTGCCTTCATGTCCATGGCCCCACCCCCATGTTCACACCTATTGACCCACCCCTTCACAACATTGGCCCCATCCCCTGAATGCCGCAGCCGCTTAGCGGCAAATGAGTTAAAGCAGGCCTGCGGCCAGAGGAGTGGGTGGCCCACAGGGAAAAGTCCCGTTCCTCTCGCCTATCAGTACGGGCCTGAACCAACCCCACTACAATCGTTCCTAGTGTGATCTGGGTGTCCCGGCACCGGTCTGTGCCCCTCTTACCCGTGAGTGGGATACTACACCCTAACAGGGGTGCAGTACCTCTGTGGCAACTGGATCCGCAGGGGCACCACAATATCACAGGTTCATTTGTTAGTTTGGACAGAGTATAGGCCTCAGTTTATAATGGGGATGGTTTTAAGGATATTTTTCTTAAGGAAAAACAGTATAGCAGTCATATTTCAATTGGGAGAAATGATTCACACCGAACAGCCCAGGATCACACAAACCGCGGTGTGAAGCCAGCTTAAGAAACTCACATATAACTTATTTCACCCAACAGAAGAATGTTTTGCATGTGCATCTGGTAATTGACAGCCTGTTTTGTGTAAATGCACCATAAAGAGTAAGACTATGTTCACAACGGTTTTCAACATTCATTTAGTGGCTTTGTCATGGTGTATGTCTGAACCTGCGGTCGTCTTCTCCACTAGCATCTGTCGCCATCTCTCCACAGTGTTGAGGTGGGCCTTCTCCAGCTGGCGACTCAGCTCGCTCACCTCCTCCACCAAGAAGGTGGGATCCAACTATGGCATCTGGCTTGCCTCTGGGGAGCTGTGGGAGTCCGCCACTTCCTCCCCTTGCTCTGCACTGTACAGGCCTGACTCCGCCATGTCGGGTGACCCCAGGATCCTCAGCTTTCCGCCAATCTCCTTTCAAACTGCATCAAAGTCTCTGTTTGCCTCCTCCCTTCATGGGTGTGTCCATTGCTTGTCATGGGCGATCACACCCTTGGGCAGGAAAGTACAGTTCATGGGTCTGCCCTCCCGACTCTTGGAGGGTGGAAGGGGTGTAGGCCATTTTTCATGCCTCGTGCTGGCCTGGACCACGTTGAGGGACAGTGGCATGCCCCTTTGCCAGCACATGTTTTCAGTCTCCTAGGGCAGCCATTGCTCGGGCCCCCAAAATACAGTCTTTTGTTGCAGTCCTCGAGGTGCACGGTAGATCATGTTCATGATGCCAGAAAGCTGACTCGCCCCTGGCAAGGACGGTGGGGAACTCAGAACCAGGCCTTCCCGATGTTGTAGGACTGTGAGATGGCACAGTGGTGTGACCTGATCCTTGATTCCTTTGTCAGGCGATTAGTTAAAAAAAGGAATATTGAAAAAGGGATAAAAGAAAAATATAAAAATAAAATAAAAGAGTTTTTGTTGTGACGCCACCCGTGGAATGCAGCCGGTATGGCCGCTGGTGCAGTCAGGACCTCTGGGGATGATGGGCAACAGTATAGTCTGTGGAGGTGATTTGGGGAATAGGAGGCCAGCGGGCAGTCTTGGCTGCTGGCAGAAATCAAGGACTCCTGCAGGCTCCTGCTGCCGACTCCACAATTCAGTCTACCTCTCTTCAGGTGCAGAAATAACAGTCTGACACAGTGTTGAGCTTCAACCTGGTTTACTTCACTTTCTTGGCATATGTTCAAGTTACAAGACAGTGAAGTGTTGGCTCCGGTAGTCTTTCAGCAGCCGAGATGGCTCGTCCAGGTCACCCCTTTTTGTGTACCTTCCATGGGCTTCTCTTCCTTACTCTTCCGCATGCAAAACTATGATCCAGTGGCCACGAGCCTTTGTTGGGTGACCTGCCTGGTACCCTGACCTTAGTATGGCGGCCTTCTCTTCGCTGCGCAGGGTTTTGGGTCATGGGACATAAAGACCCCGCACCCCGTCGGTTTCGTGGTTGGAGCGTGGAGCGTCCTGGCCACCTCAGATCCAGCACCATGGTTTCTGCCCAGTCCTTCAGTTTTCCTGCTAATTCGGGCACACAGATGGATTGCTCACTATCTATGCCCCTAGGACTCCTTCTGTTTCTCTCTACAGTCTGTAGCTCGGGACTCGGAACCGTCTTGGCATGGTATAGGCCGCTGGATCTGTGTCCTTTTAGTTTCATGTAATGATGGTGTTCTCTTTTCTCCTTCTGACTGAGCTGAACTCACTAACTGAACTGAACAACTTCCTGTGGTGTTTTCTGGTTTTGTTTTCCCTTTCTGACCATTTCCTGTGCTAACTTTCCCACCCACCACCTGTCTCCTCCCACCATCTCACAGCTGGGCCAAGAGTCCCCGCCCTGGGACTGAGATATGTTTGGTGAGTGTGGGTAACTGGACTTACCGATCCAGTTTGCTGCAACTCCTAGTGGCGACCGGACCACAGGGGCGCCACAAATTACTTCCTTTTTTTTCTCTATGCAGCCTTTATTCATCTATTGGCTTCCCCTTTTAAAGTCTGAAATACAGTGGGGGAAATAAGTTTTTGATATTGTCAATTTTGCACGTTTTCCCACCAACAAAGAATGGAGAGGTCTGTGATTTTTATTGTAGGTACACTTTAGCTGTGAGAGACAAAATCTAAATAAAAAAAAATCAGAAAATCACATTGTATAATTTTTAAATAATTTAATTGCATTTTAATGAAATAAAAATGCATTTGATCACCTACCAACCAGCAAGAATTCTGGTTCTCACAGACCTATTAGTTTTTTTTTTCTTAAGAAGCCCTCCTACCTTGCACTATTTATCTGTATTAGGCTAGGGTCACACATTCAGATTTCACTTGCGTTTTTGGAGACCTGCGTTTTCTGAAAACGCATGCAAAAAGCACCCATAGGCCCTGTGATGAATATTGGTACGAAATATTCCCCATATTACATCCAGGAAGCAAATTGAAGACACATCTCACTCACAAGGAGAAAAGCCCCCACCCTTGCACTGGCAAATGGTAGAGTAATTAGTATGCAGATGAAAGCTGACTGTCCACACAGCAGGACCCATCCTCAACTTTGATATGCAATCAGCTAAGAAGGTATTTTAGCCAGGTGTCTTGGACTTCTGAGGAGATGCCAAAAGGTGACACGTTCCAACATCCTGTAAGGCCAGTGGCAGAGGGAATCCAGGGAGACAGGACGGAGCCGTGACTATAACATTAATATCTCATAAGCCGTCCACCCTGTGATGCTATCGAATATAAAAATGAATTCCACACATCTAGACGGAAATAGAGCTGGTGTTCACATGAATGTAGGATGACTGGAAGCTATGTAAACAGGATATGGGCTGGTAGAGTGTTCTCAAAGTAGGCATGTTTAATATCCAGACGAAGATAAAATCATAACTAAAAATATGAAAGTATTATCTTCCGTCTGCGATGCCCACAGATTCGGCTAGGGAACATTATGGAATCTGGGTGTATATATCTCCCCTCAGAGGGGTGGGAGTTGTGAGACATCCCAGAGGTGTGAGATGGGTGGAGACAGGGGCCAGCCCATAGTGTATAAAAATCATCTGCCCCATCTCCACCTTGTATTTCTTCTGAATGGGCATTTTTCCATCAAGGCCAGAGATTACCCAGGAACAGATGAGCACCACGCTGCCCTTGTGGAGCCATCAGCACTAAGGTAACTGCTCACATGTGTATGTAATTCTGTGTATTCCATTCTTCCTTTTATTGGCATATCTGACTGTAATATTTGTAACATCTGAATAATAACTGTAAATATTAATATCTAGTGTACCATTAGGGTGATTAAATATATAAATTTAATCTTGAGTTGCTCTTTTTATCTTGATCACGATTCCCCACGTCCGTGTGCTCATATAACGCTACCTGGGTTTGTTTCTGACCCAATATAAGCCCGACCACGGACCGGACTTATATTAAAGAGAAGCTGGTGGCAGCATTTGTGCGTGGGGTTATTCAGGGCCTCTGGCAGTGACGGGGTGGAGGAGATTATATGTGCTTCTAGCTGCGGGCTAGAAGGCATATACCACACTCACTGAGAGGTGCCTTAATAAACCAGCACAGGCAAGGCAGCTGCGGCCCTTCTTTATCCTCAGGCAGTTCTCTGACTGACCTGGGTCTAACAGGAGGCGCTGTGGAGCTGCCAGGTTCAGGTCACGATTCACCACAAGTGGTGGCAGCGGTGGGATCAAGATAATAGTGTTGTGGACCCAACTCCCTAACACTAAGGACTGCTGGCAGTAGCTTTTGCTGTCAGGGTCCTAAGATCAACTCAACACTAGACAGTCAGAGTGCAAATATAAGGTGTGTGGGTGCATCAGGTTGCAGCTGTGTGTCAGTGACCAGGAGGTGCTAAACTGGCCCAGGGTACCAGGAGCCAAGCGCTGCAGAGGGCACTTGCTGTGGCTGATATGCAAGAGGTGGTGGAGGACACTGTTGATCTAGGCGAGGAGGATACCATGCACAGGTCCTCAAGGAGCCAATCCCCAGTGGTCGACTCTGCAGTGGGGCCAAGACCCCCTGTCCTCAGCCCCGCAGTGGGCAGATCACCACCTGCTGGTCCCTCCGGCCAGATGGGCTCGGATGCCCTTTTTCGAGCTGCCCTGGCTCGACTTGAAGCTGGAGATCAGGGCGCCTACGAGACCCTCATGGCAGCTGCAGAGCGACTCGCAGAGCGTGAAGCTGCAGAGCGACGTGAGGCCGCAGAGCGTGAAGCTGCAGAGCGATGTGAGGCTGCAGAGCGTGAAGCCGCCGAGCGACATGCGGAGCGTGAAGCTGCAGAGCGACGTGAGGCTGCACAGCGCCAGCACCAGCTTGACTTGGCTCAGATCAGGATCTCGCAGCCCGTTCCAGCCAACCAGGAGCCCAAGCCACCGAAGGTCCGAGTTGAGAACTTTCCCCTTCTGGAGGCAGGCGGAGACCTGGATAGCTTTCTGCTGGCCTTTGAGCAGACCTGCAGGCAGTACAACCTGGACACAGACCAGTGGGCCCAGTACCTGACCCCCCGTCTGAGGGTGACGCCATGAAAGCCTTGGGGGACTTCCCTGCCGGGGAGCTGCAGGATTATGCGAGCATCAAGCAGGCCCTGATCCGACAGTTCAACCTCACCCCGGAGTCTTACCGCAAGAAGTTCCGAAGCCTGCAGAGGGGTCCAAAGGAGACCTGGACCGACCACATGCGGGCCCTCCTGAGAGCAGCTGACCACTGGATCAAAGGTTTGGAGCGCAGCACAGCCCAGGAGATCCAGGAGTTGTTCGTGATGGAGCAATTCCTCTGGAACTGTCCCGAGGACCTCCAACAGTTCATCCGCGACCGGAAACCGAAGGGGGCCTGTGAGACAGCGGTCCTGGCAGACGAGTACACCAACAACCGAGTACCTGAGACCAGGAGGACCAGCAGCCGCACCTGGAGAGGGGTAAGACCAACCCTGCACCCGTGACCCCAGCCCCCAGAATGCAGGGGGCAGCCCCTCTATTACCCCATGTTCCCCTCTCCAGGTTGGCAGCAGAACCCAGACGGTGTCACCTCTGCAACCAACCAGGACACTTCAAGGCCATTTGTCCTCAGCGCCATAAGACACCGTCCCCAAAAACGGCCACTGTTTTGTGTGTGGGTGGGGTGGTGGTAGGTCCCTTGACCATTTCCAACCCGTCACCATAGGCTGCTCAGTGGCCATGGGACTGCGGGACACCGGCGCAGAGATGACTTTGGTGCGACCAGAGATGGTCTCCCCCCAGGACTTGATCCCCGGAAAGTCCCTCGCCGTCTCCGGAATTGGAGGCGTGGAACCCGCATTGCCTGTTGCCAGGGTTTATCTGGACTGGGGTGCGGGGAGGGGAGTGAGGGAGGTGGGGGTCTCGGCTAATATTCCGGCGAATGTATTGCTTGGGTCAGACTTGGGGCGGCTAGTGTCCAAGTATGTGGCCACTGACCTCCCCAGTTCTGATCCACCAGAATGTGTACAGTCCAATTTTGGGGGTGTTGATGGGGATGATGTTACTAATGATGATGTTATTAATGACGATGTTGATGATGTTTGCAGTGACACTCCACACAACACAGAACACAAAGGGCTGACAGTGACAGGGAGGGGGGAGGAACATAAAGAGAATTGTAGAATGGCCTTAGGCCAGGATCAGCCAGCTCACCTTTTGTTCTCAGAGGGGAGACAGAGGGGGCTGAGGGGGCTGAGAGCTGCAGAAGGAGCAGACACAGATGGCTGTGACACTGCTCTCTGCTGTAATCAGCCAGGTATTGTAGCCAGGGAGTCAGCGGTCGAGGTCGGAGTACCCACAGGGAATGTGGTGCTGCCAGGTAAGGCCCAGACGCTGCGCTCTGAGGAGCTGCAAGGGGTGGAACATGTCAGGGAGTATGGGGCTGTCACAGGAGAAGTGAAGCCACCAGGTGAGATCCCAGGGCAGGAACCCCCCACCACCGGGATGTCAGGAGGCCAGGATAGTCCGCCTGAACCGGCGACTTGGTCAGGAGCGGAGGGGAAGCAGGCACTGCCCATGGTTACAGCAGCCATAGCCGCTGTCACCAGGAGTGGGGGTGCTGGAGCCCAGGGAACCTCGCGGAGGTTCAGAGGCTTCTCCCCTTCAGACCAAGTGGCTGCCGAGTCAGACGGAGGCCAGGAGACAGGTCCCGGGGAACTGACGGAGACTGTGGCAGTTTCTTCTTCGCTGACCACGTCTCGTCAGGGGTGTCAGGTGGCGTCAGGGGCTGACGACCGCCTGGAAGCTCTCCAGGAGCAGGTGGCACAGCTTTCCTCGGACTCTGACCACGAGCAGGTGGTCCGGAACCAAGAACGGCTGTACCAGGCAACGGTCCAGCAGGGGTCACCGGAGGTGTGGCCCAAGGACCGACCGGTAGTTGTACCCACTGGCTGCCAGGAGGATGGGGATGCGGTCCCCATAACCTGTCAGGGCAGTGGGGAAGGTCTACACGGAGGCCAGGAGACAGGCCCCGTGGAACTGACGGAGGACGTGGCAGTTGCTTCTACTCTGCCCACGTCTCGTCAGGGGTGTCAGGTAGCGTCAAGAGTTGACGTCAGCCTGAAAGCACTCAAGGAGCGGGTGGCACGGCCTCCCTTGGACTCAGGCCTCAAGCAGGTGGTCTGGGACCAAGGACGGCTGTGCAAGGTAACGGTCCAGCCGGAGTCACCGGAGGTGTGGCCCAGGGACCAACATGCAGTTGTGCTCACTGACTGCCACGGAGATGGGGAGGTGATCCCCATACCGTGTTGGGGCAGTGGGGCAGGTGTTCCTACAGCCAGTCAAGGGGATGGGCGGCTCAAGCCCATAACCTGTCTGGATGATAGGGAAATGGTACCCACAACCGGTCAGGACTATGGGAGAGTTGTACCCATACCCTGTCCGGGTGCCATAGGGGTACCCCCTGTCTGTCAGAGTGATGGGACCTCAGTGCCCAACACCTGTCAGAAGGGCGGGGACGCGTTTCCCGTGACCTGTCAAGATGAGAGGCAGGGGCTGCCCCTAACTTGTCAGGATGATGGGAAAGCCGTATCCCCGGCCTGTCAGGATGATGGGAAAGCTGTATCCCCGGCCTGTCAGGATGATGGGAAAGCTGTATCTCCGGCCTGTCAGGATGATGGGAAAGCTGTATCCCCGGCCTGTCAGGATGATGGGAAAGCTGTATCCCTGACCTGTCAGCATGACAGGAAAGAGTTGTTACAGGCCGGTAGGGCCGATGGGAAGGTGACGTTATCCCCCGGGGAGACAGCTGTCCAAGGCGCTGTCGTCCCTGGACTGAGGAGCGAGAATGCAGGTCGTACACTGCTCTCTGGGCCCTCACTCTGTCGAGGGATAACTGAACCCATGTCTGACCCAGAACAGGTCCCAGAGGGTCCCTGTGGGAGTGAGGCATGTGCACCGCTTCTGGCTATGCCTAGCCAGGGGTTTGAGACTGCACTACCAGCGAGTGCCAGTCCTGAGGTGCCAAGCCGCCTCGCGGAGACGGCTGTCTCCACCACCAAAGAGAGGGTACTGTGGGATCCAGGGAGGGAGGCGGCCTGCTCCCCGATGGAAAAGGGAGTTTCCGGCAATGGTGTGAGCCCTGCAGCGTCTGCAGCCACACTTGCGCGGACGCCACTCCATCGTGGGGACAAACCACAACCACCTCAGCGGTTACACACGGTCCCCGTGACGAATGGAAGGTCGTTACATGGGAGCCGTGCGCTCCAGGAACACAACTTCGCCATTAGCCACAAGAGTGACCAGGACCACGGTAACGCTGACAGGTTACACTGCCAAGGGGAGGTAGTGGACGGGCGCACGGGGAGACACAGGAATGTGCCATCCCCTAGCGCCGTCTAAAAGGGGGAGGTGTGATGAATATTGGTACGAAATATTCCCCATATTACATCCAGGAAGCAAATTGAAGACACATCTCACTCACAAGGAGAAAAGCCCCCACCCTTGCACTGGCAAATGGTAGAGTAATTAGTATGCAGATGAAAGCTGACTGTCCACACAGCAGGACCCATCCTCAACTTTGATATGCAATCAGCTAAGAAGGTATTTTAGCCAGGTGTCTTGGACTTCTGAGGAGATGCCAAAAGGTGACACGTTCCAACATCCTGTAAGGCCAGTGGCAGAGGGAATCCAGGGAGACAGGACGGAGCCGTGACTATAACATTAATATCTCATAAGCCGTCCACCCTGTGATGCTATCGAATATAAAAATGAATTCCACACATCTAGACGGAAATAGAGCTGGTGTTCACATGAATGTAGGATGACTGGAAGCTATGTAAACAGGATATGGGCTGGTAGAGTGTTCTCAAAGTAGGCATGTTTAATATCCAGACGAAGATAAAATCATAACTAAAAATATGAAAGTATTATCTTCCGTCTGCGATGCCCACAGATTCGGCTAGGGAACATTATGGAATCTGGGTGTATATATCTCCCCTCAGAGGGGTGGGAGTTGTGAGACATCCCAGAGGTGTGAGATGGGTGGAGACAGGGGCCAGCCCATAGTGTATAAAAATCATCTGCCCCATCTCCACCTTGTATTTCTTCTGAATGGGCATTTTTCCATCAAGGCCAGAGATTACCCAGGAACAGATGAGCACCACGCTGCCCTTGTGGAGCCATCAGCACTAAGGTAACTGCTCACATGTGTATGTAATTCTGTGTATTCCATTCTTCCTTTTATTGGCATATCTGACTGTAATATTTGTAACATCTGAATAATAACTGTAAATATTAATATCTAGTGTACCATTAGGGTGATTAAATATATAAATTTAATCTTGAGTTGCTCTTTTTATCTTGATCACGATTCCCCACGTCCGTGTGCTCATATAACGCTACCTGGGTTTGTTTCTGACCCAATATAAGCCCGACCACGGACCGGACTTATATTAAAGAGAAGCTGGTGGCAGCATTTGTGCGTGGGGTTATTCAGGGCCTCTGGCAGTGACGGGGTGGAGGAGATTATATGTGCTTCTAGCTGCGGGCTAGAAGGCATATACCACACTCACTGAGAGGTGCCTTAATAAACCAGCACAGGCAAGGCAGCTGCGGCCCTTCTTTATCCTCAGGCAGTTCTCTGACTGACCTGGGTCTAACAGGAGGCGCTGTGGAGCTGCCAGGTTCAGGTCACGATTCACCACAGGCCCCCATGCAAAAAATGCATGCCCCAATAGCAAAAACGCATGTCTAACTGTACCATGCGTTTTTGGGTGCGTTTTTGGCTCAGCACCAAAAAACACTGCAAATGCAGTATTTTTTTGAAAAACGCACCCAAAAACGCAGCATTCAGTATTTTTTCATGCGTTTTTGTTAACATGGGGCCCTATGGGAAACGTATGCGTTTTTAAATGGCACTAAATGGTCATGCGTTTTTGCATGCGTTATTACATGCGTTTTTGCATGCGTTTCAATGGTCCACCACACCTATCAGCAAAAACGCAGGTAAAATTGCAGGGTGCCAAAAAGCACCTTAAAAAACGCATGGCATGTGTGACCCTAGCCTTTGTGCACCATTTTTAATCCATTACCTGTATGAAAGACAGCTGCCCACACACTCAGTCAATCACATCAACCTTTCCACCATGGTTAAGATCAAAGAGCTGTCTAAGGACATCAGGGACCAAATTGTAGACCAGCACATGGCAGAGATGGGCTACAGGGCAATAGGCAAGCAGCTTGGTGAAAAGGCAAAAACTCTTGCTGCAATTATTTAAGAAAATTAAAAAAACACAAGATGACTGCCAATCTTCCTTATTAAGGGGCTCAATCTTGCTTTGTTGGGTAAGGCTAATTCTGAGAAAGGTCTGAAATCATCCCAGAACTACATGGAGGGACCTGGTCAACGACCTGAAGAGAGTAAGGACCACAGTCTCAAAGATTACCATTAGTAACACACTACGTCTTAATAAATTAAAGTCTTGTAGGGCACACAAGTTCCCAATGCTCATGCCAACACATGTCCAGGCCCGTTTATAGTTCGCCAGAGATCATCTGGATGATCCAGAGGAAGTAAAGGAAAAGTTCATGTGGTCAGATTAGACAAAAAAAAAAAAAACATTTTGGTATCAACCCCACTCTACATGCTTGGAGGAAGGAGAAGGATGAGTACAACCCCAAGAACATTGTCCCAACTCTGAGCATGGGATGGAAATATGATACTTTGGGGGTGCTTTTCTGCAAAGGGGACAAGACACCTGCACAATGCTGAAGTGAGGATAAATGGCAAGATTTTGGCAAACAACCTCCTTCCTTCAGTAGGATCATTGAAGATGGGTAATGGCTGGGTCTTCCAGCATGCAATTCACCGAAGCACACAGCCAGGGCAACTAAAGAGTGGCTACATAAGAAGCACTTCAAGGCCCTGGAGTGGCATAGCCAGTCAAGAAACCTGAACCCAATAGAAAATCTTTGGAGGGAGCTGAAAGTCAATGTTGCCCAGTGACAGCCCCAAATCTGAAAGATCTGGAGAGGATCTGTATGGAGGAGTGGGCCAAAATCGCTGCTGCAGTATATGCAAACTTGATGAAGAACCATAGGAAATGTCTGACCTCTGTAATTCTAAAGATTTCTGTACCAAATATTAAGTTCTGTTTTTCTATTGTATCAAATACTTATTCCATGCAATAAAATGCAAATTAATTATGTAAAAATCATAGGATGTGAATTTTGTTATTAGATTCTGTCTTTTACAGTTGAAGTGTACCTACAATATACATTAAAGACCTCTTCATTCTTTGTTGGTGGGAAAACATGCAAAATGAGCAGTGAATCAAATACTTATTTTCCCCACTGTATGAATACCAAGATATACAGTACATCAAATAATTTTGCTTTGTAAGAGACATACAGATGGCTTACCTTTGTTTTCTTGGTAGTGTTATTGTTTGGGTTGATTTTATCCACTTATTCACTAGTAGTCTAATCTAATATTCTGCACCCCTAGCATTTGTGACTAAAGCTGACAAAGATTCTTTTTATGGCACCGATTTGGAGTTTGGTGCATTTTTCTTCTGGATATACAACAATGTGCTCTACAGCCAAGAAATATGTGTTTTACACTTGAGTTCTCATTCTCAGCATGCCTCAGTTCATATCGCGTTTTCTCTGATGTTCTGGAGGGAAGTCTGTTTTGGAAATAGATTACAGTCATTGTAGCTGCACCACAATATTTTTCATGTACTCCAGAATCAGCATACATATGATTGGTTCTCAGGGTTCTATT
Organism: Allobates femoralis; assembly: GCA_033576535.1. NCBI lineage: Eukaryota > Metazoa > Chordata > Amphibia > Anura > Aromobatidae > Allobates > Allobates femoralis. The sequence continues at coordinate 458,008,365 of JARQOC010000005.1, read as the reverse complement.
ATTCCTTTAAACTGACCCTTTTTGTTCATGGGACTGTCTTTAGATGCTCTATCCAGTGTTGCATTAGTCTTGGATCCCATGTCCTCCACAGGACATATTCTACTAATAAGCTTATAGTGACACTTACCTGTTTTTCTTGGCCCATTCCTGATTATTAATTCCTGATTATTAATGTGAGTTCTCTCTGCAGCAATAACAACCCAAAAGTCATATCTGGATATGCTGGTTGTTTTCCTGCTCTTCTATAAACAGACATGGACAAAAGTTATGGCGCCCTTGAAATTGTTCCAGAATATAAAAGCATTTTTTAAGAAAATGTTTGCAATTACACATGTGTATTTCCTAGCGATCCCTACCAGGTCGTTTTGTCGTCGGGATCGCTGGAGCGTCGCTAAGTGTAACAGGGCCTTTACTTTTATCTAAGAAATTAGTTTTGGCACACAAACTGATGAATACTGATCAGGAAAACTGATCAGGAACTGAAGTGTATCCCTACCCTTAAGGTACCGTCACACGCGGCAATTTTGCAAGCAATTTCACTGGCAATTTGCTGGTTGCAGTGAAATCATGGATACATGGTTCTGTTTTGTTGCCGTGTAGAAATGGAACAATGTGTCCATGATTTCACTGCAACCAGCAAATTGCCAGTTAAATTGCTTGCAAAATTGCCGCATGTGACGGTACCTTTAGGCTCCATATTTCACTTTAATCAGTACCAGATCAGTTGCAGTCTCAATGTGCCACCTTTTAGGTAATGGATCTAGAAATTATAGACTTGATTTTCAACAAGGAAAATCAAGTAACAATTGTATTTTTAAAAAATCTTTGGCAACCTCAATCATGTGAAAAAAATTCATAGACGGTAGGTAAATTTAACAATAGTAATGGAGATTCTCTACCTTTTAGGGAAAATTATAAAGCAGTAGTTTATGAATTCAGCATAATCTATTATTCTACTCGATACACCCTCAGATTATTATTTATTGTGAAGGGTATCATTATTCTTATTCAGTCTTTATCCTTTTGTACATTGCACATTACGTGTAGATTTATGTGCATTATAAATATGTCAAAATAAAATAATCGTGACTTTAATATGAACCATAGCACACTTCCATATTTGAAAAGAAGTGAATAGCAAGTAACATTGCGTCAGTATTAAATGGCTGGTATTGCTGAGATGTATTACTCCCACTGACTCACTTTTTCCTATCTGCCTCAGGTGGATGATTAACCCATTCAAGTCTCTCAGCTTAAAATTGGTACATATCATAAGACATAAATGTTTTAGATATTGAGTCAGTGAGAAAGTGCCAAAGTTGTCAAATAACTTATTATGTATAAGGACTCATATCACCATGGGCCCTTAATATTGTGCAAATTTTCAAGAGTTGAAAAACTATTTGTGTGCATTTTCTTGCATCTAAAATACTGGCATCTCTGCTTTCTATTCTAATTTAAAACTCATATGACTGAATGTGAGGCTATCTTATGGAGACAGTCCCAGGGCTGCCACTAGGAATTTTGGGGCCCCCGACCGGCAACATTTTTGGGCCACCCCTGAGACTCCACCCCAGCTCTGCTTCCACTCCACCTTCACCTCAACTCAAGCTTCGCCTCCACCCAAGTTCCACCTCCACCCAAAATATGGTATATGCTCCTCTCCACACCATATGCATGGACTGTAATCGCCCTGGGGTCCCCTGCACACACCTACGCACAGTCTCTTATCACCCGGGCCGCCTCCACACACTAGCGCATGGTTGCTTATCTCCCTGGAGCTCCAGGCCCTCAACACACCAGCACTTGGTCTCTTATCACCCTGGGGCCATCTTTACACACCAGCACAAGGTCTTTTATCCCTCTGGAGTCCCCTCCAAACACCAGTGCAAAGTCTCCTGAGCAACCTCTGCGTGATGTAGACACAGCTTCATTCTACCTCTAGGGGTGAGAGTAATGGCAAAATGCAAAAGTGACTAAAACAACAGCCAAAACAATGAGAACAGAGAAATGATCTGTGGTCATCACCTGCAGAACCTCTCCTTTATAGGACACAACAGCAGAAAAAATTGACTCACAATCAGGGTTGCTTCGTAACTGGACAGGTGGATTGAAGTGTGATTGACTTGGACTTAAATTCTGTTGTTTAAGTGTTCCTTTTATTTTTTTCAGCAGTGAATAAATACATACACAAGAGGGCGAGTCAAAAATGTCGCACCCTCCTGTTATCTTACATCTTTTTGGCCGCACTGTTTTATCAGTGATTTCCACACAACTTCGCTTTCTTGTACAGGTTTGATTATTTTACCTCATTCATTTGTAACTGAAGTGCAAGAAACAATGCCTGCCTCATTTGAGATTTGTAGGAAAGAAGAGAATTCTGGAGAGCTTGTTTTTATGTGTTCTGATGGTGTGTCTGGTGCTAATATTCATCGGACATTTTGTGTACAATATGAAGAAAGTGTTTTATCACAAAGAAATTTGTATGAATGGAGGTTGCACAAATGTCAGCCATGAATAAGAAAACCTGTCAACGTCCACGACTGTTGACAATATAAATGTGCCTGTGAACTGATTCTGTTGACTAGACGAATAACAGTGGCTTATGTCCCCTAAAATGAATCCCTGCAAAGACAAAGACTCCCCATCTGAAGTTGTATGTATATATATATACATATACACACAGTATAAACAGAAAAAAGGCAAATTAGACATAATTTCACACAAAACCAAATAGGCCGGATAGAATTGTTCTCCTGCTAAAAGACCGAGGACTTAGGATTCAAACCCAGATTTCTGACACTGGGCACTACATTACAACAGAAACTCCTTTGGTGATCTTCACATTCTCTGATGCCCAGCATACAGTTAGGGCACCAAGTGCCAGAGGCAGTAAGATAATCACAAAATATCTTTTTACACCTCCACCTTTTTGATAGTGGTTGTTGTGTTCTTTTCTTTAAAGTCCTCTTTCTGTTTTTAGTAACAGAAGAATGATATGCTTTACCATAAAGCATTATTTTGGTCTCATCTGTTCACAAGATGTTTCCCCAGAAAGATTTTGGCTTACTCACAACTATTTTAGCAAATGTCAGTCTAGCTTTTTTATGTCTCTGTATCAGCAGTGAGGACCTATTGGGCCTCCTGTCAAAGCATTTTATTTCATTCAATTTTTGACAGAAATTTCATGCTGACACTGATGCACCCTGAGCCTGCAGGATGCTTGAATTTCTTTGGAATTTGATTGGAGCTGTTTATTCACCATTCAGACTATCCTGTATTGCAACCTTTCATCAACTTTTCTCTGTCATTGGTTGTAAACTTCCTGATTATGTTGCGCACCAAGGACAAAGTAATATGAGCATCTCTAGAGACAGACTTGTAACCTTGAGATTATTGATATTTTGCCACAATTTCGGTTCTCAAATCCTCAGACAGTTCTGTTCTCCTCTTTCTGTTCTCCATTTTTACTGTGGCAGACACACAATGCAAAGATTAATCCAACTTCTCCTGTTTTGATTTGGGTTCATGTGTGATTTTCATGTTACTTACCACAAGGGAGATTAAAAATGCATCACATGTTTGAAACAAAGTTGTTGTTAATAGGGATGGGCGAATCTACTCGCTAGGACTCGTTACTCGGCGAGTAGTAAGGGACTCGCAGGACTCGGTACTCTGCGAGTTTCCCAGTGATTACTCGCACGAGTCCAATGCAAATCAATATCAATCCTAGTTTTTTCAGAAACGCTGACAAAACTAGGATTGCCATTGTTTGCATTAGACTCGGCTACTGTGCCAGTGATAGCAGGGAAACTTGCAAAGTAACTGCTGTTTCTTTGCGAGCCGAGTCCAGCTGTCTTCTCTGTGCAGCTCCAGGGTCTTAGAGCCCGCCTGCTCACAGACATGATGTAGCAGAGCTGAGATTGTTCTCAGTCTGCTCATTCCCTGTGCATAGACATCTATATTTATGCACAGGGGATGTAGCAGAGAGGACATCGCGTTTTGGACTGCGTCGGACGGAAGAGGATTTTTTTAATTAAAGATGGAGTCCCTAATGGCTTTTTTTTTTATTTCAAATAAAAAATTTTCTCTGTGTTGTGTTTTTTTAACCCTTTATTGGAGATTCTTAGTGGCTGGGTCAAACGTGGCCTGACATTAAGAATCTCGGGCTTAATACCAGCTTGTATAACAAAGCTGGTATTAACCCCTTTATTACCCAGCGTGCTACCGCCACCAGGGCCGCTGGAAGAGCGGGGTTCAGCGCCAGAGGATGGCGCTTCAATGAACGCGCCATCTTCTGGGGCGGCTGCGGGCTGCAATTTGCAGCGGGGGGTGCCCAGAAAGCTTGGGCATCCCTGCGCTGCGGATTCCAGCCCCCAGCTGCTTAGCTGTACCTGGCTAGACATAGAAATTGCGCGGAGCCCCACGCATTTTTTTTTTATTATTTCATGAATTTCAGAGTCAGAGTCAGAGTCAGAATCTCAGAATTTCATGAAATAATTAAAAAAAAAATGTCAAGTCTGTCTATCCTTCTCCTCTCTCATTCCTGCGCTAGATAATAGGAGACTTTCATGCCGTGGTACTTTACTTTGTCCGCTTTGTACCCCCGTTTTATGTTTTCTTACTTAGGATCTCTTTCATCTCTGCATGTCTTTCCTTATTCAGGGTTAACGTGTCCTGCACCTCTCAGGAGGTATGAGAAACACTTGATGGCCTATTATTATGTCCTAGTCTTGCCACTAGAGTTATTCGAGCCCACACAGGGACTGTGCGGCAAGGAATTTTAGTCTGCACAGAAATCGGTTGGGTCAAGTGCAGTAGTTTTGAGATAGGCCCTATTTACCCATGAAAGTTACTACGTGACTTGAGACTTGAGTCTCACGAGACTTCAGGAACTGTGCGGGCGCCAGCGCCACTGTGCAGACGCGAGACTTGTGAATGACATCGCAGTCATTCAAATGCAGTCACTCGGGGGGGGGGGCATTTTCAATGCAGCGGGGTGGGTTTTCCATAGAGTGAGGTGTCGAGGTCTACAGTGTGCTGCACCTCATCAGACCCTTAAGAACTCATTTACATACAGTGCGGGATACATTAAAAGTTGATATATGAGGTATGCAGGGGCACGTCTGAGGATATAAAGGGGTTACAGGAACCCAATTACAGTAAGTTAAAGGTGGTGGGCACCTCTAACACCTATAACACCCAAAACAGGTGACAGGTTTACTTTAATTTTCTATTTCTCCACCCAAGCCTTCAGTCTCCACAAATCCCTCTATAATATTATATTACCTAACATTATTACTAAAACGTCAGATTTTTTTTTGCCATTTTAGATATATAACTTAATATCTCAATGGCAGAAAGGAACGATGTGCTTGAAAGACTTCAACAATGGACAAATGCCCAAAGGATCTGAGAAGGCAATTCTTCATGTTAGTTTCTGTCAAAACAGTCACCATTCACAGATCAAAGGAAAGGCAGACATTTTCACAACCTTGTCTGTGTAAATCACATGGACTCAGATGGAATAAGACAAGAAGAAGTGTGATTTACTGCCTCATAAGTGTAACCCCCAGGTGGGCAGCAAGGTGCTGGAGCAGCAGAGAAGAACTTTCAGTAAGACTAAAAGCCGGAACATTTTATTCCTTGGAGATTTTCTTAGAAAATGTAAAAGCAGTCTAACACTGCAGGATGTAAAGAATACATTACAATACTAGAGGCATCCTAAATAGCCGTGGTGTTTTCACTGGCTATGGGAAACACTTTATAGATTTTCTTTTCTTGGAGCTCAGCCATTGTACACACATTTGTGGGATAACATTTCATAGAGACGTTAAAGATAATTAACTCCATGAGATATTGGTAAGGGAGTTCTGGGAGAATACACTGTTTAGTGAAAAGAGCATTTCTACCAGAAATGTACAGATACATTTTTTGTTATAGAAAGGCCATTGAGGACATCAAGTGTAGATTATGCAGCAAACTATAGTGCATTCAAGTAAATGTAATTTTCACATGGTGCAGAATAAATCCACAGCATGATCTGTTCTAGTGCTAAAAGATGGTGGATTTTATTGTAGATTCCACTCTTGCGATTAAGACGGTGAAAACTGCATTGAATTCATATCAAAGTAAGCTCAGGTCCTTGCAGTAACCATATCTTTAGTTCATCCTGAGGATAACCGAGCACCATAAATTTATGTTGCTTGGTCCTCGGCTTTAACCCTTCATCATTTTAACTTTATTGCACAGGGTTAAAACAGGAATTTAATAGAAGCAGACCAGATCTATGGCTGTCACACACAAACAAACCCTGGGGAGCTGGGGCGGACCTACCAGCTAGGGGGCCCCTCAATCACCTGTAGGGGGGCCCCTGCACTTCCCTACAGGGGGGCCTGGGCCTCCAGCTGCCCCCCGCAGATTGTGAGTCAGAGGAGAGGTGAAGTGAGGGAAGCCTCATGCTGCCCGCGGCTGATCCCGCCCCTCTTCTCCTCTCAACTGCCGCCACGGCTCCCTGGTCCGTAATGTGCTGGAGATGCTCATCACCTGGGGCAGCAGCTCGCACCCCACCCGCTCCTCACCTGGGACAGCAGCTCGCAACCCCCCCCACCACCCCCCCGCTCCTCAACTAGGGTTTGAGGGATGAATAGGATGAATATGCGCCCTAGTGGGGCCCCGGTCTAAATGCAGAAGTGGGGCCCGCCATGTTCTAGTTCCGCCACTGCTGGGGAGAAACCAGAAATGCTTTATTAATACATCTATTTTCTGTTTTGCAGGCTACATAGCCCTCCATGAGTGCTGTAAAGTGAACAAAAGTATCGCATAGCCAATGTTTCTGTGAAGCCTGGTGGAGACCCCGTGATCATCAAGTGATAACTGCCCTGTATAGCAGATCTGTTGCCTCCAAACAGACCTAGAACAGCACAGGGGTTTTGACAAGGGACCTGATGGATGCCCAAGGTACTGTGGAAAGAATGCACATTGAGAAAAAAATATGTACCCCAGAGATTATATACTTATATACAAATACAATATATTTACATATATATAATATGAAAAAGATCCTTGCAGCACACAGCTACTACCAATGATGTACATAAGCTACAAGCTATATATATTTGAGGAAAAAGTTTAAAAACTTACGTTTCTTGTTACGTGGTACATATATATATATATATATATATATATTATAAATAAATATATCCTCTTCCATGATGACATCACAGAGCTATATATAGAGAGATAGGTCTGCTCACCCCTTCCAAATCGAGGTGCTCAGAAAAATTTGTATAAACGCGGTAAAGATTATTTCTGTCACACTCAAAATGAAAAAATGAAGTCTAAGTTTTGTTAATGTGAAGCAAAAAATTGTTGTTTATTTGGTTCAGATCTCACAGGAAATGCTGTATATCCACAACGTTTCGGCGATACATGCCTTGATCACGTAACAGCTAGTTTCAATGTCATAAAAACAATGATACAGAACATATGTTAATGTAGTCAAAAGACCCATAATAATATTATAATTAGCAAGTAAAAAAAACAACATTTATAGCCTAACAGCTTCTTAAACAGGCATGTTAATTTCTCTTTCATAAACATAACTGGATATCGTCTATAGAAGCAAATAAATCATCCATGGTGAGAAATACAATTGTGCGTGTATACCTTTAAATCTGAGGTTTTGCTAATAATTAATCTTGTGCGGATTTTATAAGTCGGGTGCCAATACTATATCTGGTAACTAGAAAAAATATATCAATAATAAGCATATCCAGAATGCGTATGTTATGGGAATATGACAATATAGGTAAATGTGCCATAGTATTACCTTCGTTGAGACTTTAGTGCTCCAATTATCATAAAAGTATCACTGAGTCAAAAGATTACCCTTAGTAATAGTGCCATCAGTCTTATTCGTATATATTTGTTACCTATAGGGAAAAAGTGTTTTCACTTCACATATATATATATACAGGAATGGCAGTATACCATCACCAGATAGGCACCTATGGTACACAACACGGCACACTACCTACTTGTCATGTGAAATAGTGCTGTTAGCAGCTAATCCTAGCTCCAGGATAGTATGGACCCGCTATGGAAAAACAAAGTGTTCCAATATAATGCCCAATAAACATGGCAAAATAAAATAGAAGTCCCAGGGAGGGAATGCTTTACCTGACCGTGTGCAAAGTTTAATGCGAACAGACCGTTGGGATGGAGCAGCGTCCGCGCTGAACGCTGCCCTTTAATAACATGTGGCCAATGACGTTTATCTCATTGTGTTCTCTGTGCGCATGTGTGCGACTCAGAGCGTCTCTCCGGACAAAGCCGGAGTTTCCCGAAGTAAGAGGAGGCGGGCAAATAAAGGGGGTGACGTCAGTCCTCCCAGACAGAGCCGGGAAAGTAACTCAGGAAAGCCTGCTGCTGTGTGAGCGAGTTATGACTGCTGGCGCTGTGAGTGCCCAGTGAGAAAGTGGTACCATCTGATTAAGACTCTAGAAACTGGAGAAAAACATAAAAAAATCAGTATACATGCATAATAATGTAAATAAGTGCATGCATATTATATATTCCTATGCCACTACAATAATTGACCAGATCTCTCACAGACTACAGTCACAGTAAATACATATAAACACCTATGTGTAACAATAAGATATATAGATAACGGAGGCGGTATACAGAAATAGGGGATTTAAAGACATATACCAAATCATTCCAGAAACATGAAAACATTTCCCAGGTGGAAGATCTATGTTATTATTTCATACTCCCTATTTAAGCCACGCGGCTCCAGTGTATCAAGTGTGTGAATCCAGTAACTCTCTTTTTCTTTTAACTTTCTGATTCTGTCACCTCCTCTCCTAGACACGGGTACGTGGTCAATGACCTGAAATTTCAATTGTGAGACCCCATGGACACAATATTAAAGTGATGTGGGATTGGTAAAAGATCCTTTTTGCACCGAATGGTGGATTTATGCTGACTGATGCGGTCTCGGACATGCTGGGTAGTTTCCCCAACATATCCGAGACCGCACGGACACTTGATAAAATAAACTACGTATGAAGATTCACACGTGAAGAATCCCTTGATCTCAAATCTTTTACCCGATCTTGGATGGAAGAAATACTCACCCCTGGTCACATGCGAACATTGCATGCAATTAATGCAGGGGAAGGTACCCCTTCTGGTCGTGGTTAATGTTCCCTGTATCATTCTAGGTATTTTAGAACCTATATCGGCTCGTACGAGATGATCCCTAAGATTCCTAGGTCTCTTAAAACAACACAAAGGATTAGAGGAAAATTCAGCTACTTTAGGATAAGCGGAACGGAGTATACCCCAGTGTTTCCTAACGACAGAATTAATTAGATTAGAAAAGGGATGATATGTATTGACAAACATTATGCGCTTTTCATCTGTCACCCTATTGCAATTAGTGATCGTAGTTGATAAAGTGCTTGTGGGATAGCCCCTGGCTTTGAATTTGGATTGCATTTCTTTTAACCTAGTCTTCCTCACCTCAGGATTGGAAACTATCCGCTCAACCCTTGTTAATTGTGATTTGGGCAATGCCCTCTTTAAGTGTTTGGGATGACAGCTGGTGTACATAAGTAGACTGTTTCTGTCCGTCGGTTTACAATATAGGTCAGAGATGAGTGTACCTTGTGGTGTCCGTGTTACTTGAGTATCTAGAAAACTCACGGTAAAGGGATCACAGTTAAGGGCTAGTCACATCACAGAGCTAGTTGATGTTGGAGACATTGCACTCCTCCACCTTGCGTTTGAGGATGATGCTGAATATGGTTCAAATGTGCTGGAGACATGCTTGACCAGTCCAGCACCTTTAACTTTACTTTTTTAGCAATGCAGTGGTTGTCTTGGACATGTATTTGGGGTCGTTATCATGTTGGAATACGGCCCTGCAGCCCTGTTTAGGCAGTGAGGGGATCATACTATGCTTCAGTACATCACAGTACATGCTGGCATTCATTGTTCCCTCAATGAATTATAGCTCCCCACAGCCAGCAGCTTTCATGCAGCCCAATCCATGACACTCCCACCACCATGATTATACAGCGAAAAAATTGTGTTCAGTGTACCTTTCTGAAAAATGGAAGGATACTAGAGTTTACATGCAAAAATATAAAAGTTTAATACAATTCATCACATGAAACAGGGGATCCAAACATTGTTTATACATCAACGGGAAAGGATGTCAGGTAGTGTAAGGAGACAATGACACTAGCGGCACAGATATAACCACATGCAATGGGATTAAATAAGGAATTACACAGTACAGTCACAATACATGTTCCAGGGATATAAAGTGCATATCAGTTAATAAGTCGGTACAGAAAAACCACTCCCACCACCATGTTTGACTACAGGCAAGACACATTTGTCTTTGCACTACTCACCTGGTTACCACCACACACACCTCTAAAACGTTTATTTTGGTCTCATCAGACCACAGGTTACAGTAATCTACGTCCTTAGTCTGCTTGTCTTTAGAAAACTGTTTGCCGGCTTTCTTGTGTATCATCTTTATAAGAACAACAGCCATACGGACATATTTGATGCAGTGTGGATGTATGGTATGAGCACTGACTCGTTAACTCCCCACCCTTTTAATATCAGCAGAAATGCTGGCAGCACTCACACGTCTATTTTGAAAAGACAATCTCTGGATATGATGCTGAGAATGTGCATTCAACTTCATTTGGTCTAAAATGGTGAGGCCTGTTCTGAGTGGAAACCTGTCTTGTTAAATTCCAGTATCTATGGTCTTGGCCAGTGTTGATGACTCCACCATAAGAATGAGACTGCGGAAAAATGCCCTGCATGGCAGAGTTCCAAGATGTAAAGCACTGCTGAGCAAAAACAACAAAAAAGCTTGTCTCAATTTTGCCAGAAAACACCTTGATGATCTTAATGAAATTTTTGGAAAGTGTATGACCCATTGGCATAGAAGTAACACAGCATCATACAAACGATACAATATCGTGGTGGAAGTGTGATGGTCTGGGGGTGTTTTGCTGCTTCAGGACCCGGAAGACTGCTGTTGCAAATGGAGCCATGAATTCTGCTGTCTAACAAAAAATCCTGAGGGAAAATGTCCGATCATCTGTTTGTGACCTCAAGCTGAAGAGCACTTGGGTTATGCACAGGACAATGATACAAAACATACCAGCAAGTCCAACTCTGAATGGCTTAAGAAAAACTAAATTAAGACATTGGAGGCCTAGTCAAAGTTCTGACCTTAATCCAATTGAGATACTGTGGCATGACCTTAATAAGGTGATTCATGCTCGGAAACCAGCCAATGTGGCTGAATTACACCAGTTCTGCAAAGATGAGGGGCCAAAATTCCTCCAGATCATTGTGAAAAACGCATTGCCAGTTATCACAAACTCCTGATTGAAATTGCTGGTGGTCCAAACATTTATTAGGTTTAGGGGGCAATTCTTTTTCAAACAGGGCCCTGTAGGTTTGGATATCTTACTCCTTAATTATAAAGACCTTCATTTACAAACTGTATGTTTACTTCTGTTAAACATGTAAAAGAATAAGAAATCAGGAGGGGGAAGAAGTTATGATGGGTGCAAAAATCCTGCAAAAATACAATATCCAACGCAAAAGGAAGTGCTTGAGGAAGGTGCAGATACACCTTCCTCAAGCACTATGGCTTTTTGGTTTGGATATATTATATCTAATATATAAAGCTGAATGTGTGTGTGTATGTGTGAATGTATGTGTTTGTGTATATCCGGGATTGGCATCTACACCGTCGCAACTATAGCCACAAAATTTTGCACAGTCACATGTCTGGACCCCGGGAGCCTCATAGGCTATGTTGTGAGGTGAAATTTTAACCCTGCGCGTTCCTGTTCACCAAACAATTTTGCCCCTATCTACATAATGGGGAAAAAGTGAATGGAAAAGTGTTGGAGGAAATCGACAACTGTCAGCTATAGCCACAAAATTTTGCACAGTCACACGTCTGGACCCCGGGAGCGTCATAGGCTATGTTGTGAGGCGAAATTTTAACTCCACGCATTCCAATTCCCCAAACAATTTTGCCCCTATCTACATAATGGGGAAAAAGTAACAGTTACCAGTTGACAGTTGTGAATGAGAGGGGCTTAATGATAACGCCAAAGACTAACAGCACATACCAGCATATAGTCACTAAGGTGGGACCCCAACATGAGATATTCACCACACAAGGGGACATGTATACACACCACACGCACACAAAGAGTAATAGTAAGTGTATAGTCGCTAAGGTGCAGCCCCAACATTGGATACTCACCACACAGACACACCCTCCCACAGAGACACACACACATACACACCCTATAGGGACACATGCACTCACCCCACAGGGACACAAACATACCACAAAGAGACACACACAACACAGATTCACACACACACACCACACAGACCCCCCCCACAGGGACACACACACATAAACACCCTATAGGGACACATGCACTCACCACACAGGGACACACACACACCACAAAGAGACACACACAACAGAGACACACACCACACAGACCCCCCCTTCAGGGACACACACACATACACACCCTATAGGGACACATGCACTCACCCCACAGGGACACACATACACACACCCCAGGGACACACACACCACACAGACAGACACAGATGTGCACAAATCACCTCACACAACTCACCACATACGTGTGCTATCTTTAATTTTCAAACAGAAACATCTGATTAAAAACAGCCAATGTGCAACACATGTGCCATATAGGGAATTAAGGCAGATGTCAGTCACATGAGCTGTCTATTATGTGTATGTGTGAGGTAACATATACTGCCCGGCCAGGGGGAGGGTTTACTGTTGGCTGGAGATTTATTAGGCTGCCTGTAGCAATCAATCACAGCTCAGCTTCTATTTTCTTACAGGTCATTAATATGACATATTCAAATTCTATTTTGTTATAGCTAACATCAGTTATTTATTAACCCGGGCGTAGCCGGGTACTACAGCTAGGATATATATATATATATATATATGTATATATATATATATATATATATATATATATATATACACGTATACATACACAGTACAGACCAAAAATTTAGGCACACCTTCTCATTCAAAGAGTTTTCTTTATTTTCATGACTATGAAAATTGTAGATTCACACTGAAGGCATCAAAACTATGAATTAACACATGTGGAATTATATACTTAACAAAAAAGTGTGAAAAAACTGTAAATATGTCTAATATTCTAGGTTCTTAAAAGTAGCCACCTTTTGCTTTGATTACTGCTTTGCACACTCTTGGCATTCTCTTGATGAGCTTCAAGAGATAGTCACCGGAAATGGTCTTCCAGCAGTTTTGAAGGCGTTCCCAGAGATGCTTTGCACTTGTTGGCTCTTTTGCCTTCATTTCTGCGGTCCAGCTCACCCCAAACCATCTCGATTGGGTTCAGGTCTGTTGATTATGGAGGCCAGGTCATCTGGCATGAATTTCAGGAAAAAAAGGTGTACTCCGGTCCGCGCTGCCAGAAACATCAAGGAAGACCCAAAACGAAGTTGTGATCCAAGCTTTCTTTATTCTCCTCCTACGCGTTTCAGTGCCTACCTGGCACCTTCATCAGGGATCCCTGATGAAGGTGCCAGGTGGGCACTGAAACGCGTAGGAGGAGAATAAAGAAAGCTTGGATCACAACTTCGTTTTGGGTCTTCCTTGATGTTTCTGGCAGCGAGGACCGGAGTACACCTTTTTTTCCTGAAATTCCTGGTTTAACCCCACGTGCGTGGAGTCGGTGGAGGTCCAGCGGCAGCCATCAGGATACTATCCTACATGCACATAAGCCAGTTGTGGGTCGCACAACTGGAGTAGGTGAGTGAATCATGTTTCTCACCGTTGTAACTTAGTGTCTAGTGATAAGGGCACTATTGCGCCTCTTGTCCCCCTCCCCTCTCTCTTTTAACAAGGTCATCTGGCATAGCACCCCATCACTCTCCTTCTTGGTCAAATAGCCCTTACACAGCCTGGACGTGTGTTTGGGGTCATTTACCTGTTGAAAAATAAATGATGGTCCAACTAAACGCAAACCGGATTGAATAGCATGCCAATGCAAGATGTTGTGGTAGCCATGCTGGTTCAGTATGCCTTCAATTTTGAATAAATCCTCAACAGTGTCATCAGAAAAGCACCCCCACACCATCATACCTCCACCTCCATGCTTCACGGTGGGAACCAGGCATATAGAGTCCATCCGTTCACCTTTCCTGCGTCGCACAAAGACACGGTGGTTGGAACCAAAGATCTCAAATTTGGACTGATCAGACCAAAGCACAGATTTGCACTGATCTAATGTCCATTCCTTGTGTTCTTTAACACAAACAAGTCTCTTCTGCTTGTTGCCTGTCCTTAGCAGTGGTTTCCTAGCAGCTATTTTACCATGAAGGCCTGCTGCACAAAGTCTCCTCTTAACAGTTGTTGTAGAGATGTGTCTGCTGCTAGAACTCTGTATGGCATTGACCTGGTCTCTAATCTGAGCTTCTGCTAAACTGTGATTTCTGAGGCTGGTGACTCGGATGAACTTATCCTCCGCAGCAGAGGTGACTCTTGGTCTTCCTTAACTGTGGTGGTCCTCATGTGAGCCAGTTTCTTTGTAGTGCTTGATGGTTTTTGCAACTGCACTTGGGGACACTTTCAAAGTTTTACCAATTTTTTGGAATGACTGACCTTCATTTCCTAATGTAATGATGGCCACTCGTTTTTCTTTACTTAGCTGCTTCTTTTTTCTTGCCATAATACAAATTCTAACAGCCTATTCAATAGGACTATCAGCTGTGTATCCACCAGACTTCTGCACAACACAACTGATGGTCCCAACCCCATTTATAAGGCAAGAAATCCTACTTATTAAACCTGACAGGGCACACCTGTGAAGTGAAAAGCATTTCCGGTGACTACCTCTTGAAGCTCATCAAGGGAATGCCAAGAGTGTGTAACGCAGTAATCAAAGCAAAACGTGACTACTTGACGAACCTAGAATATAAGACATTTTTTCAGCTGTGTCACACTTTTTTGTCAAGTACAGTCATATGAAAAAGTTTGGGCACCCCTCTTAATCTTACTCATTTTTTTTTGTTTAAAATTGTTTTCTTGCAACAGCTATTTTAGTGTGATATATGTAATAATTGATGGACACAGTAATATTTCA
This sequence comes from Allobates femoralis, assembly GCA_033576535.1. Lineage (NCBI taxonomy): Eukaryota > Metazoa > Chordata > Amphibia > Anura > Aromobatidae > Allobates > Allobates femoralis. Next base: position 457,993,129 of record JARQOC010000005.1, on the reverse strand, counting down.
GGTTTGAAATGAGGTTTATTGTGCTAACCAAAAATGTGAAATATGCATTATTTCAAAATTTGACAGGTGCCAAAGTCTGGGCACCCTTCTGATTTTCATTATTTGAATACTCCTAACTACTTTTTACTGACTTACTGAAGCACTAAATTGGTTTGGTAACCTCATTGAGCTTTGTACTTCATAGCCCGGTGTATCCAATCATGAGAAAAGCTATTTCAGATGTCCACTTGCAAGTTGTTCTCCTAGTTGCATCTTCTCTGAGGAGTGGCATCATGGGCTCCTCAAAATAGCTCTCAAATGATCTGAAAAAAAGATTGTTCAACATAGTTGTTCAGGGGAAGGATACAAAAAGTTGTCTCAGAGAATTAACCTGTCAGTTTCCACTGTGAGAAACATAGTAAGGAAATGGAAGACCACAGGGACAGTTATTGTAAAGATCAGAAGTGGCAGGCCAACAAAAATATCAGAAAGGCAGAGAAGAAGAGTGGTGAGAACAGTCAAGAACAATCCACAGACCACCTCCAAAGACCTGCAGCATCATCTTGCTGCAGATGGTGTCACTGTGCATCGGTCAACAATACAGCGCACACTGCACAAGGAGAAGCTGTATGGGAGAGTGATGCGAAAGAAGCAGTTTCTGCATGCACACCACAAACAGAGTCGCCTGAGGTATGCAAAAGCACATTTGGACAAGCCAGTTTCATTTTGGAAGAAGGTCCAGTGGACTGATAAAACAAAGATTGAGTTATTTGGTCATACAACAAGGCGTTATGCATGGTGCCACAAAAACACAGCATTCCAAGAAAAACACTTGCTACCCACTGTCAAATTTGGGGGAGGGTCCATCATGCTTTGGGGCTGTGTGGCCAATGATAGCATCGGGAATCTTGTTAAAGTTGAGGGTCGCATGGATTCCACTCAGTATCAGCAGATTCTTGAGAATAATGTTCAAGAATCAGTGTCAAAGTTGAAGCTATGGATCTTTCATCAAGACAATGATCCAAAACACAGCTCCAAATCTACTCAAGCATTCATGCAGAGGAACAATTACAATATTCTGGAATGGCCATCCCAGTCCCCAGACCTGAATATCATTGAACATCTGTGGGATGTTCTGAAGTGGGCTGTCCATGCTCGGCGACCATCAAACTTAACTGAACTGGAATTGTTTTGTAAAGAGGAATGGTCAAAAATACCTTCATCCAGGATCCAGGAACTCATTAACAGCTACAGGAAGCGACTAGAGGCTGTTATTTTTGCAAAAGGTGGATCTACTAAATATTAATGTCACTTTTCTGTTGAGGTGCCCATACTTTGGCACCTGTCAAATTTTGAAATAATGCATATTTCACATTTTCGGTTAGTACAATAAACCTCATTTCAATCCGGAAATATTACTGTGTCCATCAGTTATTACATATATCACACTGAAATAGCTGTTGCAAAATCCCAATTTTAAACAAAAAAAAATGAGTAAGATTAAGAGGGGTACCCAAACTTTTTCATATGACTGTACATAATTCCACATCTGTTAATTCATAGTTTTGATGCCTTCAG